>CM065695.1:39753466-39755966 GCA_017654935.2 Phymorhynchus buccinoides | reverse complement strand
GAGAGAGAGAGAGAGAGAGAGAGAGAGAGAGAGAGAGAGAGAGAGTCTTATGTGAAATTGTCCATGCTATATATAAGTTACATCGTGTGTCTGTTTTTCTGTTTGTGTATCTGCGTTTTTACTGCGAAAACCATTGGGTTTGGGTTGATTATTTTGATAAAACCTTTGATTTGTAAAACAATGCTGTTGTTTTTTTGGCCACCAAAGAGATCGACATTTCGTAAACACTATTAACCCCTTGACTGCCACCAACGTATTACGTACTGACCTGATGACATCATTGATGACGTCATCAGATGAAGAGGAATAACTCTGATATGCTGGCTTTTGCGCCTGCACAGTCACTTTGAGACCTGTAGATTGTGCTGGCTACTCCTTACAGACAATAATACCCGCGTTTTTGAATGCCAGCTCTATGCTTGCAAGTGTAATGGACTAATGACTGACTTTATTGCGAGATTTTTGCCAGATTGGCTCTATCAGTTGTCTTTTTCATGTCATGATTTGTACAATTATTTTTTCTGTAATTTTCTCTGGCAATCAAGGGGTTAATCAGATTATTTGAGTGAAGTATACAAAAACCTAGGATACATATGTACAAAAGCAGAAACGGTTAATGAATATATTGAAATCTGAAATAATGAATCGGATTATTTGGGCTTAATGTGAGAAGACCACGAAGCTCTAAATTATCCAATACGAACACCGCACAGACACGAGATTTACGTTCTTGATGAGTCAATAGAGTTGCTGAGTTACAAATAAGGATATCCTGTAGGCCTATTCCAAAGCTGAATAACATTTAACGAATGTTTCTTCGGTATTTTGCTTTACTGTAACAGTCACAAACAGGTCGCGAGGGTTATAAACTGGAGCCAAAAAGTTAAGCAACCTTTCGCAAAACAAGGCAAAATATTTATCTGGGTGATTGGTATAAATTTTGTAAATCAATACACATTTAGCCTATCTACGTACCGACTTGCATGCATAATGTCACTTTGTTTACATGCAAAATACGTTGTGGGTAACGCCCACACCAATGCTTGGGTACCTTTTGTAAAACGTCAAGTTTGATGCACATTTTCAAGGCTGCTCCCTCATCACATCAGACATATCAGAACCAGGAAAATGTGATACAGAGGTGGCAGAGAGTGGGTTGTGTTCATGCAAGGCAGTTATGGTCACCTATCATTGCTCGCTTATGAACGACAACGCAATAAAGTCAGTCATTAGTCCATTACACTTGCAAGCATAGAGCTGGCATTCAAAAACGCGGGTATTATTGTCTGTAAGGAGTAGCCAGCACAATCTACAGGTCTCAAAGTGACTGAATATGTAAGGGGCATGTTGTAGAGAGCCATCCTACTCAAATAACTACTCCAAACATGGTGGTTTAGCTCACAATTGCTGTACAAGAAGGATGGAACAATTTGGAGCAGTACAAGTCAGATTGGTTGTGTTTCTTGTACTTTCAGTCAGTCTGCGATCAAGCCTACGACAAGTGAGGCGAACATTCAGAAAATAAACGAAAGAAAGAAGGCTTGTTGTTGATCTTCAATTTTGTTGTTTATGCTTAACTATATAATATATAATGTGCGTGTGTGCGTGTGCGTGTGCGTGTGTGAGTGTGTGTGTGTGTGTGTGTGTGTGTGTGTGTGTGTGTGTGTGTGTGTGTGTGTGTGTGTGTGTGTGGTGTGTGTGTGTGTGTGTGTGCGTGCGTGCGTGCGTGTGTGTGCGTGAGCGTGTACGTGTGTATGTGTATGTGTGTGTGCGTGTGTGTGTGCGTGTGCGCGTACGCGCGCGTGTGTGCGTGTGTGTGTGTGAGGAAATGGGCTAAGGGGATTGGGGGAAGAAAGGAGGGACTGACAGAGAGCACAAGGAGTACACAATAGAAGACAAAGCCTTATTTCAACGTTCGCGGGAACTCTGATACAATGTTTTAAATATCCCATAAAATTATGCCACGGGCTATATAAATATATTTATCCCATTGGATAAATAATTTCCGCTGAAAGGAGGTATAACATAAATAGTGTATACCTTATCAAATTTCATTAAGAAAAATCAATAAATCAAAAATAAATAAAAAAACTAATGTCAATATTACATTAAGACATTGGGACAATAGGCCAGTCAAATCCTGCACATCCATAAACTAAATAATAACATGCGATGAAGATGGCATATGAGACAAGTAGCCTACGCTATGACATTATCGCTGTCTTTGCTGATCTACCCTTCAACATCGCAATGAAACGATAAGGCTAACTCCGGAAACAAACACATTATATTGTTTAAACATCTCTTTTATCTCATATTTCTATTAGGTTATCTGCCCATAATAGGAAGACCCGAAACATTTAATGCTATGTCTTGGGGGTATCTTACATTAATTTAGTTTGATGCTATATATTGGTGTATATATATATATATATATATATATATATATATATATATATATATTATATATATATATATATATATATATATATATAATAAG
>CM065695.1:39700966-39725966 GCA_017654935.2 Phymorhynchus buccinoides | reverse complement strand
TGCTGCTTTACTATGCGTGATAACTCAGCATATAAAAACAACATTTCGTTTTTTTAAACCAAATAGGGTGCAGGAAGGGGTAGAGAAGGAGGGAGGTGGGGGGGTGGGGAGTGAAGGAAGGGGATAGGGAGGGAGGGAGGGCTGAAGCAGTGAGAAGGAAGGGGTGGGGGTGGTAGTCTAGTAATCATATTAGGAACTAGACAGCGGAACAGGATTTAGATGCCAGACATAGAATGCTTAGATCAGCAATGGCTGTTAAATAATCTTGATATAAGGGCATCAGAACGAGATAGAGAGAGAGCGGAGAGAGAGAGAGAAAGAGAGTGTAAGAGAGAGAGAGAGAGAAGAGAGAGAGAGAGAGAGTGAGAAAGAGAGATTTTGAGAGAGAGAGCGAGTGAGATAGAGGAGAGAGAGAGAGAGAGAGCCTCCAAGGAACCCAGTGAATTTTATTGAGCCACACAAACCGACCTTATACATTTGGAGATTGCAGGACGTATGCATCATCAGCAATGGAGTTACAAATATTGAACATGAGGGCAATCAGAACGAGAGGGATGAGAGAGAGAGAGAGAGACGAGAGCCGAGAGAGGAGAGAGAGAGAGACCGAGAGAGAGAGAGAGAGAGAGAGAGAGAGAGAGCGACAGAGAGATAGACAGAGAGGAGAGACAGAAGAGAGTACAGAGAGCAGAGGACAGAGAGACAGAGAGAAAGAACGGAAGAGAGACAGAGAGAGAGAGAGAGAGAGAGAGAGAGAGAGAGAGAGAGAGAGAGAGAGAGAGAGAGAGAGAGAGAGAGACAGAGAACAGAGACAGAGAGAGAGAGAGACACAGAGACAGAGCGAGAGACAGACAGAGAGAGAGAAAGGAAGAGAGACACAGAGAGAGACAGAGAGAGAAAGAGAGAAAGAGAGAAAAAGAGAAAGAGAGACAGAGAGAGACCCCAGCGAGAGATCATAAACGCACTAATACACACAATCATGGCATTTCAGGCAAACCTGAAAGAAAAATTAGTAAAAAATACAAATGCAAATACAAAAGGATAGAGAGAATGACAGACACAAAGACGAAGACAAACACAAACAGAAATGTAGGCCTACGGACAAAAAGAAAAAAGAAGAAAAAAACGAACAGATAGACGAAAGAAACACAAACAAACACATAAACGATGGACTAAAGAATAATTCGTATTCATGAAGTGGACAACTCTCAAATAGAATGGAGGAATACAATTATTCTGAGAGAACATAAAGCAATTTTGACGTGTTCAATCGTGTCCTTTCTATCACAACACACACACACACCACACAGCACACCACACACGACACGCACACACACACACAACACACACACACACAACATTTACACACACACACACACACACACACACACACCCCACACGCAGACGACTGCAACGCACCGCACGCCGCTGGCGCACACAATCTTACGCATACGCACTTTATAACGCACGCATACGCACCACACATTACAACACGCTGCGCGCGCGCGCGCGCACTCACGCGCACACTGCAACTCCTCATCCACGCCCATCACATACTTCACACAAATCACGCCCCCACCACACCAGACACGCGCGCGCGGGCAGCGCGCGCGTACACACACCACGTCATACACATACATACACATTCACATGTATGAACGCGCACATACACACACTCACATTCAAACTCACACATGCATACACACAATCACCACTATAACATATTATGAACACTAAACATGCATGGTTAACAGTGGTGACACTCATATTAGGAAGGAAACAAGTGGTGAATGGGTTATCAGGTAACGTATTAAAGAGTTGTCATCAGAAAATCTTTATATCTTTTTTGAATGACTTGAATGTGTTTCCAATTTGGGTATTAGCCAGCATGGCATTCCACAGGGCCCCACCAGAAATAAGCCAAGCTTGTCTTGAAGAGGTCAATTCTTGGAAGAGGGAGCATGATTTTATGTTCGTGGCGCCGATCATTGACAACAAACCTACTGGTAAGAGATTGCGGGGCAACATAAAAATAGCCTTGTTATAATTTAGCTTTAAATGGAAGGGTAGAATGTCTAAAGCTTTGTGGTCATAAGTGGTTAGCTTTGAGGACTTAAGCAGAACTAGTCTTAATGCTCATCTATGAAGACTTGAAAGAGGTTTAAGAGAGAGAGAGAGAGAGAGAGAGAGAGAGAGAGAGAGCAGACAGAAGAGAGCAGAGAGAGAGGAGAGAGAGAGGGTGGGGGGGGAGAGAGAGAGAGAGAAAGAGACTAATAGGTCTAACTGACAACAATAAAAAGGTGTTTAAGCCACAGAGTGATGAGAGAGAGAGAGAGGGGGGGGAGGGGGGAGGGGGAGAGAGGGGGAGAGAGAGAGAGAGAGAGAGAGAGAGAGAGAGAGAGAGAGAGAAAGAGAACTAATAGGTCTAACTGACAACAATAAAAAAAAGTGTTTAAGCCACACAGAGAGAGAGAGAGAGAGAGAGGGAGAGAGAGAGAGAGAGAGATAGAGAGAGAGACAAGAGAGAGAGAGAGGAGAGAGAGATAATTATAGGTCTACACTGACAACAATAACAAAGGTGTGCATAAACCACACAGAGCAGAGAGAGAGAGAGAGAGAGTAGAGAAGAGAGAGAGAGAGACGCAAGAGAGAGAGAGAGTAGAGAGAGAGAGAGAGAGAGAGAGAGAGAGAGAGAGAGAGAGACGCAGACGCAGACGATTTATTCCGAAAGGCCATGGCCCCTTAGAAGGGGAATAAACAACACAAATACAACACAAGCAAGTAAATTATATAGTGAAGATGTACCAACTTTGCACTACTTTATAACGAACTAGACATTTAGTATTGTTTAACGTTTTACTATTAAAATGACAAGAAAACACACAACAAAACCACTAGTACCCAACCTATGCTGTGTAAACACTTCGTATTTTAAATGCTTTATACAAATATACAGCAAGTGATTTTACAATATTTTGATTTGTTGATGCTAACAGTAATACTAGTCTAAATAAACACGGCTCTCTAAAGTATTTATGTGGTAACAATTCTTCTCTTAACTGCCTAAGACCTGGACACACAAGAACAAAATGAACCTCATTTTCTACGGCATCATGACATATTGGACATAGAAGATTATGAGCAAAAGTATGCTTATATCTGTAATAATGAACTTGAATATCTGAAATACCTAAACGCAATTTGGTCATAATACGTTTTAAATGTCTGTCAATAGGTAAAGCAATATACGTAGGTCCAATTTTGCCACCAACAATCAATCATTCTCTGCCGAAATGCACACACGAAGTCCTCTAACATCTGTCACTCTCTTTGACTCTGCCATTCCTTCCATCCAAACCATATTCAAAACCATCTACACAATTTCATTCTTACATTAGAAACCCAGTTATTTTGCCTCGATTATCCAACCCTGAGAGAGAGAGGGGGGAGAGAGTTTCTCCTTTGAGAGAGAGAGGAGAAAGAGAGAGAGAGGAGAGTTATCGCAGAGTGGGAGAGAGAGAGAAGACTGAGAACCGGAGACATAGTACCTTATCCATTAGGTCTATGCCTGACAACCATAAAAAGGTGTTTAAACCACAGAAATAGAGAGTGAGAGAGAAAGAAGATAGAGAGAGAGAACGAGAGAGAGAGAGAAAGAGAGAGAGAGAGAGAGAGAGAGGGCGGTGAGAGAGAGAGAGAGAGCGAGTTTTTATTGAGGAGCCCCGGGAGAGAGATAGAGCACAGAGACCGGCTTTTTTTCATCCGGCCCTCAGAACCAAAAGAAAATAAATTTAGAGAGAGAGAGGGAGAGAGAGAGATGGGGTGAGAGAGAGAAAGAGAGAGAGAGAGAGGGAGAGAGAGAGAGAGAGAGGAGAGAGAGAGAGAGAGAGAGAGAGAGGGAGAGAGAGAGAGAGAGAGAGAGAGGAGAGAGAGAGAGAGAGAGGAGAGTAGAGAGAGAGAGAGAGTGCGAGCGAGCAGCGCGTGTGTGTGTGCGTGCGTGAGTGCGAGAGCGTGTGTGTGTGTGTGTGGATGTGTGTGTGTGTGTGTGTTGTGGTGTGTGTCTTTCATTTAAGTCTATCCCTTCTCGTGATATTAGACCTCCTCCCCCAACCAAAAAAAAAAAAAAAAAAAAAAAAAAACTCTGTATGCGTATTAAAGTGGTTGCTGCATGTGAATTGGTGGATATGTGTGTGAAATATCAAACGTGGGTGCATGCAGGTGTATGAACAATCAATATGAATGGATAGGACTGAAACTGTAGAAGTAATACATAAACCACACACAGATAGGAATAAAACCAGTAACAGTAAAAACAAAAATCACACACACTGGAAAAACAAACCCAACATTACACACCCCCCACACACACACACACACACACACACACACACACACACACACACACACACACACACACACACACACCACACACACATCACACACACCCCCCCCACCCCCACCACCCATCATCCTATGAGAGCAATACAAAACAAATTACAAATAATTATCTATGCAACCGAGTTCTTAAGATAAGGGAAAAAAAACAACACACACAAAAACAACACACAAACAAACAACAACAACAAAAACAACATACATAACCCACCTAATAGTAATAATTATTATAATGGATATTATTTACAAGTACTTCCCTATTGGACTGCGTTCTAAATTAACGAAAAACTTGTACGTTAAGGCTGGTGACACAAAAATACTACAAGCGCTATTTTGCAACAAGACAGCGAATAAATGTCTTTAGGTCATTACATGATAGAATATGACTATTAGTTATTTTGTTTCCACATATGCAAACTATGCTTTTAACGTATTTTGTTTTAAAGGCATCTAGTTTCCATTTATACATTAAAGCAAGTAACTTTCTACTGACTTCCGGTTCCACTCGAAGTCGAGTGGCCGCATGCCTTTGTTTTCCTGATTTCTGTCCGTGCAATCAACGTTCAACCCAAAACTTCAAGCCCACTTTTTCGTGTGTGCTGTGTCAGAGTAGAATAAGTGGTTTCGTTTCTCGTGTTTAGTTTAGGTAAATAGGCTTCCAGAAAGTTGATAATCCCGATCCAGTTTTACACCACTTGCTGGGGTGCCAGCCGGCACCGCCGGCAAATGGCGGAAGCACAAACGATTGCTGAGCCTGTGTTTCTAGTCAACAAAACCCTGCCAGCGGCAGACCAAGTGCCTTATACTGTCGCAGAACTGTGCGAGAATGCCGAGAAATCTAGTGGTAGAGGAAGTGTGGAGGGTGCCCAAAGAGGGGTGGACCCTTTGGCGAGTGTATGCCAAGACATGCACCACGATCGGGTCGCCCTCCTCACCAAAGGAATAACAACTTAGGGGGGTTCAAATCCAACCACGGGACTCCATGTTCCTTTCACCATCAAAGACAGCGAAGGAAATGAAAGGGAAGTACCCTCAGTAAAATTGCAGTGGATTATTTCTTTCTTTCTCCGCCCCTGGTTAATGGATGCAGTAGCGGAGACATTGACCAAAGGGTGGGTGTGAAACTACGTTTCCCACATGGCCCATAATACCCATAATAATAATAAAGCGGAATTTATATAGCGCTCTTGGGTACATGAGCTCAGTGCGCTTTACATTGATAACAAGAACATTAAAGGCAAACAAATAATTAATCATTAGAAAGTAAAATAAGCACGATGCTTGCACACAACGTTCTCTTACTTCCTTACACTCACACACACACACACACACACACACACACACACACACACACACACACACCACACACACACACACACACACACACACACACACACACACATATACACACACATGCATGCGCACACACACACTCACACACAATTAATTATACAAGAGTAAAATAGTTACAATATGAACATTCTAAGAAGAAACATAGAGACCACATTCACATTCTCAATCAAGTTTGAATACAATACTGCAACTTGAAATAAAATCATACTGCCATCGACATACCAATTACATGACTAATTATAATAGACAAATTTTGCAAAAACAAAAATACCCTTCTACCTCATTTACAAGCATTTAAAGTTTACAAGACGTAGACATTCTACATACAAAATACGAATAATAAAATAATTGTAAATACATTTTTTTACAAGATTTCTGCAATAAAACGGACTCCCCCCCCCCTACACCAAACACACCCACACACACACACACACACACACACCTCACACACAAACACTAATCAATCATAATATGTCCGAAACAAGTGAGTTTTAAGGGCAGAGCGAAAGGCGGAGATAGAGTCAGATGAGCGGACATGTTGTGGGAGGGAATTCCATAAGTGAGGTGCTAAATAGTAGAAGGATCGTTCACCAAACGATTTCGTGTGGACCCGAGGAACCTTGAGTGTGCAGCAGTCAGAGGAAGAACGTAGGGAGCGAGCAGGTGTGTAGACAGTTACTAGTTCGGAGAGATAGACGGGACCAGAGGAGTGAACAGCACCGAAACAAAGGCAAGCTATTTTATACTTGATTCTAGCCTCTACTGGAAGCCAGTGCAAGTTACGAAGATGAGGTGTTATATGATCAGAACGTGGAATCTTGAGAGTGAGGCGTGCTGCACTGTTTTGCAGTTTTTGAACACGTTGCAGGAGATACTTAGGACAGCCACAGAGAAGAGAGTTGCAATAGTCAATGCGGGAAAGAATAAAGGCAGAAATAAGAGTTTTCGTGGCTGCAACAGACAGAAAGTGTCGAACAGCACTGATTCGTCTGAGCTCATAATTGATGGAACGTATGAGATTAATAACCTGTTTATGCATTGTAAGATTTGAATCGAGGGTAACTCCGAGATTCTTTGCTGACTTAGAAAACTGAACACAAGCATTGCCAACTGTAAGAGTTTCTGGAAGAGAGATCGTTGCAGACATACGCTGAGAGGAAACAATCAGAGCTTCCGTTTTGTCATCATTAAGTTTTAATTTGTTGCATGTCATCCAGGATTTGACATCATGAAGGCAGGATTCCATAGACTGAATAGCGCTGTCAAGTTGGGTAGGTTCTGCCGATTTTTGAAGCTGGGTATCATCAGCAAAGGAATGGTCAATAACAGAGTGACTAGCAAAAACATCAGAGAGAGGAGCAGTGTACAGGACAAAGAGAACTGGCCCCAATACAGATCCCTGAGGTACACCACAAGAAATTAACTTCGGATCTGAACTGCAGTTGTTGATCAAGACAGTCTGAAAGCGATTTGTTAGATATGAGGAGAACCACTGTAGAACTGTAGAATGGATTCCAAAAACACGTTCCAGCCGGGATAGAAGAATGGTGTGATCTATTGTATCAAATGCTGCCGACAGATCTAGGAGAGTCAAGACTGACACTTTTCCATTGTCAAGAGCTAAGAGGAGATCGTTAAGAACTTTAGTCAGAGCCGTTTCAGTGCTGTGAGCAGGTCGATAGGCAGACTGGAGGGGGTTGAACAAATTGTTTGCTGACAGATGGTTAGACAATTGTGCAAGGACAATTTTCTCGATTATTTTGGAGACAAACGCTAAGTTGGACACAGGCCGATAACTTTTCAAGTCATTATGATCCATGGTAGGCTTCTTTATCAAGGGTTTAACAAGAGAAGTTTTGTACAGGTCAGGGAAAACACCACTCAGTAAAGAGTCGTTTATGATCTGAGTCATGACAGGCACAACAACATCAAGACATTGATACAACAAAGGGGTTGGTAAAGGGTACAAGGTCACACGTCTTGGGGGCAGATATTTTCAAAACATCAAAGACATCTTTCTCAGACACAGAAAGAAAAAGCAACAATCGAGGGGAGCTTGGAAATTCAAAATCTTTGACAGGCACTACCTAGGGGCCTTTGCAACTAGGGTTATTGCACGTAAACAGTCAGAGTAATTCCTCAATGTTCAATTTTTGGGTCAGAAATCAGAAAACACACATTCAATGACATCTGGCGGGTAAACAGTCGGAAGTTTGGTAGGTTTAATCTTGCACACAGTTTGTTTGTAATAGAATACAGTTCTTTACTAGATCTTGCCGCTGCAATTTTGGTACTGTAGTACATCGTTTTTTGCCTGATCTGTCAAGAAAGTCACAACATTTTTAGCTTTATTATATATTTGTTTATGTACAGTGAGCCCTGAAGAATCTGATTGTGCTTGGGCCTGTCTTCGTTTTTTCTTTGCTTCTTTTATTTCGTTAGGCGTCATACTAAACCAAGGACTTGTAATAAGAAACTCTTCTTTAGTCAAATTTGCCGCTGAAGAACATCGTTTTTGCAAAATCTGTGAAAGTTTCAATTTTTACAGGAGCATGTGCTTGGGCCTGTCTTCACGGTTCTCTCGGTCCTTTTATTTCCAATCCACGGACCGAATTTGAAGAAACAGGAGCCTGGCCGCCCTTGCCGTGAAGGGACTCCCTGGTCCACCGAAGGGGCTATCGTACTCAGCGGCAGTACAAGAACTAGATGTGTACTTAGATAATTCTACTTTGATATCATTTCCGAAAACAGTTCTGTCGATTGCGCGGATATTTCTGACGCTGAGTTTTTTATATATAGCCTTGGGGTTCGGACCCGTGATTTGAGCACGCGCGATCATGCGCACACGCGCGCACAAAAAAATTCATGACAACTGTGTTATAGACCATTCATCAAGAAATGTTGTGAAAAAAACTGCATTGAAATACATGCAAAACTTCGCGAGATATTAGCGATTATGTGTTTCGGGGTTTGAACCCCGTAACTGGCGCGACCTTGACCTTAATGTAAAACTAAATACATCAGTGGATAGCTTGCATCTTGGCAAACTAATATACCAAATTTGATGATGATAGACTGAATAGTTTTTGAGAAAAACGGACGAATAGCCGGACGGACGGACGGAGGCACGCCGAACACCGGACGGACGGACGGACGGACCAGACAAAAACAATAGCTCCCCGAACCTTCGGCTCGGGGACTAAAAAAGTGTGCGTAGAAATGTGAGCGCGTCGTGGGGACGAGGAGGGGGAAGGGGGGGGGGGGCGGGGGGGAGGTGGTATTAGGACGTGTGTAGGTGGTGCGGTTATGTACAACTCATTTGTCAAGATGTTTGTTTGTTTAGCTTACCCTGGCTAAAAGACTCCAGGGATCGTCATCCCTATAAACAGCGGAAGCACTTGAACACTATGGTACAAGTGCATCGGCTACGGATGAGAACATTGTACGTGTGTGACCGGTTTTTTTTTTTTTACCACACTCCGTCTTCGGGGGAGTTTGTCAAGATAGTAATGATCTTAGTGTTTGAGAGAATATTACGTCCTAGAAGCCATGCACGTTTCCAGCAACATCGGCCATGCAGTTCCTTTAACGTCCGGCCAGCAACACGTCGCTAGGACAATGTAAAGTTCCTTTAACGTCCTCCGGAAACTGGCAGACTGCCAATCACGTCCACATAGCTAACTATAAAGATAGTGGGACGATCCTGGAGGTTACTGCAATACCAGGAAAATCGAAGATGGTTTTTTTCTTCATTAACTTCGAATGAAAATAAATTTTAACGTCCTTCCGGTCTGGAACAGACACATGTGGGGACATTGGTGGTTAATAAAGATGGTGGGAGCGATCCCGGAGGCAGTGCAACACCTGGTAAAGTCCCGAATTTTGAACAATACAGATAATGGGGGAAAATGAACAAGGTGTGGAAAGGTACCTGGGAAAGGGAAACACACGACGTTTCGAGTCGTAGACTCTTCTTCCGGTGTGGCTTGAGAGGACCTGGTTGCAGTATTTATAGTTGATTTCTTTCAGGTGAGCACAGTTCAGTTGGCAATTCGAGGGGGAGGGGGGGGGGGGGGGAGGAAGGTATCAGTGAGAAGATACAGATACTATTTATTTATTATTTTTTCTCTGATCTCTCTTCTGCTTAACGTCCTCTCGGTCTGGAACAGACACATATGGGACATTAGTAGATATAAAGATGGTGGGAACGATACTGGAGGCAATGCCCGGAGGCAGTGCAACACCAGGAAAGTCCCGAATGTTTAACAATACAGATGTATATAAAATAATTATTAAGCAAGATAGTTAGGTAAGTTAGTTAGTTGGTTGCCATTTGTGTGTGTGTGTCTGTGTGTGTTTGAGTAGACTTACATCACTTAGAACACCGTGCGTTAATTCTAAAATTGATATTTGTAATAGTAATTAATATTTTTACGTCACATGTTGCAAGTTCTGTCTGTTTGTGGATACTGGCCACCCCTCATTTTTCTACCAAAAAAGAGAAAATGTTTGCATGTCGCTGGCTATGTACATCAGCGGTTTCAAGCTGAGTTTCATTTTGTGCCATGGTTGCCATGGTTTTGACTGAGTAAGTCGAGGTAATTAACTCTAATTTGCACGAAGTGTTCTTTAGATTAGTGCCCTTCAACAAAGTAATTTGTTTTTGCTATGTATTTATATAGCCGAAAATCGTCTATTCCCAACAAGGGTAACGCTAGGTACGACAACTGGGGCACTGCAACAGAAGAATTCCACGTCAGATTCTGATCATTCAAATTCAAAATTCAATTCAATTCAAAACAACTTTATTCATCCTTGTGGAAGGAAGCTAAACTGTGCAATCACAGACTCGATAAACACAATACATACAATCGACACATCACAATTAAGACAACAAGGTGCTTGTAATATCGTCAATAAATTTAAAAAGGGAGAGAATTTGATTAAATTATGTGTGAATTTTTGGTTAGAATCGTACGCTCAAATAAAAGCTAGTGTAATATTACCTTAAAATGGCTGAAACCAATGGATATTAAAGGCCCACCACGTCACGTGTCAAAATCATGGTTTTCACGTGTTTTCCCTCTTATAGCTGGTAAAAAATCTTGAGAAATCTTCCAAGCATAAGAGGGGATGTGACACGTGAAGTGGGGGGTCTTTAAAATTAAGATCATGATTAACCTCGGCAGAAAATTGGAATGATTGTGTGCAGCCAAACACAAGATACTTCGCGAACAGACAATGACAAACAGACTTGGACGATAACTTTTTTTTTAAGCCTCCGTTGCGGGAGTAACAAGAGTGACTGATTTATTGTCAGAATGATCTACGGCAGACTGAGACAGTTCCAGTCCAGTTGTAAACAGGAACTACGTGTGTCTGAAACTCTGGAACTATATAATGGCACCAAATACCAGGGTGCTCGTAAAATGTCTGGCATCGAATGAAACTCAACCAAACGGGTCAGAATAAACAAGAAAGCACACAAAGCGTGAACTTAAATCTCCACCAAAGCTAAAAAAGAAAGAAGACAAATCTGGGGTAGGCCTGATCACTAACAGTTAGTTAGTTTAAAAACTTGGTACCGTATGATGCTTTTCTCAGATCATGTTGCTTCCATAACTTTTTCTCTCAGAACAGATCACAGATCACAGAATCAGTTCTCACTCCGTGCACAAATTCCGATAGAGAATAGAAACAAAAATTGTGAACCTTTACTACTATAAGCAAATGACTTAGCAGTTATTAGAGTCCACATCCAATTGAAGACTTTTCTTCTTCTTCTTCTTCTAACTTCTTTCTCTTCTTTTCTTCTTCTCTTCTTCTTCTTCTTCTTCTACGTCTTCTTCTTCTGCAACCTCCTCTCCTCCTATTCGTCATTGTCATCCTCCTCTTCTTCTTCTTCTTCTTCTTCTTCTTCTTCTTCTACTTCTTCTTCTTCTTCTGCTCCTCCTCCTATTCGTCATTGTCATCCTCTTCTTCTTCTTCATTATCCTTTACCTTATTCTTTTGTGATTCTTTTTTCTTCTTCAACTACTCCTCCTCCTTCTAATCATCGTCGTCTTTTATCTTGTTGTTGTTGTTGTTGTTGATGTTCTTCGTCTTCTCTTCGTCCTTCCGCTGTCCCTCCCTCATATTTATATAAGTATTTCTTGAACTTTTGCCCCCCCTCTCTCTCTCTCTCTCTCTCTCTCTCTCTCTCTCTCTCTGTCTCTCGTTCTTTCTCTCTCTCTCTGACCCAGTATTTTTCTCCTCCCCCCCTTTACCTTCCCACATTCCGGCTTTTCTGTTTCTGATGATTTTTTTTCTTTTCTATCCATATCTTGAATAATATTATCATCCGCTTTCTGTGTAATACTCAAATAATGTGGGGGGTTTTATTTTGTGTGTGTGTGCGTGTGTGTGTGTGTGTGTGTGTGTGTGTGTTGTGTGTGTGTGTGACGGTCAGGTGTGCAACGTGTCACGGGCCAAGCGTGTGGTGCTAGCCATCGTCGCCATCTTCGTCCTCATCAACCTGCACTTCCTGTGGACCACGTCCCTCACCAGAACAGGAACAGGATCCCTAGCTTCGTCACACGCCGGCACAGGAAGCGGAAGTCATCAGCCGCGCCCACAATGCAACAGCGGTGAAGGTCACGAGTTCCTGATCTCCGAGGTGTGGCCGTGGGTGGACGCGTTGCTGTACGGGTTCGGCCCTTTCGTCATCATCTTCGTTCTGAACGTCTTCATCATAGTGCGCGTCATTCGCGCCAACACCGGCAGACTCAGCCTGCAGTATCGGGGACTCCAGCAGCACTGCGGCAGCTCGGTGCAGAAAACGTCCAACGGGGTGGGTAGCAATAATAACGCTACTACTGTTAGCAACAACAGCAACACGTACACGTTAGTGGAGTCGGGACGCAGCACGAGCAACGGCAGCGTCAACAGCAGCCACGGCAGTCACAGCAGTGGAAGCAGCAACTGCAGCAGCAGCGGCAACAACAAAGCCGTTTGTCGTATCTCTGTCACGACAGGATCTTCTTCTTGCCCACCTTCACAGAGGAACTCCCCTCCCTCTTCCTCGTCCTCCTTAGCGTTAATCGGAGGAGGGGTAGTAGGAGCTGGGGGTCATACCGGGAGTCGAACCACTAGCCTCAGTTCGAAACCCGGACGAGCCCCCAGCCTCTATAACAGCAACAACAATAGCAGGCGATCAGCCACGCACACCCCCAACATCCGCCTGACGGTGATGCTGCTCGTGGTGTCCATCACCTTCCTCCTCACCACCCTGCCCATGAACGCCAGCGTCATCGCGGCCGCCTTCTGGAACAGGAACCGGCGGCCCTCCGCGGACCTGGCCGAAGTCAGCCGGTTCCGCTTGGGGATCACCATAGCTGAGCTGCTGATGTACGTGAACCACTCGGTCAACTTCTTCCTGTACTGCGCCACGGGGAACAAGTTCCGCGGGGAGATGGTCCGCATGGTCTGCGGGAAGCAGAGGACCAGAGCGGCTCTGTCCGATCACTCCCAGCATCTGTACTGCTCTAGGAATTGCATGATGGTTTGGGGCGGTGGTGGTGGGTGGGTGGGGGTGCGGGTCGTTGTGGTGGGGGTGGAGGAGTGGGGAGGGGGGGTGGTTGTGGGTGGGGGAGGGTGGTGGTGGGTGTAGAGCGGTTGTGGAGGAGACGGAATTGTGAGTGGACAGGGAGAGAGGAGGGGGAAGTAGAGAGAGTGAGAGAGAGAAAAAGTGTGTGTGTGTGTGTGTTCGTGCGCGCGCGCGCGTGCGATTGTGTGCGTGTGTGTGTGATGTGTGTTTGTGAGATCAATATTAATGTTCTGTCAATTTTCTGAATTTTGAGCTGATATAAATAATTACCCCGCAGTTATGGAAAATCAAAGTGCAGTTTATGGTCTCCTCACACACTGCGACCAGAGTTGGACGGAAATGGTCGTGAGCTCTCTACGACTGAGGTTGGACTGTGTGAGGACAACGTCGCGTGAAAATTCCAGTCGTGGGAATTTACCGACGACCGTCGCTTGCAACTGACAACTGCACCATTTGTGTGCGACAGTCGTAGGCAATCAACCAATGAGAAACATCTTCACACTGACCCACTTCAAGCAGACGACACATTCACGACAATGGAAGCAAATTTGAATCAAGAAGGTGTCGGTGATTTTCTGGGCCTATTATAGAACAATAAAGAAACGCACACAGCTACGTATGACGTTATTATAATCGGACTAGAACTTGCAATGGAATTTTACATTCGAAAGAGACCAAAGACGTCGGCTTTTTACGTAAACATGCTCATTTTTCACTACGAAGAAGCCACTCAAAATCAGCTAGGCCTATTTCGAAATGGTGTGTTGTAGGCTTGAAAGAGAACCCCAGTCACTAAATTGTCTGTTCTTCTGACTGTATGAACGGTTGGCATGATCAATATAGTAGGGCCTAGTCAAGTAAATTATTGATCTACCGCCAAGGCCTACCTTGATTTGGTCATTGAAAATCGCAAGTTGCCGGTGTTTTGATGTAGGCCTAGCCGCTTTAGGCCTAGAGATATGAATAAAATGCACTCATAATCCCATCATATCATTGTTCTTTTAAATCAACTCAAAACACAAAATCACCATCCAAGCTTCTAGATCTAAGTGGCGACTGTAAATTTGTACAACTACAGTCAGGGCTCCCAATCCTCCCGTAAAACAAGGGGTCCCAGGGACTCCTTCATTTACAGCATAGAGGTTCCTAGAGGCAGGATAGAGGGTCCCACTGGCATTGCAAATGCTAAAAAGAATTTTCTAGTGCATCCCTGGGACCCCCTGCACATTGTTTTAGAGGGTCCTTGGGAATTTTAGTGCTTCATAGACCCCCAAATATGGGGGTCCCTGGGAGCCCTGACAGTAGTAGAGCCTTGGCCAACAGATCCACGCGTAGTGCTGTTGCATAATAATGTTACAAGTGACGTAATAATACAGAGTAGGGGATGGTGGTGGTAGATTTAGGTGCGACCCAGGGTGCGACTGGCATGTGTTTCACTCTTCCTTCTCTCTCTCTCTCTCCTCTCTCTCTCTCTCTCTCTCTCTCTCTCTCTCTCTCCTCTCTCTCTCTCTCTCTCTCTCTCTCTCTCTCTCTCTCTCTCTCTCTCTCTCTCACACACACACACACACACACACACACACACTAATTGGTACAAAACATGTCACATATTCTAAGCACACACACACGCGCGGCCGCACACACACACACACACATACTGGTACAAACATGTCACATAGTCTAAGCACACACACACGCACACACACGCACACGCACACACACACACACACACGCACACGCGCACACACACACACACACACACACACACACACACACATACATGCGCACGCACACACATACTGGTACAAACATGTGACATAGTCTACACACACACACACACACACACACACACACACACACTGGTACAAACATGTCACTTGCGTGTGCGTGCACACACATAGGCACAAGCATGCATGTGTGCACTGTTTCAGTTGCTACTTTTGTCTGTTATATTCTTGTCTATAACCGGGGGTAGGGATGGGGGCAGCAGGGTGGTGTGTGGGGGTGGAGGGTTGATAATAAGGTGATCATACAAGAGCGTTAAGGCGCTAGATCACCAGCCGCGTGGACGTGGCAATATGTTTGGTTGCGGTGCTTCACCTCGCAGCTGGTAACGAACCTGACCTTGACCTAACGACGGTAGGCCTATATGATTATTGTGTGCTAAGCCACAAGATAAGCAAGATTTAAGCAGTTACAGTAATACATTGTGCAAGATTATACGGTGTGTGCCCTCAAAAAAGAAAAAATGCGCTCTTCAGATGGGGAGCAGCCCAAATTTCACAGACAACTCTCTAACTAGAATAATATACTGAGTACGAGCACACACACACACACACACAACGTATAATGCATACACAAACGTGCGTGCGTGTGTACACATACACACACACATATACACACAGACACACACACACACACACACACACTCTCTCTCTCTCACACACACACACACACACACACACACACACACACACACACACACACACACACACACACACACACACACACACACAACACGGGTAACACACACATATACACACAACGTATAATACATTGTACACAAACGTGCGTGCGTGCGTACACATACACACACACACACACACACAACAGACACACACACACACACAGAACACACACACACCACACACACACACACACACACACACACACACACACACACACACACACACACACACACACACACACACACACACACACACACACACACACACACACACACACACAGTACACAAGGACAATAAATCGTGCTGCAAGCTTTTGTCAAATAAGTTACGTTTTAATTAAAGCCAGTCAACTTGAACTCCCTAGCTGTAGTCACAGTAGGCCTAGTGAATGGCAATCAACCAACGAGGCATGCTCCAGATAATTACTGATCATTAATTCATCAGCTAAACGGCAATCAGGATTTCAAAAGATATAATGGAAAATATGCTTTGGGCAATATTTTAACGCTCTTAAAAAATTATCAAAATCCAGTCTATTCATTTGCCTATTGCTTTTCAGCAAAATTCATTTCGATCATGATGTCTTAAAATAGACTAAATCACGTGAACACCATATATGGTAATAGGCATGACCTAGGTCACGACTGATGCAAATTGCGTACAACCAAGCGTCGCACTGTGTGAGGAGGTAACAATGCTACGACTCTATGACGTCATTTTCCAACTCAGTTCCTACGACTGGAGTTGGTGTGTCTGAGCCGACCTTTAGTCATTCGTGAATGACTTTGACTCTCAAATGGGGATACCTGGGGGGGGGGGGGGGGGGGGGGGATCTTTCAATACAAAATAGTTCCCCCATCTTCTGGAAATTCTGTGCTTGTTACTTCCTCTAATCTGTCACTCTCTTTGACTCTGCCTCTTCCCTTTGCTTGCTGTCATCTGCTATCTTTCTGACTTCTTGGCCCATTCCCCTGCCTTTAAAAAAACAAAAATCTTCTCATTTGAGCTCCTCCGTAAAATCGGAATGTGTTGGCTGGTTTATACAGGGGAAAGAGTGGGGGAGACCAATGGAAAACTGAAAACCAGACACATGCGTTCCTAAACCCATTATGGCCGTATGGTCTGAGAACGTAGAAGAACAAGAGGGATTCTCAAACTTGGAGGCATCTGCGCCTTAGTCTCATACTAAGTGCTACAACCATAGGGATTGGTTAACCTTTAATTGGTGACCTTCTCCCAAATAAAACACCAGCTATCCATCCTCCTCCTCCCGTCCTCTTGGCTGAAAGAGTATTAGGGATGTCTCATAAGTAATGGTCTCTGTACAAGTTAACATTTTTCGCTCTTTTCCCATGGTAACACGGTGGTAATGCAAGTGATCTTATGAGTGGCTAACACGGTTTTGCCATGGGGGAAAGAGTGGAAGCTAGCAACGTGTATTGTGACCCTTTCCTCCGCTGTAAACACATTTTCGCTCAACCCTCCAAAGTTTATATAGTGGAACCTCCCTTATAAGACCTTAAACAATTCATCCAAAATGAGGTCTTATAATAAGGGAGGGGTCTTACAAGGGAGGTGATTGTACTACTTACAAAGAAGTAGGTCTTATATATAGGAGGGAGTCTTATAATGGGAGGTCTTATATTAAGGGAGGTTCCACGGTAGCATTCGCTTCTGATGCTGTCTTGCAGTCATAGTCGGACACGCCTGACAGGCACACTAATTGTACTACTTACAAAGAAGTAGGTCTTATATATAGGAGGGAGTCTTATAATGGGAGGTCTTATATTAAGGGAGGTTCCACGGTAGCATTCGCTTCTGATGCTGTCTTGCAGTCATAGTCGGACACGCCTGACAGGCACACTAATTGTACTACTTACAAAGAAGTAGGTCTTATATATAGGAGGGAGTCTTATAATGGGAGGTCTTATATTAAGGGGGGTTCCACTGTAGCATTCGCTTCTGATGCTGTTTTGCAGTCATAGTCGGACACGCCTGACAGGCACACTAATTGTACTACTTACAAAGAAGTAAGTCTTATATATAGGAGGGAGTCTTATAATGGGAGGTTTTCCAAAGGGAGGTTCCACTGTGGCATTCGCTTCTGATGCTGTCTTGCAGCCATAGTCGGACACGCCTGAGAGGCACACTAAAACGGAAAGCAGGATTCACCTCCACCACCTCCCCCACCCTCATTACGATTTGTGCTTGAAGTAAAGACCAATGTACAGATCTTCAAGAGAGGTAAAGAAAGCTGCCAAGCATGGGATGTAAAATCATAGCTTCACATAGCATTATTATCATGTGCGTATCATTAGCCCATAGGCTTAGTGTAACATAATGCACGTGAGAAAAAGGTGTAAGAATACACCGTTGCTAAGAAACTTGACGTCATTATCAGTTATTAGGACATTGGAATGCGATATTGCTTTTTTTTATATCCTATATCGTCAAGATCAAACAGCAAGGCTCGAGAGTAGCCTAGGCCTAGATCCACGGCTAGACGTTCCAAGTGGCACGCACATCATTATTTGTGTGTAACTGTGACGTCCTCGTGGGATAAACAGCAAGGCGCTTGAGATGGGGTAAAAGCAATATCCCATTCCAAAGTCCTAATAACTGATATTATTATAACGTGTTACATCAGTGGGATGTTGTTTATGTATGTCGACGGTGCTGTTGTATTGTTTGCGCAGAATGGTCTTTTTCAACTTGTGATGTTAAAGTAGTTATCTTTCCCCCCCCCTGTTTTCTGTTATTCTGTTATTCAGTTGTAAAGACTGGTGCGCATGCGTGTGTGTGTGTGTGTGTGTGTGTGCGTGCGCGTGCGCGTGTGTGTGCGTGTGTGTGTGTGTGTGTGTGTGTGTGTGTGTGTGCGTGCGTGTGCGTGTGCGTGTATGTGTGCGTGCGCGCGCGTGTGTGTTTATGTGTGCGTGCGTATGTGTGTGTGTGCGCCCACCCGCGAGCGCTCGTGTTTGTATGTATGTGTGTTTGTGTGTGTGCGTATATGTGTGTATGCATGTATGTGCGCGTGCGCATATGTGTGTGTGTCACTGTGTATGTGTTTTGTTTGTATGTGTGTGTATACATCCGCGCGCGCATGTGTGTGTGTATGTGTGTGTGTGTGTGTGTGTGTGTGTGTGTGCGTGTGTGTGTGTGTGTGTGTGTGTGTGTGTGTGTGTGTGTGTGCATGTGCATGCATGTATTGTATACACATCCGTGGTATCAAATTGCTAATATCAGTATATCCTTGCGTGTTAAAACATGTTAATTAAATTGAGAGACTATCGTTGTTTTTACGTTACTTTTATCATGGTGACCCGAATGCATTTGGTATTTGGAAGTTGGAACCGGTGCTTGAGATTCTTGTATAAGTCGAACAAACAAGATGTTGTTATGCCTATAACGAGGAGTATATTCCAGAATATTCCATCATCATTCTTTCTTCCATTCATGATGCAGTAGAACCTCCCTTATAAGACCTTCAAAAATAATCCCAAATGAGGTCTTATAAGGGAGGTAATGTTAATACTTACAAAGAAGGGCACTGTCTCAGAGAAGTAGGTCTTATACGGGAGGGAGTCTTATAATGGGAGGTCTTATAAGGGAGATTCCACTGTAGCATCTTCAGGCCTGTGATCAAAAGATGTTCAATGTTCCTCCACTATTGCGTTCAACGTCCGTTGACTTTGTTTTAAAATTACATTCAATATTGTTATGTATTCCCATTCCTCTTTGTTCGTGGATCTGTTGTCATTGTTTGCGCTTTCTCTGTATCTTGTCTGTCAGTCTCCCTGTTTTGTTTATCTGAATATTTGTTAATGTGATTATCTTGTGTGTGTGTGTGTGTGTGTGTGTGTGTGTGTGTGTGTGTGTGTGTGTGCGTGTGTGTGCGTGTGCGTGCGTGCGCGTGCGCGCGCGCGCGTGCGCGTATGTGTGGGTGCGCGCGCGTGCATGTATGTATGTATGTATGTGTGTATGTGTGTGTGTGTATGTGTGTGTGTGTGTGCGTGCGCGCGCGTGCGTGTATGTATTTGTGTGTGTGTGTGTGTGTGTGTATGTGCGCGTGTGTGCGCGTGTACGTGTGTGTTTGCGTGGTGTGTTAATACGTGCGCGGGCGCATGCGTGTTTCTCAGCATTCGTTTGGATGCATATGGGTTTGACAACATTGACAGAAAAGCATTTCCTGTCTTTTAGTAAAGTCATTTTGTTTGTGTGACTTTTTTTGAATGGAGGGAGGAGAGGGAGGTTGTACGGACGCGTATATAATTTATTCACATTCCTTTTTGTCAAGTCTAGTCAAAGTAACATGAATACAATACTCCTACATGTTGTCATTGCTGCCCTTAATTTCATGAAGATCTACTATAAAGCTTAAGTGGGAAACTAAACGTTGTTACTTTCTAAAGTCAGTAAATCGATTGACTTCATTTAGAAAGTAACAACGTTTAGGTTCCCCACTTAAGCTTTAGTAGAACTTCATAAAATTAAGCACAGGTGTTTTTTCTTGCTTAATCTTTGCACACTTGTGATTTGTTGTAAACCCTTAGGATAATAAGTATGTGACGTTTGATACTGATGCCTGTTATATATACCTACAGCATCGATTTTATAAAGATTTACACGCTCCTTTGTATACTTTGGAATAGTACGCGTCCGATAATCACTAAGGGGACGTTTGTTTCACGGTTTTTTAAATTTTCGTTGTTTTTTTCAAGAGTGAATTTATTACTGTTTGTTTTTGTTGTGCTCTCATATTCCGTAATAAAAGAATTGTTTAAGTTTTGGGCTGTAGCTGTCAATTTGGTAGCGATTCACGTCTCACGTCTGGAAGTTTTTGGTGTCCTGAATCCTCATGCATTAAGATGTGTAGACATCCATGTGTCTGTCTGTCTGTTTGTCTGTCTGAATATCTGAGACTCTCTCTCTCTCTTTCTCTCTCTCTCTCTCTCTCTCTCTCTCTCTCTCTCTCTCTCTCTCTCTCTCTCTCTCTCTCTCTCTCTCTCTCTCTCTCTCTCTCTCTCTCTCTCTCTCTCTCTCTCTCTCTCTCTCTCTCTCTCTCTCTCTCTCTCTCTCTCTCTCTCTTCCAGGGCTGGATGGAAAATGAATAAAAATTCGTTTTCGTTTCGTTCTCTCTCTCTCTCTCTCTCTCTCTCTCTCTCTCTCTCTCTCTCTCTCTCTCTCTCTCTCTCTCTCTCTCTCTCTCTCTCTCTCTCTCTCTCTCTCTCTCTCTCTCTCTCTCTCTTCTCTCCCTCCCCTCTCTCTCTCTCTCTCTCTCTCTCTCTCTCTCTCTCTCTCTCTCTCTCTCTCTCTCTCTCTCTCTCTCTCTCTCTCTCTCTCTCTCTCTCTCTCTCTCTCTCTCTCTCTCTCTCCATCTCTCTATCTCTCGTGATGACAGAAGGGACGGAGGATTCAAAAGTGAAATTACTAATAGAATGGATTTGTCTTATTCGTCGGCGAAGGGTTTGCACTGCGTCAAAACTTTCTACCTCGCGTCTCTTGAAGTCTCAAATAGCCAGCCATTAGTAACTAACACAACCCTCAGATGGTGGCTGGTAATTACCTCCCTTTCCCAGGAGAGGGCGCTCGTTTGTTAGCTTCCTTCCTATAATTGGTCAATGTCTGTTTGGGTAACTTTGTACATCGAAGTGCACCGGGAGCATTGGGATTTCTTATAATGATTAGTTGGACGAGGACGAGGACGATCTTAGCCTTCACTGGTACATCATTATCATGACCATCATTCGTTTGTACTGTCTTCGACGTATTACCGTCCGTTCGCTTTGACACAGGAAGAAGAAGAAGAAGAAGAAGAAGAAGAAGAAGAAGAAGAAGAAGAAGAAGAAGAAGAAGAAGAAGAAGAAGAAGAAGAAGAAGAAGAAGAAGAAGAAGAAGAAGAAGAAGAAGAAGAAGAAGAAGAAGAAGAAGAAAGGAAGAAAACGGAAGATGATTAGGCGAAGGATCAGGAGGAAGATGAGAAGAAGAAGAAGAAGAGGAAGAAGAAGAAGAAGAAGAAGACAAAGAAGAAGTCGGGTAGCCTAAACCTAAAGACAACAGACCTAAAGATGTTATAAGAATAATGTCGCCTAGTTGTGTCGTGTCCTGGTAGGGGAAGACGGTGTAAAAAGCGCATGGATGTCTCAGGATAGGCCTTATGAGTTGGATAGTTTGCTTATTTCGTGCACAGGAAGCCTCTGAAACATTGCAAACTATGCAGGAATAGTTATTCTATACATCCATGAATTTTTAGGCGAAAAAAACAAAGGATTTTGATAGAAAATGCTTTTTCTTTGCAAACATATTACAGGTGCGCTTTTTGCCCCGTAGTCGGGAATACGCGCACCCCAGGTCGGGTAAAAAGCGCCCCCCCCCCCCCCCCCCTCTCTAAGTTGAAAAGTCACCGTCACTCTCCCAACGCGCCATGCTAGGCCCTACCATCGACGCCATTTTGTCTCGACTGAAACAACGAAGTTCTACGCGTGTTGCCGTTTTGACACAGTGTGTATTCTTCAATCCCTGTTGTAGGCCTACTAAGTTAAATAGTCTGCTTCAGTTCAAGATATTTAGAATACAAAAGCTGGATAGGATTTGCAATTATTATACACTTATAAATGTCTCCATTACATTAAAAAAAAAAAAAAAAAATGAAAAAGGAACGTACACTCACAAAAATTAAAAAAATGTGGCCTTGCGCAGTATCGAACTCACAGATCCGACATGCTGCAACATTACGAGGCACGCATTATACCATTGTACCAAGGAACCGTCATACGAAGGAAACATTTTATATATTTATACATTCGACAATGGAAGATTAAATCGGTTGTGAATGGATGAAGCAGTGCGCGGAATAAGATTTTCACTTAAATTCAAAGCTGAAACTGTCATATAATTGATCTTAATGAATAATGCTTGTGCTGATAGGCACCTTTGAACATTGCAGAACGTGTTCGCTAATCATTTAAAAACTTAAATACAACGTTTGTCAGGATATGTGGCAATAAAAAAGATGACCATCACCTACAATTATAGGCGTGCAAAACGCGCATGGGCTTCTTTCCCGTGGGCGTTTTTCCCCATCCCAGTCAGCTAATTCATTTTAGTCTGTGTAGCTGACAATCACAGTGTTGTTAAAAATGAAAAGTATCGTTCAAAAGCCCATAGAATAAGCTTTGTATAAATATAAAAATATGGAGGTAGTTTGCTGTTGTTGGTTTTTTATTTAACTTTTCCAAGGACAGAAAATGAAAAAAAAAAAAAGAACGGCAACAAATATTCAAAAACTCATATTATTGACCACAACATCATGAAACTTAAATATGAGGTATTTTAAAAGACGTGCAAAGGAACATGGGCAAAATTTAACTGAAATTTGCTTCATTTCATGAGATAATTGGGGTGGGCTTCTTACCCGCCCATGGGCTTCTTACCCCGGTAGGATGCGCTTTTTACCCCTCTTTCCCCTATATAGCTACACCGTTGTGCCCAACAATGACTATTGGATAGCAAAGAAGGCAAATAATATTGATATTTATTGTGAACAATAGGGTAAGAGTGTCTGTGGTAATGAAGATGCTTTGCCATAAAAGGAGTAGGGGAAGACGGGGTAAAAAGCGCATGGGCGGGTAAGAAGCCCACCCCAATTATCTCATGAAATAAAGAACATTTCAGTCAAATTTGCTCATGAGACGAATGCTAGACATTAACGCTCGTCTCATAGGCAAAATGAGACTGAAATTTGCTTCATTTCATGAAATAATTGCGGTGGGCTACTTACCCGCCCATGCGCTTTTTACCCCGTCTTCCCCTATGCACACTGTCTCGGCCATGAGGCAGTTGGTAACGATCGCAAAAACGATAACTACCCCCCCTACTATTCCCCTATCTCTGCAGCAGTAAGATTCAAGACAAGACCCTCTTCGTTTAAAAAGAAAAGTCATAATAATTCACAGAAGACAAACACTTGATGGTTTTCTCTTGCTGTAGAATACGAACTGTGAATTATTATCACCAACTTTTTCTAAAATTTATATTATCACCCAACTGCCAGTCTCCCTTCTCTGTTGGCATAAACTTGCCACCCCCCATGCATTTCTCGGTTAATTGTATTTTTCCGTTTTTCCGTTTTTGCCTTTCTTACCATACATAAAGCTGTATTTTAGGAACATTTTTAGCTAATTACCTTTTTGGAATACTAACCCTAACCCTAACCCTATGTACTGCAGTACACCGCGATTTGTCACAGTTGTGGTTCGTTGCGTTTTTCCGTCTTATACGGTGGGGGGTAGGGTTAGGGTTAGGGCTAGGGTTTAGGGTTAGTATTCCAAAAAGGTTATTAGCTAAAAATGTTCCTAAAATACAGCTTTATGTATGGTAAGAAAGGCAATAACGGAAAAATACAATTAACCGAGATAGGTAGGGGGGGTGGCACATCTTGACCTTTACCAGTTATTCCTTCTTCCCCAAGACCCTGCTCCACAAATACAGCTTCGGTAGCACGTCGTCTTCTTCTTCTTCTTCTTCTTCTTCTTCTTCTTCTTCTTCTTCTTCTTCTTCTTCTTCTTCTTCTTCTTCTTCTTCTTCTTCTTCTTCTTCTTCTTCTTCTTCTTCTTCTTCTTCTTCTTCTTCTTCTTCTTCTTCTTCTTCTTCTTCTTCTTCTTCTTCTTCTTCTTCTTTCTTCTTCTTCTTCTTCTTCTTCTTCTTCTTCTTCTTCTTCTTCTTCTTCTCGTTCGTTTTTCTTCTTCTTCTTCTTCTTCTTCTTGCATATATCGTCCTCCATCAACAAATTGATGATTATGACGCTTACGACGTGGGGGTTTCCAACTAAACAGTAGACTTGTGTAGAAGACTTGCTGCCCAGATGATCAGCTGAATGCGGGATTGAATGGGAGGGGACGAGAGGGGGAGTGGGCACGAATCTGATTAACATCTATGTTCGTGTAGAGCTCAATTCACGAATCTCACAAAATGTTTGAATCAGAATATTATATATTAATTTAACCCTTTCACCGCCAGCCATCTTTTGTGCCAAAGATGTCCATTAAAGCTACTTGGCTACAGACAAGATTTTGTTTGCAATATTGTTGGATTTCTCTGTGACGCATCTAGAATGGGGTCAATTCTAACTGACCAAATTTAGGAACACAATATCATTGAATAACAGACCCTGATTTCAAGAAATTTTATGACATGGTTGTTAAATCAT
>CM065695.1:39688466-39690966 GCA_017654935.2 Phymorhynchus buccinoides | reverse complement strand
TCTTTTTTCCCCTCCCCTCTATGCAAAACAACCCGCCTTCGTGTCCCCTACCCCCATCCCCACACACATACACAACACACTGCACATACTCATCCACTCACTCACACACACACGCACGCGTGCGCAGGCATACACGATCACACACAAACGCACCGCACTCATGCAAGGACGCGCATGTACGCTCACTGACACACACAAACACACACAAACACACACACGTACGTACAAAAAAGCTTTATCAAGCTTATTCTTTTATCGTCAATAAAGATCATTTTGACTTGACAAACACGTATACACGCACAGGGAGACACGCACATACACACGCACACACGCACGCGCATACCCACACACATGCACACAGAGAGAATATTCTCTACAACCAGCAGCCATCATTTTCAAAACCCACTTGTTATTTTGTCTGTCAGAGTTGTCTTTAATTTTAAAACAAGTGCAACGCCGAGCGGCTGCAAAGTCCCCTCGCAGCATCGCCGAGGTACTCCGAAATCGGAATGTGTCGGCTGTACACATACGTAAAAACGCATCAAAACAGCACGTAACTACATAAAAAGGCATCAAAACAGCACGTAACTGAATAGTTTTTTTTATATATAGCCTTGGGGTTCGGACCCGTGATTTGAGCGCGCGCGATCATGCGCACACGCGCGCACAGAAAAATTCATGACAACTGTGTTATAGACCATTCATCAAGAAATGTTGTGGGAAAAAACTGCATTAAAATACATGCAAAACTTCGCGAGATATTAGCGATTATGTGTTTCGGGTTTTGAACCCCGTAACTGGCGCGACCTTGACCTTAATGTCAAACTAAATACATCAGTGGATAGCTTGCATCTTGGCAAACTAGTATACCAAATTTGATGATGATAGACTGAATAGTTTTTGAAAAAAATCGGACGAATAGCCGGACGGACGGACACCGGACGGACCAGACAAAAACAATAGCTCCCCGAACCTTCGGCTCGGGGACTAAAAAAATTCTGAACATCAAAGTTCCATTATTTTGTCACCACCCGCGAAACTTCGTTCTAAAATGTCTCCCTCCCGAAATACATCCAAACTGAATGTTGGTCACAGGCCAATCATTGTGTTACTGGCAAATCATTGCGCTGTCATGATGGAAAGAGTGCAAACTGCTCACAGAGACCTAAATCAAAGGTGAAAACATGATTGTTAAATAATGATATCCATTTTTCCAATTGTGTGAGTCGCATTATTTTTGTGGGTGGACATCCAGTATCTGCCGAAGAATATGACAACAGTAAATTATTTTTATTATTTTAAAGAATGAAAGAAAAGGAGTAAAAAGGCAGGCAGTAATGCAATGGAGAAAAAAAAGTTTAAAAAAAAGAAAAGACCCTAACTTTTATTTAAAAATGAAAATAAAACCCTGAGAAGATAAAAAAAAAAGGAGCGAACAGAATATAAGAGGAAGGGAGCAGAAAGAAGCCAAATAGAAGGAGCACGGGGAAGAATAATCAAACGCTATTCAATTTTCACTGGCTTCTTAAAGGGGCACCCTGACGGATGAGATTTTGCAATAAACACGTCCAGGGACGGATTCATGTCGAGATAGCATGAGACTTAGCATGATGCTAACTTAGAAGCTCTTCCAAAAGTCCTATTAAATCCTATAGGACTTTGGAAGAGCTTCTAAGTTAGCATCATGCTAAGTCTCATGCTATCTCGACATGAATACCGTCCCAGATCACCAAGAAAACACTCTTTACAAAGATCGCAACACTCCGTCTGGTTTCCTAGAAATCAAGTCGGCGGTTCCTCCTTGGCGGAGGTGCTGGAAGTCAAATTCTTTCAGTGAAAAGATGCCTTCTCTTTTCTAATGGCCGCCTGAGTTTAGACCAAATCGTTTGTACGAAATGTCCACAATACAAGCCTTTTTAGTTTTATAATTTTAATTTTATGCAGTTTACCAAGAGGACTTTCGCTCACAACAAAGGAATTACCTCCTCTTTTTTATTGTTACTGCACTGCAAAGAAGAGAAAGCTTCAACCACAATGAGTGGCCTCCACCCACCCAATCCAAAATGGCTTCTCACTCCGGCTTGGCGGAATCGCCATTTTGACGGTTTGGTTTCTAGGAAACCAGAGCAAAGTGAGTGTTCCGATCCTTGAAAAGGCTGTCTTTCTGGCGAGCTCGACGTGTTTCTTGCAAACAAACCTCATCCGTCAGGGTCGACCTTTAAGAAAAAAAAACGATGTTCAAAGGAGAGAAAAAAAAAATCTCCTTATTTTGATTTCAAAGACGGTTTGGGTATGTCTATTCACTCCCACCCCCCACACACACTCACCCGGTTCTTTTCCTTACCTCCTCCTCACCATCCCCTACTACTTTTACTTTTCTAGTGGAAAGTCCAACTTCTTGGACACTGTCTAATAACCGTCTGTCAACGTCAGTCTGTCTATTAACCTTTTTGCCGCCAGCCGTTTTTCAGCCAAAACGTTCTACCAAGCTTACCTAGGT
>CM065695.1:39660966-39683466 GCA_017654935.2 Phymorhynchus buccinoides | reverse complement strand
AAATTCAGCTTCCTTCCAAGGACGGTTCCAATTTGGAACGCGCTCCCAGCATCTGCAGCAGAAGCTCCCTGCTTGGTATCTTTTAAGCAGGAGCTCAACACTCTGTCATTCTAACTGTATCACTCCCTCCCCAGCAAAAAGTGACAATGATGGTTGGGGCTGTGCCGGTCGGGATACGTCCCCGGGGACCGCTACGGTAGCCGGATTGGCCTGACCTGAGACATGAAACGCTGGGGAGAATTCTATTTTTAGTTCCTTTGTTTTTATGTGTTGATTTTTAGTTTGGTTTATTTTTCTTTCTGTCACAACGCACAACGCTGTGTAAGTGTCCAGTGGGACAGAGCAGCGTAGCCAGATTCAGATTCAGACTAACGTCGAGGAAACGGAAGCACGCCCCGTCACCATCCACACGTGACCGAACCATATTTCTAGCAAATCCGAATATCCCAAACTATTTAGGAGTAGCCTAGAGCTGCAGCCTATGGTCGGGTTCACATTAGACGCGTAATTTGAAAATGGATTTTTTAAAGAATAAATGTAATCTGATTGTAAATTGTTATTTTCTGATGTATATGTATTTATTTTTTATTTAGTTACATATTTTTTGTTATGTACATATTTCTTTGTGTGCGCATGTGTGTGTGTGTGTGTGTGTGTGTGTGTGTGTGTGTGTGTGTGTGTGTGTGTGTGTGTGTGTGTGTGTGTGTGTGTGTGTGTGTGTGTGTGTGTGTGTGTGTGTGTGTGTGTGTGTGTGTGTGTGCTTGTAGGGACAAAAAAACACCTAGCCTCTGTTTCCATAGTCAATCCAACTGGGTAACAATATCATTCCCCTCTCAGACTCAGTCAAAAACTTAGGTGTCACTTTGGACAATACTCTTTCCATGCAGAGTTTCCTGACTCAGACCTGTCAGTCCTGCTACTATCAAATTCGTTGCATTGGCTATCTTCGTAAATACCTCTCAGATGAAGCCACAGCAAAGCTTGTTACTTCCCTCATCCTATCTCGTATTGACTACTGTAATGCTCTCCTTTCTGGCCTATCAGTCTCTTCTCTATCTTGTCTCCAGCGTATTCAAAACACAGCTGCTCGTCTTGTCCTTAGGAAGAAAAAGTTCGATCATGTTAGCCCTCTTCTGCGTTCTTTGCACTGGCTTCCTGTCGCAGACAGAATTGAGTATAAATTAAACACACTTTGCTATAAATCTATTCATAAAGCTGCTCCATCTTACCTCTGCGACAATATTTCCATCTATACGCCAGCTCGCACTTTACGTTCAGTTTCTGACCCTCTTTCTCTCCAGATCCCTAGGTATAAGCTTTCAACTGTTGGTCGGCGCTCTTTTGCTGTCTCAGGACCACCTCCTGGAACAAACTTCCTCTCTCCCTCCGTCAGCGACCGACTCTCTCTGCTTTCAAAGCTAACCTCAAAACCTACCTGTTCCCCCGTCATTAAAGCTCCTCTCTCTTTATCTTCTCTCTCTTGCCATTAGGTCTGTTTCTGCTATATTCCATTTATGTTATCCGTGTGTGTTCGCTTTGTATTGCGTTTTTGTTTGAATGCGCTTTGAATGCTAACGTGTGTGTGCGCTTTGATTTGATTTCTATCAAGATTCAGCGCCGTATAAATACTGTATGTTGTTGTTGTTGTTGTTGTTGTGTGTGTGTGTGTGCGTGTGTGTGTGTGTGTGTGTGTGTGTGTGTGTGTGTGTGTGTGTGTGTGTGCGTGCGTGTGCGTGTGCGTGTGCGTGTGTGTGTGTGTGTGTGTGTGTGTAAAAATGTGAAGGATAGAGGTGGTGGTATGTAAGGGGTTGTTTTTAATATGAATCATTTTAGTGCAATTGTAAAGCGCTTAGAGCTTAAAGGTGAAGCGCTATATACATTTTCGGAAATAAATAATAAATACATTTCCGTACGGAAAACCCTAAGTAAGTGGAAGAAAGATGGATACAAGTTTACGCGCATTGAGGGAATTCAGACATGTGCGCAAATCGTTTCCCTTCTTTGATTCACTTATTTATGGATTGAGCACGGGTTTGCGCACGGAATATCCGCTTATGTGTGTACACGGCCAAAGAAATTGGTTGGCCTTTGGGGACCTTCCCCCAACGCCATCTGTCCTCAAATCCCTTTGGCCGAGAGAGTGGGGATATAGCTTGGGCAAGGCGGCTTCTCCACAATAAACCCATTTCAGCTGAGCCCGTTGGAATAGCAGCTGACCCTTTGCTATCTGGCAGTCATAGTCGGAAACGATAGTTATAGGCATAGAAATACAAGACCAGCCCAGGTATTTGGTGCTTTATAGTCACAGAGGCGTCTCTGTGAAATTCGGGTTGCTCCCACCTGGAGAGCGCGTCGCAGCCAGAGGCGCGCCACCCATTTATTATTTTTGCCTGTGATTTTTTGTGTGACTGATGAGGAAGGAAAGGGGGAGTGGGGTGAATTTTGACCAAATGAAAACGTCTTCGTTGCCACTGGGTTCAACGTGTACTAAGTGCATGGGCATATGGGACCTCGGTTTATCGTCTCATCCGAAAGACTCCACGTTCAGACCGTAGGGCCTAGTGCAAAATGAGAGAAAAAATCCCCTGTAGTACCCAGATTCGAACTCGGGTTTACTTGACACAAGGCGAGCGCGTTACCACGTACTGTGCCACTCTACACCTCTACTGAATAGTGTAGAAGTGAGCGCATTGTCTTCAGGGGAGAGAGATGCCCTTGAGAGAGAGCTAAAGAGCAGAAACTCTTCAGAGGACAATGATTTCTATGGGGAGCTGGACAGCCGAAGGTCTTTGAAAAGGAAAAGAGGCATGGAGAGAGTTGTACGGTAGGTCTTCAGAGAAAGAAAGACACTCTAGAGAGAAATGGACTGCAGAAGGTTTTTTTTTAGAAAAGAAAGACAGAAAAAGGGTCTAGAACTGACAAGAACAAACTGCGATGGCTTGGAGTCAAAACGGACTATCTTTGGATAGTCTATTGACGTATTATTGAACCTATTACAAAAACTAATAACTTGTATCAAACAATGACTGCAGAAATATATAGGGGGTTTTGCTTTTTATATTTATGCAGTCTTTTTTTTATATAAGTTTTTAGTTTTCGTGCTAAGTTCAATGATATGTCAATGGACTATCTAAAGATAGTCCGTTTTGACTCCAAGCCATTATTTTAAGTTTCTATGAACGGTTGTAAAACGAAAGCCTTTTAGAGGAACAAAGAAACTCTTAGAAAGAATCGAACAAAGACACACCAACACCTGATATCACGCAGATGTTTGACACGGAAGACCTTTTTCGTTGCCGTCAAAGAGACTCTTGCGAGAACTGTTCATCCGAAGGTATTTCAGAGAAGAAAATAAGACACTCAAGGGAGAGCTGGGGCAAAATAACAATCTGCACTTCTTTTGTTTTTAATAGAGATATCTAGATAACGTATATTGTCCATACTAGGGAAACAAAGGTCCTCATACTGGACTGAAACTCTGGGAACATTCTGTGGCAGCAGAAAGTCATAGGAGAAGAAGAAAAAAAAACGCCTGTCTTATGAAAGTCATCCTTATTTTGTCATCACCCTTTAAATAAAAAATAATCCATTTTCTTCTAAATACAGGGGTGCTATTCTTTCAATTTTACACTGATTTCAGTATTTTTAATTTGTTTTTTGTCATTCATCAAAACAACTACAAATTGACCACAAGCGATTTGGGGCGTTTTGAATTTAGTCTGATTGTTCTATCTTGGAAGTTTACAAAGGCAATGTATTAATTTTACAAGGCTTATCAGACTCAAACTGTCTCTGTCTCTCATTTCAACTGTCTGTCTGTCTCATTATATCTATCTCTTTTTAAGTTGCCCCCCGCCCCCCCCCCCCCCCCCCTGAATCGTCCGACGGGGCTCTGCCCCTATGCCCTGCCGGGGCCATGGGTCCATGGCCCCTGCCTTTCAGGGTTTTTTTTCATTTTGGGGAGTAGCCGCCACGTAACTACTTTCTTCTCTCCATCTGTTTCCTTCATTTCTTTGTACGCTTTGCTGTACCCTTCCTTTCAGGCCTTCGGCCCCTGTTTGATTTCTACTATTAACCCTTTCACCGCCAAAGTCGCATCTTAGCACCAGTGATTTAACACCTAGGCCACTAAAAGGCATCACATTGGGGTCTATTATCCAAAGACCCTATTGTCTTAGTTTTGGGAAGTACGGATAGAACTTATTTTATATATGTCACAGAAGAACCCCCAATTCTGCATATATGGATTTCGTTCTCTACCCAGACATGTTTTGCTGAAATATGGCTGGCGGTGAAAGGGTTAATAAAGACACATTGTTGCATTAATAATAATAATTTTATTTCATATAGCACTAAAATCCATATAGTAGAATGCTCGATGCGCTTTACAGTAGCAACATTAAAATCAACATTAAAAACATGCATTAAACCCAACAAGATAGTCCTACTACCAACATTCCAGTGCAAGGAAATAAAGTAACAAAAATAGCATGATTCTCACTCACGAAGACATGCACCCTCATTCACCAGCACTGTCACTCTGATAACACCTCACCCTCGCAGAAACTAATGAAAATGTCAACAAGCAACAGGAAGGAATGCACCAATACATGCGTACACATGGCCCTCTCTCTCTCTCTCTCTCTCTCTCTCTCTCTCTCTCTCTCTCTCTCTCTCTCTCTCTCTCTCTCTCTCTCTCTCTCTCTCTCTCTCTCTCTCTCTCTCTCTCTCTCTCTCTCTCTCTCTCTCTCTCTCTCTCTCTCTCTCTCTCTCTCTCTCTCTCTCTCTCTCTCTCTCTCTCTCTCTCTCTCTCTCTCTCTCTCTCTCTCTCTCTCTCTCTCTCTCTCTCTCTCTCTCTCTCTCTCTCTCTCTCTCTCTCTCTCTCTCTCTCTCTCTCTCTCTCTCTCTCTCTCTCTCTCTCTCTCTCTCTCTCTCTCTCTCTCTCTCTCTCTCTCTCTCTCTCTCTCTCTCTCTCTCTCTCTCTCTCTCTCTCTCTCTCTCTCTCTCTCTCTCTCTCTCTCTCTCTCTCTCTCTCTCTCTCTCTCTCTCTCTCTCTCTCTCTCTCTCTCTCTCTCTCTCTCTCTCTCTCTCTCTCTCTCTCTCTCTCTCTCTCTCTCTCTCTCTCTCTCTCTCTCTCTCTCTCGGACAGAATGGAATACTAGGCCCAGCCTAAATTCTTTTCCTTGTAAAATAAAGTTTCTGAAGTCTGAGTCTGAGTCTCTCTCTCTCTCTCTCTCTCTCTCTCTCTCTCTCTCTCTCTCTCTCTCTCTCTCTCTCTCTCTCTCTCTCTCTCTCTCTCTCTCTCTCTCTCTCTCTCTCTCTCTCTCATAATACTGTTACTATTATTATGCAGCTTCTCTGATGGAATTCGAACCCGGGGCCCAGAGGATCCCTGTCGGTCCAATGTCGGATGACGTCACTCAACGACAAGCGAACCGAGCACGGGCCCTTCCAGCAGTCTTTCTCCCGAATGACGTCATCACATCACCCTGAATGACATCGTCACTTCCATCTGGTTTAGACAACTTTATTCAAATATCATACAAAATCAAACAATGATGAGGTAATGAGGGTGACAACAAGCAAATGCTTATAACGCACCCTTTCATAAAGAATAATTAACAATATGGCAGGAGGAAATACATTTTAACCAAACAGACAAATACATACACACATTTATAAATTGGTTCAACTTTTATATACTAAAGGAGTCACTTCCATCTGACTGACGTCGTCGTTTTCTCCTGAATGACGTCATCACTTCCGCCTGAATGACGTCATTACGTCCCCTGAATGACGTCACCACTTCCCCCGAATGACCCAATGACGTCAAACTTCTCTGAATTAGTCAAACTTCTCTTAATTACGTCAAACTTCTGAATGACGTCATTACTTCCCCTGAATGACGTCACCACTTCCCCGGAATGACGTCACACTTCTATGAACTACGTCAAGCTTCTCCTGAATGACGTCATCATTTCCCCCTAATGACATCGACAGTTTCCCCGAATGACATCATCACTTAGGACCACCTGTCACGTTCCCTTTTCAGACCCAAAAAAAGTACATATCTGAGACTAACTTCAAGTCTGGAAAGCTGGGTTGGATTTGTTATGTTTCTGTTTCATAATGTTGATGCCTTGCCCAGGGCACACCACACCCCACTCTCTCAGCAATGAAGACTATCAAATTTGACGATACACTGTGAGATAAGATACCACCTTCTGGAAGTTATGTGCTTGTCAATCCTTCTAATCTATCACTTTGACTCTGCCTTTTCCATTTACTTACTGTCATCTACTATCTTTCTGCCTTACTGGTCCATTCTCTTGTCTTTTTTCTCTCCTAGAGATTAAGGATTTTCTCCAGCCGAAGACGGACATGCTGGGCCTAATTATTTATATTTCTTAGTTAGACTGTCTGAGTGATCACGACGGAAGAAGAGAAGAAGTCCTACAGAGAAATTGAACACCTCCACCGCGACACCCACGGACAGACTTCCCCGTTTCCCCGCTCCCAACCACAGACAAAGACAACAGGCAAGGGTGGGGAAAGGGTTGGCTGGTCCGCTGGTTCCTTCACTACAAGTTCAAGTTGAAGTTGAACTTAAAGATACAGAGACGCACCACGATTAAGTCCCTTGTTTTTTTATGGGAAGCTGTGACCCACAAAGAAATGCCCCCATGTTCAAATTGAGGCTGCTCTTTAACCCTTTCACCGCCAATGTCGCATTTCAGCACCACAATGGTTCAACACCCATGTCACTAAAAGGCATGAAATCAGGGCCAGTTATCCAAAGACCCCATTTTCTTAATTTTAGGAGGTAAGGATATGCCTAATGCTATGCATGTCACAGAGGAATTCGCAGCATTGCAGAAATATTTTGTTCTCTACCCCGTTAAGTTTTTAATGGTATCTTTTGGCTGAAAAATGGCTAGGCGAAAGGGTTAAAATGATGTATCGCTTTGAGTTTGGGGGCTTTTGTATGGTAGTGAGACCTGGTCAAAACAATATTTATTTCCAGCTATAAGAGGGAAAACACGTGAAACCCGTGATTTTGACACGTGATCTGGTGGGTCTTTAAGAAGTGATTGAGGCATCAATTGATGCCTGTTCTCCATTCAAGGTGGTAGACTTAGATGCTATGCGCACGTGGTGGTGCGAACGACTCAAACTCAAACTCTTTTATTTGTCGTAAAACCATCAAAGGAACTAGTGACACAGAAGTGGTAAGTACATACCACGAAAGAAAAGAAAACAAAAAGCACGAGGTAAAGTTCGTGACGAAGTAAATGCAGCAGATCAAAATGATAATAAAAACATTTATATATTCTTGCTTAATTATTTACTGCGGACAGCAGAGCATTCATAAATGTATCTGGCTATTTCAGGTTGAACAGAATTTGATATTTGTATGGACTTGGAGACTGAAAATCTGTTAACAATAAAGAATGCATCTGTCTGTTGACAGAATTAATAAGAGCAAACCGCAAGTCGGTATACAGTGTGCATTCATCTAGAAAATGAAGTTCATCCTCCACCATGTTACAAGATTGAGAAACTCTGTCTTCTCTTGGAATATTGCGATGGCGACCCCTTAAGTCAGTGATAGCAGTCTGGATCGTAGACTGCAGGGAGATTCGACCAGAAGGCGTCTATAGGCCTTTGCAACTAGGGTTATTAACGCCCTTGACAGTGAGCGTAATTGCTCTTGCTGGTCAGTACTGACAAGGGCATTCGATCTTGCGAAAGGCAGCCATTTAGTGGCATCAAATAGTTGATTATTGGCGAGAGTTATCCCCCTGTCTGGTCAGTACTGAACCATCTTCCCCACCACCCTCCAAGGGCATTCACTCTTGCAAAAGGTGTTCGTTGCACACCCCAATAGGCGTGGCTTGAAGGTGTTGACAGAGGGTGACGTCACCACAGAGTCTGGCAGGCAGTTCCAAAGGTTGATAACTCTAAAGAGAGACGAAGTTGCCTCTGATGATCTGGAGCCTACGGTGTCCTTTAAATACTCTGCCAGAGAAGTGCTCAAAGTGTGAGTTTTCACATTGATGCAAAATATTGTGCACGCACTTGAACAAGTCGACCATGCCCCCCCCCCCCCCCCCCCCCCCCCCCCCCCCCCCCCCCCCCCCCCCGCTTACGCCTGTGTTCAAGACTAGGGAGGTGGAGATGTGCTGGACGTTCAGAATAGGTTTTGTCCTTGAGATGGGCTAGTACTGTAGTAGCTTTGTTGCTCTGCGTTGAACATCTTCAACCACTTGGCACAGTGCCTTGCTGTAGGGTTCAAGTTCAAGTTCAAGTTCAAGTATACTTTAATATCTCAAAAAGAGAAATTCAGGTTAGGTCCAACAACATGACAGAGATACAACATAACTGAAAGAACATTAATCAAACGTGTGAAACAAAATTGTACCAACCAAATAATTATCATTAAAATTCATTACAATATCAACTTAGAAATGTGCACATTTAAGACACAGAGAGAGAGGAGAGAGAGAGAGAGAGAGAGAGAGAGAGAGAGAGAGAGAGAGAGAGAGAGAGAGAGAGAGTCTGAGTCTGAGTCTGAATGATTTACTGATTAGGCCTTATGCCCATTTCAAAGAATGAGTACATAAAAGGAACATACATCCACAAAACATTAATCAATGAAAAGAATAAAATAGAAATAATACAATATAACAAGGTGGCATAAAATGTCAAAATAGAAAACAAATAAACTCATTAATTCTCTAGCCACGAAACAGATACATAATTAAGACCACAAGGAAACCAAATACACGCCTTATAGTAATATCGCACAATACGTTTTAGGCTGACTTGTTATGGTAAAGAAAGCACATTCAATGCATATTCGATGACACCTGACAAAACATGAAATTCTCATAATGAATTACGGAGTTCCAACGCCTTACACACATAGAAAGAGAGGCGCAGTAGGTTTATGAGTTGAGGCAAGAAGAACAGAAAGCTTGAAACTAGACGGACGATTAAAATATTTTATTGGAATGTATCTTTCTCGAATATCAGCATATTTAGGACACTTAAGTATAAAATGCACCTCCGTTGCTGATTCTTCTCTACAAAAGGGACAAGAGTAATCTGTGTTAGAATTGGAATAACGAAATCTATGTGTTTTTAAGGGGGAAACACCAAGTCTTAAAGTTTCTTGCTTTTATGTGTTTTAATTCGCACAAATAAGGAGACAAGGACAAAGTTGTTTTAAATGTTGAATAATAATTCGTTCTTTCGTTGAAAGTTCGTTTGGCCAATCTGCTGTGTATGATAAGACAAGTCTTTCCTTAAGTGCAGTAAGAAAAGATCTTTCATCACCAACACCCTGATTTAGCCACACTTGATCAAATCCGTATTTATATAAAACAAAGAAAACTGAGGACGCCCAAGTTAACCTATTTTGTTCATGCAAATAAAGCAACATATGATACGCTTTGAAGGGCAGGCGTTGATGAGGCATTTTAATAATGCGAAGCCAAAATCTGACAGATTTCAAATGACAATTGATATATAAAGGGTGCCTTCCTAGCTCGCCGTAAACTAGACTATTTGGTGTTCTTAGTGTTACATTTAAAAATCTTTTCATGGCAAACAAGTGAACTTTTTCTATAGGACTCACATCTGCTACGACACCCCAGATTTCAGCCCCATACGTAAGCATGGGTTGAATCTGGGTATCGAAGAGTTTAAAAAAGATTTGAGGGGATCGTTCTCCAATTGTCCACAGTAATTTTAGAATTCTAATGACTCATTTTTTGGGCACGATTTCCAAGATCATTTTAATGCATGTGTAAATGATAGCCTTGTAGATAAGATTATCCCTAAGTATCTATATGCGTTCACAACTTTAATACAATGTACACCATAAAACAATGATTCATTAGACACAATATGCCCACCATTTCTGAACACAACAATATTTGATTTGTCTAGATTTACAATAAGGCTAAGACAAGTAGCTGTATCATAAAGAATATTGAGTTGATTTTGAAGACCACTGACAGTATCAGAGACGAGAATCACATCGTCAGCAAACAAAAGGATTAGAATTTCCAGTAGATCTGGGAACAGTTGAATGCCACGTCTACCACATTCCTGAATAGCATTAGCTAATTCGTTCATAAAGAGCGAGAACAATGTGGGACTGAAAATCCCACCCTGCTTTACACCCTGGGTAATGAATCAGGTAGCTCTAAATGCTGCAGCCTAGAGGGTCGTGGCATTCTGAACATATAATTATTGGGAATGCATAGCGACTGTGTACGATTATGCTATATTATTAACTTTATACGTTGCCTGTGATTATGAGTCTATGACAAGGGTTATGTTCAGCTGCGTATCCTCAACGAGTATGTTGAATGCGTGTCAAAATTACATGATTTGGGCAAAATGTCCCTGTGTCTTATTTGCTCGGTAAAGAGCAGTTGGGAGGCTGACCAGACAAACATAGGGATGCACGTGCAAAACTACACACCAGTGCTTAATGTTATGAAGTTCTACTAACGCTTAAGTGGGAAACTAAACGTTGTTACTTTCTAAATTAAGTGAACCAATTTACTTAATTTAGAAAGTAACAACGTTTAGTTTCCCACTTAAGCTTTAGCATAACTTCATAAAATTAAGCACTGGTCGTGATCTGTGTTTATGGCCTTGCCTAACAAAGGCGGCCATTTGCAAAACAATTAAACACCACTGCAGTACAGCTCCATACATAACATACAGTGGTCCTTAAATTTTGTTGCGTCGTATATATATCTTTACACGTTTTTTAATCCCTTGACTGCCAGAGAGAATTACAGAAAAAATCCATTGAGCAAATCATGCCATGAAAAAGACAACTGATAGAGCCAATCTGGCAAAATGGTCTGGGGATATTACTCTCTTGACTGTTGGAGCAAGAGCCAGCATATCAGTGTTATTCCACGTCACCTGATGACGTCATCAGTTATGTCATCAGGTTAGCAGGTGATACGTTGTTGACAGTCAATGGGTTAATCATACGTTTGAATAACATCTGAAGGTTTTTGTTATTTTTGCCAAAAGGAAGCACACTGTTATGTCACAAGTAATGTTTCGGGTTTGCTTGTCCAGTAAGACCTCAGATTTGTTTTTCTCCATTTCATTTGTTTTACCCTTCTCTCGTACGAAAGAACAGTAACCTTGCGCACTGCTATTCATCACTGACCTTGACATTTTTGTTTTTCTTTATTTTTGCTTTTTGGTACTAGCACATTCAATTAACCTTCTTCTTCTTCTTCTTCTTCTTCTTCTTCTTCTCCTTCTTCTTCTTCTTCTTCTTCTCCTTCTTCTTCTTCTTCTTCTTCTTCTTCTTCTTCTTCTTCGATCGCTCAGACTGTTTGCTGTCCATTATGAGCACAGATGCGTCATGCTGCCTTTATGCGCCTAGATTAGAAATATAGTTTGGCCCAGCATGTCTGACTTCGGCTGTTGTAGGAAATCTTTTTGAAAGTGCTTCTCGAAACAAACCGCTAGGAGAATGGTCCAGTACGAGGCAGAAAGATAGTAGATGACAGTAAGCAAAGGGGAAAAGGCAGAGTCACAGAGAGTGAGAGATTAGAGAAAGCTACAAGCACAGAACTTCCAGAAGGTGAGGGAACTATTTATACAAGAGACCACCCCAGTAGGGTGGGGTGGGGGTGGGAGGGAGGGAGTTTACCTTCTATACCGACGATTTCATCAAAGCGAAGAGTGTCTATGCATCCAGGCAACCTTCCTTTCTTCTCTCTCGCTTCGCACCGTATCATCTGTCAACATGAAAGCCAATAAATCTTCTGGGTGATGCAGAGAAGGAAGGTTTACTGAATCATGAAGTAAAAGCGTCACCCATAAATTATCTGTACATGCACATACGCACGCGAACGCACACACACACACACGCGCGCGCGCGCGCACACACACACACATATATATGCACACACACACACACACACACACACACACACACACACACACACACACATACACACATTCATAACTATCGCACCGACAAGCTTAAACTCATACACGCGTGTCATGTAAACACATCGCGCACACGCGCGCACGTACACACACACACACACACGCACACGCACGCACACACACACACACACACACACACACACGCACGCACGCACGCACACGCGCACGCACGCACACACACACACACACACAAACACATTCACATTCATAACTATCGCACCGACAAGCTTAAACTCATACACGCGTGTCATGTAAACACATCGCACACGCACGCACGCACACGCACACGCACGCACGCACGCACACGCACACGCACACGCACACGCACACGCGCACACGCACACACACACACACGCATACACACACACACACACACACTCACGCATGCACGCACAGACACATACACAAAAAGACACACAGAGAGACACGGAGAGAGAGAGAGAGAGAGAGAGAGAGAGAGAGAGAGAGAGAGAGAGAGAGAGAGAGAGAGAGAGAGAGAGAGAGAGAGAGAGAGAGAGAGAGAGAGAGAGAGAGAGAGAGAGAGAGAGAGAGAGAGAGAGAGAGAGAGAGAGAGAGAGAGAGAGAGAGAGAGAGAGATGAATCCAAGGAATCAATAATAGTTTTTGCACCAGCTGTAGTACAGTATTTACAAGAAAAGCGGTCTCCATATTACTGTGTACATACTATATACGACCTAACTGAGCATAACAATACCAGATTATATTGATTCATCCACCCACTAAGAACCGCTACTCTCTTCCTTTCTGCTAAATATAGACGGCTGTCTCCAACAGAGTAGTTCTTGGAATGTTCGCCAGGCTGTTGCGTTTCAGTATAACTTCTAGATAGCACAAGAGAATCCTTGCCTACGTTACATCCCCACTCTTTTTACCAAAAGCACTTCTAGAACTGCTGAACTTGAGAATGGACTTCAAAAGCCTAAGGCTTTAATAATAATAATAATAATAATGGTTATTTATAGAGCGCTTAACTCCCTTTGCAGGGAGCTCAAAGCGCTGAACAAAAGCCTAAAGACTAACATACGGATAAACATACACATTAAAGACAAGCCAAGAATAATCAACATGAAGACAAATATCAATGAATATAAACATTAAAAATTAGTGAAACTGTTAATACAAAATACATGTATTAATCTTTTTCGCCCCCCCTCCCCCCCCCCCCCCCCCCCCCCCACCTCTCCCCCCCCCCCCCCCACACACACACACACCATTTAGAACCTAATCAATATTTCATAACCCAAAGATTCACAAAAAGTGTTAACTGTAAAACGGTTTTTCATTTCAGTCGAAAATTTAGAAACTGTACAACTCTTTCTCTCAAGCACTTATGGCGCCGGTGTTGCATAAAATATTTTACCCATGAAATAAATACTCTTTTCCTCATTCAAATGGTTTGCTGTTTGGGAAAGATTCGCCCCTAAATACATTCAGAGGCGTCTTGTGACATGCTGGAAGAACAGAAGATTCATCATTAAATATTTATTATTATTTATTTTTGTTTGCACGGACGGTTGTTTTTATTGTCCGCCATTTTGAAAAATACGAAGCTAAGTGACATGGCTTTATATATCGATTTATCGGCAAAAATGTAGATTTACACCCTCCTGCTCTATTTCTTGGTTCTTTCCGTGTAGATTGAGCACTTAAATATCAATATCTTAAATAATAGTTGACTTATTTATCACATGAAAGAAGAATGGCTCTATAGTGCGCTTTTGAAGGGTATCTATTTCACGATAGGTACTTATTTCTCATGGCACCGTTTAAGAAACAATTCAGTTCCACCTTTTGAAGGCTATTGGTTCACACAAAGCCACTTTTTGGCTCACGCGTGTCAACGACACGAACGTGAGTCTATGTTTTCATGCTTCTTCGTTTTTCTGGGGGTTCTGTGTGTCTGTCTGTCTGTCTGTGTGTCCGTCTGTGGTAACGTTAACGTTGGCTTTTTCTCGGTGTCTAAAAGACGTTCATCGATCAAACTTTGCGCACATATAGAATATGATGTTTATGCAAGCTTTCAAACAATAATTATTTGAATAATTAAATACTTAAAACAACACCGTAAACATATAACAAACAGATAACAGTTTAGATTAGTGGGTTAGAGAGTATTCAATAGGCAACATGAGTTAAGAAAGTCATCAACAGTGAAAGCCTCCATAGCTCATTGGTAGAATGTCTGTCTGTCATGCCAATGGTTCCAGGTTCGATTCTCGGCAAAGGCAGTTTTTATTTTTAGTTCTATCCATTAACGATAGTTTCATTTGTGCTTTAAACACATCCCTCATGTTTACGACCCTCCATCTCAAAGTCATGATTTCTTGGCAATCTTGTACTTAAACACCCCCCTCATGTGTACGACCCTCAGTCTCAAAGTCATGTTTTGTTGGCAATCTTGTACTTTAACACCCCCTTCAGGTTTACGACCCTCAATCTCAAAGTCATCATTTGTTGGCAATCTTGTACTTTAAACATCCCCCTCATGATTACGACCCTCAATCGCAAAGTCATCATTTGTTGGCAATCTTGTACTTAAGCACACACACACCCCTCATGCTTACGACCCTCAATCTCAAAGTCATCATTTGTTGGCAATATTGTACTTAAACACCCACCCACCAACCCCGAGTGAGCCTTGAAGGCTTTGCCTCTTGTTGTCTTGATCATACGTTTCCTTGTTTACTTACTGCATTGCATGCTTTTTGTTGGGACAGGGGTGGGGTGGGGTGGGGTGGGGTGGGGGTGGCCTATGCTTTGATAAAAGAATCGTGCAGTTGTTGGCAAAATTCGTTATCAAAACACAGCTATAAGCGCATGAAACTACTCCAGTGCGACAGCTAATATTTTTTGTATGTTGATTTGTTTGTGAGCAACTCTCTACCACTGTTGTTGTGTACTGTGTGGGTGGTTGTCGTAATAAGCGGGTCTGAGTCATCCTTTTGTAAGGATGAACTTGGGTCTGTATTGTTGTGGCAACTACTTTCACTTTACTAGGCGAATCGGTGCCATAATAACTTTGGTAAGAAGGGAGTTAATTACGAGAAGTTCCTTCCCCTTATTCATTTCACTCTCTTGGCCTCACTATTTTCATAGAAAATATTATTATGGACCAGCAAGCAGCCTAGTACATTTTGAGGTGTAACTTGCTTGGAGTACCTAAGAAGATGTTGTGTATCGCTTGTAGTTATATCTAGCAAATAACAAAGCGATACAATTGCAGTTCAATGTAATTTTCGGATACATTGCACTATTTATTATCAAAATAACTACCGTTCAATGTCATTTGTTTATATATTTTCATGTGTTGTCTTCATTTATTCACCTACTTTGACAAATATATTATTTGTACAATTCCACAAAATCTCATTTAGACTTCCATGAGATGCAAAGGCGTGGTACATTCTGTTTATGATGAACGGCAGAAGTCAAAGCCGATCCACCCTGGCAATGGATCCAGAAACGATGAATCTTCCAGTGTCTTTCGTGGTCAAGTTCATTAAAACAATTCCAGAAAATATCATTTAGACTTGAGTGAGATGGGAAGGTGTGGTGAACGCTGTTTGCGAAGAACTTTAGATGCAGCAAACCGAATCCACTCTGGCACTGGATCTGGAAACAATGAACTTTTCCATGTCTTTCCTGGCCAGTATTACCATCAGCACATCCCAGGGTCCTCGCTGGCGATGGGATGACGAGTATTACTGGGACATTTATCAGCCATACACTGACATGTGTACCCTCATCTGGCGCATTAATCTGCCAGTTGTGCTTCTGTTTGGGTTGTTTGGAAACTTGGGTATCATGGTGATCATGCATCGCCTACCATCGTCCAGTTCCAGCATTTTGTTCCAAGCTCTGGCCTGCTCTGACCAGTTAGTGATGGTGGTAGGCCCGCTGCAGGACTGGTGGAGTGTGCAGTTTAAAATGTCCACCGTTGACAGCTTTGGTACGTGGCCTTGCAGGCTGAGCAATGTGATGGTTTTTATAACGGGAGCTTTGTCCCCTTGGCTACTGGTGACCTTAACCTTTCAGAGAGCGGCCTCTGTGTTGTGGCCACATCGTATCGGTTCTGCCTGGACCAGAAAAACGTCACGAGTCATCACTGTAGTGTTGGTAGTGATCATTGCCCTGATTCAATGTCACTTTTGTTTTGGATATAGCGTAGATAAAGAAAGGTGCACGAATGTTGGCCATTGTTGTGTTCACGCTTCATCAGCAGAGTATCAGTGGTTCTTCTTCAACATTTGGCCCTGGGTAGACTTGCTAGAGTACTCCCTCCTCCCTTCCACGTTATTGATAATCAGCAACAGCAGTCTTATTACCAAACTCGTCATCTCCGTAAGAACAGGAACGACCATTTCAATGCAGCAAGCTTCCCAGAATTCCAGACACCGGAAGGTGACGTCATTGACCGTGACCTTGATCAGCGTTAGCGCTTCCTTTCTCGTGCTTACCGCCCCAATGACATTGTACAATGTACTTGACCCTTACGTTGACTATGACGACCTTATGGTGAGAATAAAGTACGATGTCTTTTACGCAGCTGCTCATGTGCTGTTTTATTACAGTAATGCCATCAATTTCTATTTGTACTGTCTCACAGGAAGCAAGTTCAGGGCTGAGTTTTGGAGCATCATAGCCCAAGTCCTCAACACGTTTCGAAGACACAAATTGCAGCAGGTCGGTTCTGAACGTTGAAGTTGTAGATCGCATGAAGTTAAAACAAGCCACATCAGATTATTTCCATACTTTTTTACGACTGTTTTGAAATAAGTTAATGTTCAAAATAAGAAATAGTGAGGTTTAAAAAAAATATATTCTTATCTGTCATTTTGTCTTCACCCCCATGATTATTCTTTGGAAAAGTACTCTTGCTTGTGCAGATTTTTATCTTCTTTGTTTTCCAACTATCATTGTTTCTTTCACTTTACACACCAAAACACGTCATATGAACATATCAACTGTCATTCTTTCTTTCACTTTACACACCAAAACACATCATATGAACATATCAGCTGTCATTCGTTCTTTCACTTTACACACCAAAACATCATATGAACATATCAACTGTCATTCTTTCTTTCACTTTACACACCAAAACATCATATGAACATATCAACTGTCATTCTTTCTTTCACTTTACACACCAAAACACATCATATGAACATATCAGCTGTCATTCGTTCTTTCACTTTACACACCAAAACACATCATATGAACATATCAGCTGTCATTCGTTCTTTCACTTTACACACCAAAACACATCATATGAACATATCAGCTGTCATTCTTTTCTTTCACTTTACACACCAAAACACATCATATGAACATATCAACTGTCATTCTTTCTTTCACTTTACACACCAAAACACATCATATGAACATATCAGCTGTCATTCTTTCTTTCACTTTACACACCAAAACACATCATATGAACATATCAGCTGTCATTCTTTCTTTCACTTTACACACCAAAACACATCATATGAACATATCAGCTGTCATTCTTTTCTTTCACTTTACACACCAAAACACATCATATGAACATATCAACTGTCATTCTTTCTTTCACTTTACACACCAAAACACATCATATGAACATATCAGCTGTCATTCGTTCTTTCACTTTACACACCAAAACACATCATATGAACATATCAACTGTCATTCTTACACAACACAAGAAAAACGTCACGGAGAATTCTTATTGTGGAGTAATAAAGGTTTAATCTAACACACACGAATGTACACAACACACAGGCTTTGACAGGCAGCAAGCCTCCACCCACTCGCTCCGGTGCCAACCCGACGTCACAAGACCACCCAATACGTCAAAACCAAAACTTTGCTAAGGAGATGCACATCGACTTCCTCCCAAGTCCCATCACTCCCACATCTCTCAGATCTCCTTCATAACAGTATCAGCTGTCATTGTTTCTTTCGCTTTGCACACCAAAACACATAATGTGAACACCACAGAGCACGAACAGCCGACCCTGGACTGATGATGACCCTGGACTGATGATGACCCTGGACTGATGATGACCCTGGACTGATGATGACCCTGGACTGATGATGACCCTGGACTGATGATGACCCTGGACTGATGATGACCCTGGACTGATGATGACCCTGGACTGATGATGACCCTGGACTGATGATGACCCTGGACTGATGATGACCCTGGACTGATGATGACCCTGGACTGATGATGACCCTGGACTGATGATGACCCTGGACTGATGATGACCCTGGACTGATGATGACCCTGGACCCGTCTGCACTCTTTTCATAGCAACTTTCTTATCTGTGTCTCTTGATTGAAATTACAAACTCGTAGGGTAATGCAGACTTATTTTCTCTTTGACTTCGGCCGGTGTGAAGAGAATAGTCTACCTCGTGAAATAAGTAGGCATTCCTCATTCGAAGTGTTTGCTTGTCCGCCATTGTGAATTTTACGAAACTAAGTGGCATGGCTTTGTACATCGATTTCTCAGCAAAGATGTAGATTATTTTACACTCTCCTGCTCTATTTCTTGGTTCTTTCCGTGGTTAGGGTTTGGGTTAGGGCTAGGGTTAGGATGGGTATAGTTCGCATGCGAAGGGTACTTATTTCATGGGAGCTACTTATTTCTCATGACACCGGGGCAATCAGGTGAACTGTAGTCACGGGTCTATTTTCTCGTGGTTGTCCTGTTCCTTTGCTTTCTTCTCACTTCCTATGTTGTTGGGTTGTTGTTTTTCTGCAATGGGCAGAGAGGGGTGCGCCCCGGTTCGCATATTGCCGTTTCGCATACTGCCGCTTCGCATAAAGCCGATTCACATACTGCCGCTTCGCATACAAAGCTTTGTGGACATGGCATTTCGCATAAAACTCAGAAAGTTAGGGATAGGGTTAGGGATAGGGTTAGGGATAGGTTAGGGATAGGGTTATGAATAGGTTAGGGATAGGGTTAGGGATAGGTTAGGGATAGGGTTAGGGATAGTAAGAAAGTAACAGAAAGTCACGTAGAGTGCATTAGAACATGCAAGAGTGCATAATATGCGAAATGGCAAACCCGTTTATGCGAACTGCCAGATTTTTGGAAGAGACACTCGACTTGCGCCCGCGGCTCTGATCAAAGGATTATGCGAAACGCATTATGCGAACCGGTGGGCACCCTACTGTAACATTGAAATTTATCATTATGAACAAAAACCACGTTGTTGCTGCTAATATTTCGTAAGACTTCCCTTTATCAAGCACAACCCGTGGACTAAATTAAAATAGGCTGTGTGTGTACCACACTCAAGGTTAAATCTTATGAAGCATTTACATTTATCTGCAAAAGAAATCTGATCTTTTATCGCTTGTACATTTCTGTTGAAGTTTTCTTCAACTGAACGTCAGATATTAACCATTAAGTTGTTATTTTATGATGCATGCAACTGTATTTCAGTCCTATATATCTCTGTCTCTGTTCGTGTGTCTCTCTCTTCTCTCTTTCTCTGTCTGTCCCTCTGTCTGGCTCTCTGTGTCTCCGTCTCTGTCTTTCTCTGTCTGTCTGTCTGTATGTCTGTCTCTTTCTCTCTCTATCATTATAAGTGTGGGTGTGAGTGTGATTTGTTAATAGTGCGGCCTGGGCGCCTTTAAGTGTCCATCAGTGTGAGTGTTTCAAGTTGGTTGCGAAAGTGTACTGTAGATTATGTCATTCATTATTTGGGCGTGATTGAGAAATTGACTGAGGGATCAGGGAAGGGGGGTGTTGGTCAATGTTTAATGTATACTTTTTGTTCATTGTGTTTACTATTCATTTTAGTGATTTCTGTAAAGCGCTTAGAGCTTAAAGATTAGGCGCTATACAAGTTGTCTTAATAAATAAATAAAATAAATTTCACCGCCAAAAATAGCATTTTAGCACCACAATGGTTTAATACCCGTGTTACTAAAAGGCATCAAATCAGGGCCTGTTATCCAAAGACCCTATTTTCTTAATGTTGGGAGGTAAGGATAGGCCTAATGTTATATATGTCACAGAGGAATTCACAATATTGCAGATTGTGGGAGGTAAGGATAGGCCTAATGTTATATATGTCACAGAGGAATTCACAATATTGCAGATTGTGGGAGGTAAGGATAGGCCTAATGTTATATATGTCACAGAGGAATTCACAATATTGCAGATTGTGGGAGGTAAGGATAGGCCTAATGTTATATATATGTCACAGAGGAATTCACAATATTGCAGATTGTGGGAGGTAAGGATAGGCCTAATGTTATACATGTCACAGAGGAATTCACAATATTGCAGATTGTGGGAGGTAAGGATAGGCCTAATGTTATACATGTCACAGAGGAATTCACAATATTGCAGATTGTGGGAGGTAAGGATAGGCCTAATGTTATACATGTCACAGAGGAATTCACAATATTGCAGATTGTGGGAGGTAAGGATAGGCCTAATGTTATACATGTCACAGAGGAATTCACAATATTGCAGATTGTGGGAGGTAAGGATAGGCCTAATGTTATACATGTCACAGAGGAATTCGCAATATTGCAGATTGTGGGAGGTAAGGATAGGCCTAATGTTATACATGTCACAGAGGAATTCACAATATTGCAGATTGTGGGAGGTAAGGATAGGCCTAATGTTATACATGTCACAGAGGAATTCACAATATTGCAGATTGTGGGAGGTAAGGATAGGCCTAATGTTATACATGTCACAGAGGAATTCACAATATTGCAGATTGTGGGAGGTAAGGATAGGCCTAATGTTATACATGTCACAGAGGAATTCACAATATTGCAGATTGTGGGAGGTAAGGATAGGCCTAATGTTATACATGTCACAGAGGAATTCACAATATTGCAGATTGTGGGAGGTAAGGATAGGCCTAATGTTATACATGTCACAGAGGAATTCGCAATATTGCAGATTGTGGGAGGTAAGGATAGGCCTAATGTTATACATGTCACAGAGGAATTCACAATATTGCAGATTGTGGGAGGTAAGGATAGGCCTAATGTTATACATGTCACAGAGGAATTCACAATATTGCAGATTGTGGGAGGTAAGGATAGGCCTAATGTTATACATGTCACAGAGGAATTCACAATATTGCAGATTGTGGGAGGTAAGGATAGGCCTAATGTTATACATGTCACAGAGGAATTCACAATATTGCAGATTGTGGGAGGTAAGGATAGGCCTAATGTTATACATGTCACAGAGGAATTCACAATATTGCAGATTGTGGGAGGTAAGGATAGGCCTAATGTTATACATGTCACAGAGGAATTCGCAATATTGCAGATTGTGGGAGGTAAGGATAGGCCTAATGTTATACATGTCACAGAGGAATTCACAATATTGCAGATTGTGGGAGGTAAGGATAGGCCTAATGTTATACATGTCACAGAGGAATTCACAATATTGCAGATTTTGGGAGGTAAGGATAGGCCTAATGTTATACATGTCACAGAGGAATTCATAATATTGCAGATTGTGGGATGGTAAGGATAGGCCTAATGTTATACATGTCACAGAGGAATTCATAATATTGCAGATTGTGGGATGGTAAGGATAGGCCTAATGTTATACATGTCACAGAGGAATTCATAATATTGCAGATTGTGGGATGGTAAGGATAGGCCTAATGTTATACATGTCACAGAGGAATTCATAATATTGCAGATTGTGGGATGGTAAGGATAGGCCTAATGTTATACATGTCACAGAGGAATTCATAATATTGCAGATTGTGGGATGGTAAGGATAGGCCTAATGTTATACATGTCACAGAGGAATTCAATATTGCAGATTTGGTGGAGGTAAGGATAGGCCTAATGTTATGCATGTCAAAAGAGCAATTCCCAATATTGCAGATATTTTCTTTTCTCTACCCAGTTAAGTTTAATGGTATTTTGTGGCTGAAAAATGGCTGGCGGCGAAAGGGTTAAACCCAATACGCTATGACACTGGCATCAGAAACCGTCAACCCTTCAGTGCCTATAATGGATCACGGGTCCACAATCAGCACACCCCATGGTCCCTGATGACACTGGGATGATGACTAGTACTAGGAATATCTATCAGCCATACGCTGACATTCATAATAATAATAATAATAATAATGATAATAATAATAATAATAATAATAATAATAATAATAATAATAATAATACATAGTATTTATATAGCGCCTTTCTTTACAATTAAACTCAAGGCGCTCACATTCACTGATTCACACGCAATTGGGCTAACGCACACATTCATTCAATCATCATCTAAATAATTTGAAAGTTAGAGAGAGAAAGCTCTCTGAAACAAGTGAGTTTTCATTTGGGTTTTGAAAGCGGGAAGTGCTGAGTTGTGACGGAGGTGAACAGGCAAGGAGTTCCAGACAGTGGGGGCGCAAAAACTAAAACTGCGTTGTCCAAAAGACTTTAAAACATTCATACGCTACGCTGGTGCATCATTCTGCCAGTTAT
>CM065695.1:39608023-39645466 GCA_017654935.2 Phymorhynchus buccinoides | reverse complement strand
ATCTCAGGTTCTGTTAATACCTCGGAAGTATTCACAGCCAACCGTCTTGGTTTGAATAGGAATGTTAATGTCGTCACCATGAACAAGTTTGTTACAATGTTTGCAGTATATTTGTATAAAGCCTTAAATCGGTCTACCTTATGCAGTTAGAGGTTGATGATTCCCACATGTTATGCTGTTGTTTTGGCTTTGTGTAGTACTTATCATTATTATGTCTGATTATACTGAACTATGTTCTATTGTTTCACGCCCTCATGAGGTGCTATGGCCTTTGAGTGATTAAATATCCGTCTCCGTACTCTCTCTCTCTCTCTCTCTCTCTCTCTCTCTCTCTCGTCGATCTCTCGTCTCACCTCCTCTCCTCTCTCCTCTTCCTCTCCTCTCTCTCATCCTCTCTTGTCTCTCTCTGCTCTCTCTGTCTCTCCTCCTCACCTCTCTCGATCCTCCTCTCATCTCCTTCCTCCGCCTCCCCCTTGTCCTCCCATCCCACTCTCCTCTCTCTCTCTCTGTGTCGGCGCGCGCGCGTGCGGTGTGTGTGTGTGTGGTGTTGTGTGGTTGTGTGTGTGGGTGTGTGTGTGTTGTGTATGTCCTTTTGAGTTTAAAACCTTTCATGCTGATTTTGTGCGCAGATGTCTGATGCTTTTCTTAGGGCCAGCACACGCCCACTAAATCGCAAGACTGTACGATGCGATTCGATTTACGTGTCTCGAAGCGCGAATCACCTTTTTGTTCTTCGAGACCACGTGATCGATACGGAACGTACAGTCTTGTCGATTTTAGTGGACGTGTGGCTGGCCCTTTTTTTCTTCAGTGAGATAAATTGTGTGGTGTTTCATCTTGCTCTTCTTGTTTTCCTGAATAAATATGTTGAGATGTGTGTGTGTGTGTGTGTGTGTGGTGTGTGGTGTGTGTGTGTGTGTGTGTGTGTGTTGTGTGTGTGTGTTTGTGTTGTGTGCGGTGTGTCTCTGTGTGTGTGTGTGTGTGTGTGTGTGTGTTGTTGGCGTGCGTGTGCGTGTGCGTGCGTGCGTGCGTGTGGTGTCGGTCTCTGTGTGTGTGTGTGTGTGCGGTGGTGTGTGTGTGTGTGTGTGGTGTGTGGCTTCATCTATGTCCCAGAACCCTATTGATCAGGTACGCAGATGCAGACACCGCTTTTGTTCAGGCCAGAAGAAGGACAAGGTGAGAAGAATTATTTTAGATTACCCCGTGGGGATACCGGGGGGTCTTTTGTGTAAATAGTTCCCCCCCTTCTGGAGTTATGGCGCTTGTATTTCCCCTAATCTGTCATCTCGTTGACTCTGCCTTTTCCCTTCGCTTACTGTCATCCGACTATCTTTCCTCTGGCCTTACCGGGTCCACATTCTCCTGCCTTTTTTTACGAAGCACTTTCAAAAAACAACCATTTCCTCCAGCCAAGTCGACTTGCTGGCCTACCTATTTGTTTGTTTACAGGCGCATACGGTAGCATGACGCATCTGCGCTCGATAGTTGACAGGAAACTGCTGAGCGTCGAAGAAGAAGATTAGTAATTAGAATATTTTAATAAATACACCTACTGGCTTTGGTACGAAAACAAAAATAATTCCATCATGTATTGCACTCGCAGGGCTCCCAAGGACCCTCCCCCCCCCCCCCACCCCCCATTTGGGGATCTTGAAGTTCTAAAATTCTAAGGGCCCCTCTAAAAAGTATTATGCAGGGGGGTGGGGGGGGTGGGGCGGGTGCACTACAAAAATTAACCTCCTTTAGCATTCGCAATTGCACTGGGAGGTGACCCTCTAGTCCATCCTCTAGGACCCTCTATGGTCATTACTGTAAGTGAAGGAGTCCCCTGGGACCCCTTTTTTGCGGGACGATTGGGAGGCCCTGATCAGCTAACGCTGATATTATGCCTTACTGTTTGTCGTTTTTATCTGTCTTTTAACCATATATGTCTGTTAACAAAAGTAGACCGCACTTCTCAATTTGTGAATGTTAAAGATGCGTTTGAAAAGTAGGATTGGGTTTTTATTTTCCCGTGTGGTATTGCGCTTACTTCCCAAATTTGTAATGCAAAAATGAAGTATAGTTCGAATAACAGGCTTTGATTTTTGATTAAAACAGGCTTTATTTTGTTATTGATGTGTTTACGGATAAGGGTTGTATTTTGCATGCTTTATATTACCTTGTCTGTGCTTGTTCGTTTGTCCATTTTCGTACTTTTATATCATGTAGAGGCCCCTATTTTGTCCAGAGGGCTGGATGTAAAAATAGCAGGTTATTGCTTATTCTATTACCCTCTATAAATAAATTCATTCATTCTCTCTCTCTCTCTCTCTCTCCTCTCTCTCTCTGTGTCTCTCTCTCTCGTCATCTCTCTCTCTCTCTCTCTCTCCTCTCGTCTCTCTCTCTCTCTCTCTCTCTATTCACATTTGCCTGTTTTCATTTATTAACATTATGTGTCATATGCGCAACCCTCATGTTATAGCCGGAGGTCTGATATTAAAACATTTTTGAGTTTTAGTTGACGTCTCTCTCTCTCTCTCTCTCCTCTCTCTTCTTCTCTCTCTCTCTCTCTCTCTCCAGTCCTCTTCTCTCTCTCATCTGTCTTCTCTCTCTCTCTCTCGGTCCATCTCATCTTCTCTCTCTCATTATCCACCTAACTCAGTAGCTACTGATACGACGTTTATGAGAGAGAAAAAACACTTGCCACATTGCTATGCCCTGGTTTTATTACAGAATGGGAGTACAGTGGAACCTCCAAAAAAATAGGGTCTTAAGTGGGAGGGAGTTGTAGTATGGAGGTTAATTTCATGCAATACCACAGGAGGTAATGTCTCCAGAGAAGTAGGTTCACAGTCTTAAGTGGGAGGGAATCTTTTTAAAAAGTGGGATGGTGGTTGGTTTCTTATATTATTTATATTTATTAAGGGAGGTTTCACACCTGTATTTTTGCTTCTGGATCAGAGCCTTTGCGTGTCTCTCTCTGTTAGGGCCGGACCTACGGGGGGGGGCGGGGGGGGGGGGGGGGGGGGGGGAAAAGGGGGGCTTAGGGGGCTGGCAGCACCACCCTTTTTCCACACCAAAAAAACAAAAACAATTCATGTCGCCCGAGCGGCAGCTAAATATCCTCGGCGGCTATAACTTGCACTCATCATCCCACCCGTTGATAGGTACTTTTTAATGGTTCAAACTGTTTCACCAGGTATGACAGTAATGGCATTAGTTCCTCTTTTTTTCATGCCAGATTGCACTATTTTCATTTCTCGGATTTTTAACATTTTCCGGGGGAGCATGCCCCGGACCCCCCTCGGGGTCTTCAGTGGTGTTTCGCACTCTTCAATGAATTAGTCCCCAACCCTTGAAAACTTAGTCCGCTCCTGTTTGTGTTTTGTGTTTGTTGTATGTCTGTCTGTCTCCGTGGATGGTGTTTATGGTGTGAAAAAAATCATATCTCATACTACAGCCTAGAACTACTGAATCACCGGGGGGTGACGAACATTACAAAATGTCCCTGTGACCATGAATTTATAATGCCAGTAAATGTTATTTCAACGAAACGTCAATGCCCTTAGAGAGAGTTTTCGATTTTCTGCATGATAAACGTTGTATATTGTAGAAATACTGGTTTATTTTTATGATTCTTTTTTTTTCTTTTTCGAGAGAACCCCCACAGTCTGGCTACTCTCGTTTCATGGTCCCACAACAGTTCCTCCTCGCCATTAAGTGAACTTTGTAGAAAACCGCTTGAGTGCATTTTCACCTTTTACAATCTAATATTGGACTACATCAACCGGTAGAACTTTTATCGTCACCAAAATGTGTTTTTATGGCTATAATTATGTATTATTTTGGGTTAATGGGTTTTAGTCTTTATGCGCATTATGCGCTTTGTTCGGCAAATGTTAGAATAGCTTCCTCCACTGCCCTCCATTCATTTCAGACGGTTTTCAGGTTATGGTTAGGGTTAGGAATAGGGGTTAGGATGGTTTAGGGTCACTTGGTTCACCAATTTTTATTTTTTTTCTGTATTTTGAACTAAGCTGAAGACCCTAACCTAATTCCACCCCTACCCTACCTAACCGTCCTCACCCATACAAAATTTTAAAAACATTATGGTAGTTTTGTAGCTTGGACACTTACCTGACCTCCTAACTATCCCTAACCCTATCCCAAACATAATTCCTAGCCCTAACCCTAACTGAAACCGTCTGAAGTGAATGGGAGGAGGCTTTTCTTGGCCTTTTCCCGTTTGCTGATTGTTGACTATAAATGGCTCATATTTTTATGATGAGGACCTTTGCCGATCCTTCTCAGAAATATTTAAGGGGGGGTGTAGGCCTAAACAGATTATATTGCGATTATGCACATCTGTCTGAATTTTGATTGTAAATGGTACATTATGATTATACGGCGTTTGTTATAGTCTTGATTTGATTAAGTGATTTGTACGATTTTTCAGAAGGCACTTTCCACTGTAGAACTAAATGGCACATTTTTACAGTTTTTGTTCAGTGTCAAATCCGTTAAAATGGCAAACATTAAGGGTCTATATATTAAGGCCTTTAAACGAAAATAATTTGTACTGATTTGATGAGAATCGATCAATGTGGAGAGAGGGAAAAAGGGGAGTTGGTTGGTTGATTGATTGATTGATTGATTGATTGATTGACGGTTGGTTGGTTGGCTAACTGTCTAGTTATTTTATAACGGATGATCGTCGAAGCCATTATTTTTAGACCCTGTTCTAATCAAGTGAAAGACAATTTTGAGGGGTAAACAATATAGATGTATCTATGCTTGAATGTGTTGCATGTATAGCTGACGTATAAACCTACGGTTGAACTTGCGTCATCTGATTGTCCTGATCTCTAAAGTCATGGTCAATTGTCGTCATCATCATCATCTTCGTCTTATCATCATCATCAATCTTTTTTTGTAATCTTCTTCTTTTCTTCTTCTTCTTCTTCTTGTTGTTTTTTTTCTTCTTTTCCTCCTCCTCCTCCTCCTCCCTCCCTCCTCCTTTCTCCCTACTGCCCCGCACTCTACTCGTAAAAAATCCCTGCTCTTCTTCTTCGTTCCTTCTTCTTTCTTGTCTTTAGGCCTTTAGCCTACATATAAGTGCCCTGCTCCCCAGTAAATACAACCACAGACTTCCAGGGGCGGGGGCTTGCTCTCGTGTTGATAGGCAGACGGGGCCTGGTGCATCTCTTGATCCCATCAGCCCCTTCGGGGGGGTGTTGTGGGTTTTTTCCTCCATTTCATTGTTTTTATTGTTCTTTTATTGTGGTTGTTTCTTACTGACGGGTTGTAGGTTTTACCTTTGTTTCTTAGTTGGTTTTTGTTCCCCTACTGATGTTGGATGACTTAGAATATGAATCCTTTTTTTGTGTTTTTAATGAAAATTGAAAAAAGAGATTATTTTCTTTTTTGTTTTTTTGTTTTTTTTTTTTTTTTGTTTTTTTTTTTTTGGATTTTTTTTTTTTTTTTTATTTTGGTGACTACAATACAGCACAACACAAACACCAAAAAATGCTGCGATTTTAAATGACGCATACAAAGCCTTTATTTGTGAGGCCAACACACACACACTTGTGCATGCAAGCACGAACGCACCGGACCACACAATATGTTCATGGAGCACGAACGTACGCACGCATACACACACGCACCTCACAGAAGCACATGCGGCACACACGCGCACATACACACACACTCACGAAGCACTGCCACACTGAACGCGCACACCAGTCCACATACGCACACACTTTTCGCGCAGACGGATGGAAAGATCTGGTAGGATAGGGTGGGGGTGAGTAAAGCGACAATTCAATGTAGTAGAGCAACGAAAAACGAGAGGCTAAAACTACTATGGGATAGACCTACTTCTCCCCAATCATGCTTGAAATTGTTAGACACTAAAGGCCTCTACACAGTTCATGCGGATATCCCATGCGCAATCCGTAAATAGTAACAGAAAGAAAGGTAACATTTTACGGATTAGGGTAAATACGGACACATGCGCAAATCTTTTCTCCTTCTTTCCTTTTACTTGTTTGACCGATTGCGCACGGGTTTCCGCCCGGATCTCCGCATGTGTGGTGTACGTACCCTTAGTTGAGCCCTTGATTCTACATTCACCCACAACTATATAACGTCCACCCTTTTCCTCCTCAGTCTCAGTCAGTCCTCCAAGTGATAACATAACAATAGTTTCCGAACTACTACATTATTTTACACTCCACTTCCCTGTTTTTTGTTTTTTTTGGGGTTTTTTTGGAGGTAGGAGGAGGAGGGGGGAGGAGGGCTGGAACCCCTGACACCCCCACCGCCACCCCCACAATCCTTTATTCAGCCTATTTGGTTTTGAAGTAAAAAACAGTGTAAGGCAATTCGAGCTGTTATTCTGATAGACAAGGTGAGATTAGCGTTCATCGGTCATAGACCTTATGGACGGAAATATTCTGACTTTAACCACTTGATTGCCAGAGAAATGAAAGAAAATCCTGATTGGGCAATATCATGCCATAATAAAGACAACTGATAGAGCCATCTGGAACTGACAAATGGTCCGGGGATATTACTCTCTTGACTGCGTTTAAAGCAAAATCCAGCATATCAGGGTTATTCCTCTTCATCTGATGACGTCCAATTCAGTGATGTCATCAGGTCAGTAACGTGTACGTGGTATGTTAAATACTATAGAGGGGGTTGATCGTCTGGTGGTCAGAGTGGGAGAAAAGATTGAGCTGTGATTACAAGAGCTCCTTTTCAGTCTTTTAATTGTTGTGGTGGTAATGTGGGGGTTTTTTGGGGGGTGGGGTATTTTTGTTGTATTGGCATGACTTTCATAGTCTACTTCGGTCGAAACTGAGATGATTCAAATTGGCCAATTAAGTTTAAAAATAATGTTCTTGTTCTGTCCTCCATCCAGTAACGCTTCACGTGTGTTTGAATGAAGACTGAAAGTCTTGACAGGTTAGCAGCACGCACGGCGCAGCGCACACAGCACGCCACACACACACACGCACTAGTCCTACACATACCTATCTTTATTATTTTTACATTATTATTTTTATCATCATAAAAAGGAACTTGTTTTAACACCTGGCGGAAACCCCCTTTCTTAACGCATAATCCCCTCCTTCACACCCACACACACACACAGCACGCAACGCACGCACGCACGCAACGCACGCACTCAACGCACGCACGCCACGCAACGCCCGCACGCAGCGCCGCACTGCACGCACGCATGCACGCCGCCGCACTCACGCACGACACGCACGCACGCACGCACAAGCGAGCGCATAAACAATATACACACTGCACGTGCATAGCCAGAAGTAGCAGGCAACGTGCATCATAGTGGGCCACACAGAAAATTATTCGGCCTTTACCTCTCAACTAAATGAGACTAATGTATATACGTGCATATGTGCACAAAACTCGCATCATTTGCACATGTATTTAGACCTGGACAAAGTCGTCTCTTCCTGTCTCTCTCTCTCTCTCTTCTCTCTCTTCTCATCTCCTCTTCTCTCTCGTCTCATCATCTTCTCTCTCTCTCTCTCCTCTCTCTCTCTCTCTCTCTCTCAACTGTAATCTATTCCATTTGACTTTGGACGATCAAGGCACACGGATCACAATGTTCATTATTTGTAAAGTCAGACAATATCGCCTTGCCTGCTTTTCTATCGTCAAAAGTCCCAATCTTGTCGTTTGTTAGAACCAGACAAATGAATCACCCGGATGCGTATCGCGCACCTGCAGAGCAGTCAAAATGGAGACGGAGCAACGCTCAGGCGCCGATACTCAAAGTGTGATACACCAGGTGGATCCCTGCAGGATCTAACCGATGAACAACATTTATCGTTGGTGGACGAAACCCTGGGTAAGTTTGTTGGGACATCGGTAAATGTGTGTGGTTAATCGATTACTGCGTGTTTTTCTTTGAATCTGTTGTGTGTGTGTGTGTGTGAGAGTAGAGGAGGAGGAGAGAGAAGAGCGAAGAGGACTGCGTATCCATTGGCCCCTAGGTCTAAGATCCTAACCTTTAAAAACCCCCACATATGATGAAAAAGTGCGATTTTATATATTATATTGACATAAAGCTGTTCTCCTCCTACCTGAGGCTACTCCTACTCTAGTCCTACGATAATTTACATTAACAAAACGTTTATCAGACTCATGAATCAGTTTCCTGACATCATACATGGCAGCCAGATGATGTTCTTTTTTCTTCATTCTTCAACCCGCCATCTCATTTTGATGGTTCTGTTGATACAAAACATGTGGCCTTCATCTGCAGAAACTGTTTCTGTTTTTCTTCTTTTATGCACAGCCATCAACCATACATGTTGAGTTAATGCATATATATGAACCGGCATGATTAAGAGTATTTGAGATGTCGAGATTTATAATGAGGTCCTACTGTATTTACTATTATTGTTACTGTTTGTCGTGTGGCCGGCGGCCAACCAGTACGGAGGCGGAGACGCGCATGTTCGAGAATACCTGCGCCGGTGTGGAGCCCAAGCACAGGCCCTCAGCGCAGACCTCCTCCCTCACCACCAGCATTGGACAGTCCGCCCGCGACTACCATGGGCCGCGTCGGCCACCGCAAGGTACGTCCTTTTCGGACTGTAAGCGTTGGCCCTTTATAGGGCTACCCCCCAAATTTTACACCATTTTCAGTTGAAAAATAAATAACAAGACTCAAACATAAAACACAAACGCCCGTCATATCTTTGTGGCAAATTTCAAGTGAACTCTCACTTTTCGTCAGGCATATCTATTGTTGTGACATTCAGATTTTTTAATTATATTTTCTTACTATGTTTATTTGTCCCATTTAATTAAAGGCGCAGGGGTCTCAGTCTGGAAAAAAAGTATCTCGCTTTTACTAGTCCGGACAATAAGTTATAACATTGCGATGGACCCATCGGGAACACGCATAATTCTGATTTTTGTCCTTCTTTGTTTTTTTCCACAAATTCCTGACATCGCATGGCATGAATACTTTGATGATGAAACACTGATACTGGATTAGAAAAGGGTGGTTTTTACTGTTTAAAATAAAAGGGATGAAAGCTATCCAAATGCGCTGGTTTTACTATTACCCTTTCGCCGCCATCATTTTTTTTATCCAAAATATACCATTAACTTGACTGGGTATAGAAGAGAAAAATGATCTGCAATATGCAAATTCTCGTGACAATGTATAAAATTTAGGCCTATCCTTACCTCCCAAAATAAGAATAGGGTCTTTGATAAAAGGCCCTTGGTTTGATGCCTTTTAGTGCATAGGTGTTAAACCATTGGTGCTAATGCGAACATTGGCGGTGAAAGGTTAAAGTTGGAAAAATAACCCACGTTCAGCTTCATGGGCTTCACCCCATGATGATGATGGTGGCAGTTAGGATGATTGTGTATGATGAATGGCGTAAGGATGATGATGACGCGATGGCTATAATGATGATGTGTGACGATGATTATTGCATTAATTACCTGTTTTTTGTGTTGTCAAGCGGTCCAAGTCCCCGCAGCAGCACATGGACCGATCCCTGAAGCTATCACGCAGAGCAGAAGTGCGACGCGCCCATCGAGAGAATCGGGGCTAGGGTACATTGAGAACGGAAGGAGGAGTCGGAGAAAGTTCCCGACACATATAAGGTGATTTTTTTTTATTTTTTTAGTAGGGGGGGCACTAAAATTCATTTTTCTTTATTCTTGCCTTTGTGCATGACTTATTTTTGTCATATATCAATCATGTCATTTTTCCTCCCTTCTTGTTTGGCGTGCTCTTTGTGACTTAGTTCATGCTTATTTCTATCTTGTACGACTGTGGTCATTATGCTGTGTGGGGTTGTGTGGTGTGTGCGTGCGTGTGTGTGCCGTGCGCCCTGCGGTTGTGTGATTTTATTGTACTGTTTTTCTTGCTGTTGTTGTGTTAATTTTTGTAGAAGCGCTGTGAGGATGTCTTTGGCCATCAACCAGCAGCTATATTAAGCTTCATTTATATTGTTATGTTTGTGTACATCTGTGTTTGTGTGTGTGGTGTGTTGTGTGTGTGTGTGTACTATTTCCTTTGGTGTGTATTTGTGTGCACGTTTGTGATTTCTAGTAATCTATACTGTCGGCTACTGGGGAAGATTAGAAGGAGGCAGCTAACAAATTTGATTCTAATAGTGGTATTTTGTGCGTTGTGTGTGTTGTGTGGTGTGTGTGTGTGTGTGTGTGCACTAGGGCGCAACAAATCGCTGTTTTATAGCCATCCTGAGGCGGCGGACATGCTACTGGCGGAGATCAAGATGGAGCTACGAGTTGATCGCGACATAGTCAAGGGCTCCGTCAACAGTCGCACCTCTCAGGTCATCGCCGAAAAGGTCCTGGCGCTACTTCGACGACCGCCTCAAGTCCAGGTAGGTGACTAATTGGTGGCAGCATCAAGGTTTTGTCTGGAGATTTTGCCTAATGAAACATGTCTACTGGGTCACATTGTGAACTTCGAGATTATTCTCATACTTTAATTTAGACTTGTGAAATAAAGCTTTCCAAATGTCTGTAGAAGAATTAAAAAAATAAACACTCAAGCAAAGAAAATAATCTTACTTCGAAGCTTTGTGAACTTCTTCTTCTTCTTCGTCACTTCGTTTCCCGAGAGTTATGAGTGCATGAGCGTCGGCTGCGTTATGCGCCAACGTAAGAATAATTAGGCCCATCATGTCTGACTTCGCTGGAGGAATCTTTTTGAAAGTGTTTCTTGACCAAGAGGCAGGAGAATGGACGGAAAGGCAGAAAGATAGTCGATAGACGCAAGCCAATGGGAAGAAGCAGAGTAAAGAGATGACAGATTTAGAGGAGGTTACAAGCACAGAACTTCCAGAAGGTGAGAACTATTTATACAAAGCCCCCTGGTATCCCACGGGGGAATTTGCCCAATGAGAAACACTTTTATTGGAGTCACAGTGTGAACATTCAAGATGGGGCTTATTCTTTGTGTCTTTAAAAGTTTAATCTTAGACTTCTGAAAATTGAAGCTGTCCAAAATCTGTAGAAGAATTTAAACATAAAACTCTCAAAGCACGAAAATAACTTACTTCAAAGCTTTCGGGACTTGAATTTAAGCAGAAATGGGGTCCCATTGTGCAAAGATATTAGTGCAATAATGCATACATTGCCATGACTTAAAAAGCCGGTTGAGCTTCTTTTGTGTGTGTTTTGGGGGGCACACTTCGAATAATTAACTATCAATTTGGCCATACCAGGCAGCAGGATTTCTCCCGGCGCTTACCGACTTCACTGCCGTTGGATTTTTACCGTGCGTAAAGCGCACCAGTCAGACGACCTTTTTTTTTTTTTAAGTTCCTATCCCGAAGGACTTCAACGTCAGTTCGATTTTCGCCTGCACTAGAAAGAAATGGCGAGGCTGGGATTCTCGAACCTGGGTCCACTCACGCTGCAGTCACGCATTTACATTTGGCAGGTGAACCCTCTTAATCACTATTATCACTCGCACCTGTCTCCCTGGGATGTAGAACTATAAGTGAGAGATTGTGTGGCAGAAGTTATTTTAGCACAAGTAGCCTAAGTAATTGTTCTGTAGATTGTGACTGGACATTGGTAACTGAATCGTGTTTCCTTTTCTTTTCCTTGTCTTTCTTCAGGACACACTGGATGAGAGCTGCCGACTGAAAAACTCCACCCGGAAAGTTTCAGAAGAAAAAAGCTGCACCTTCAACTGAAGACAAGTCATTCGCAGGCTGTCCTTTTTGTCGCTGTATATTATTATCTGAATTCTTTGGGCTCACTCGTGTTAACTTCGTCGTTAACACGAGTGACTCTATAGTTGATAGTTGTTCGGGGGTTGTGTGTCTGTGTGTTGTGTGTTTTTGCGTTCGTGGTCTAATCTCCAAACTTTTGAACGTTGCATTTTCTCAGGTAAATAGAAGGCCACTTTTTATTTAGTGTATATTGTTTCAACTTTCAAATACACTAGATGTTTGTGCAAGCTTTCAACAATTGATTTGAATAATTAAATACTTAAAACAACCTGTAAACAGATAACAAACAGATTGAATGGGTTAGAGAGTATTCAACAGGCAACATGAGTTAAACTCACACACTGAAAGCCTTGATAGCTCATTGGTAAAGTGTCTGTCTCTCATTGCCAATTGTTCTGGGGTTCCATTCTCCATCAAAGGCATTTTTTTTATTTTGTTTAGTTGTATACATTAACGATAGTTTCATTGGTACTTAACTCTTAGCTTCCCATAAGAATCCACTAAGTCCAACTCTTTCCCAGAAGGATTTGCTAGAAATTAGGGAAAAAATGGGTATGCTCATTAAATAGCTTATAAAATGGTTTGTTTGTGGTACGGATTGCTATGAACTTGGAAGTAATTGTTGGCAATTTGTGTTTTATATGTGGAATAAATGTCATTTGCCAAACATTTTTTGTGTGTTTTACCCCGTATTAATTAGTTATTATTATAAAAAAATACAGGTGTGTTCAAATAAGATCTTGAAAAAGCATGTGTGATGTGGTTTGTTTAGTCAATCAATTCACAATCCAGTTACTTTCTCACCTGATCAAAAACAACACAGGGCACACGACATTGTCCCTGTCCTTTTGATGACACGTGACCAGGTATCCAATGGTAATAATCCAAGCACTGACCACTGAAGAAAGAGGAGTTGTATTCTGTTGTGTTTTTTGTGAACGCTTGAATCTAGATGTTTTAGTAATTCTTTTACCTGATAATTGTTTCTTGATTGACTGAATTTCAGTACGAACTCCTCTTATGCATTCAGTGAATTGAGTGTGTGTGTTGATTTGTGCGCGTGTGTGTGCGTTTTGTGTGGTTGTGCGTGTTTGTGTGTGTGTGCGTGGTTGTGTGTGCGCATGTGTGGTGCAGAAAGAGAATGGGTGAGGTGCTACAGAGGCGGACTTCAACAGGCTGAGATCTGAACCATGCAGTACCTGGAGAAGATCGACCGAGAGAAACATGACCTGTCCTGAGGCTGAAGCTGATGGCCTGGCACCACACACAGTCCTCAACTCCTTACAAGGTGAGAGAGACACACAGAGAGACAGGCAGAGAGAGAGAGAGTGAGCTGATGGCTGGCAACACACAACATGTCTTCAACTCCTACAGATGAGAGGAAGAGGTAGAGACAGGCAGAGAGAGAGATTGAAGGCTGATGGCTGCAACACACAACGGTCCTCAACTCCTACAATGTCAGAGGACAGAGAGAGAGGAGACAGAGACACAGGCATAGAGAAAGAGAGTGAAGCTGATGGCTGGCACCACACAGCAGGTTCCTCAACTCCTACAAGGTGAGAGGAAGAAGGAGACAGATCCAGCAGAGGAGAGAGAACTATGGCTGGCAACACACAACAGGTCCTTCAACTCCTACAAGGTTTGAGAGAGAGAGACAGGTCAGAGAGAGAGTGACGCTGATGGCTGGCAACACACAACAGGTCCTCAACTCGCTACACGGTGAGAGGAAGAGAGAGAGACAGGCACAGAGAGATGAGTGAAGCTGATGGCTTGGCAACACACAACAGGTCCTCAACTCCTACAAGGTGAGAGGAGAGCAGGGACACAGAGAGAGACATGGCCACAGAGAGAGAGATAGTGAAGCTGATGCTGGCAACACACACAGGTCCTCATCCTACAGTCAGAGAAGAGAGAGAAGGGGGGGGGGGGGGGAGGGGAATGAATATTCATTGCATCAAGCATTCAGATGGGTGCAACTACACAATTGCACAGGGGTAAAGCCCCCCTGCAAGCTGAGCAAAGATTGATTTATGGGTGGGTTATATGACACCTGTGTCGTTATATTTTGCTGGAATTCAAATTCATCAAATGACAGTGATGACAATGAAAGATGATGATTATGATAAGGATTGTGATTACGCAACGAAGACTAAGTCACCGACTACTAAGACTTGGTTATGATAACCGTGAATGAACAATGATGATGATGATCGACCGAATCATTATGACGAGACAACACCGATTATGATGATTGACAATAACGATTGAAGATGATTTCTCCTTTCCAGAAAAAGCTGAACCCTCTCCCATGGAGTCGGAACAACTAGCACGCCAGAGATTCTTCCCGCGCAAACGACACGCGGACTAAAATCGATGTTGATACCTTGTTTATTGAGACTGTGAGTTTAATTTATTGATTTTTGGCTCACCCTAACATGAAGTGAGTCTATAGTATGAATAGTTGTTCGGATGTGTGTGTGTGTGCACAGGTTGAACAAGGTACGCCTTCTATTTCCCTAGAAAATGCCACGTAAGTTTGGAGATTAGACCCACGGACGCAACACACACACACACACAATCCGAAAACAACTATCATACTATAGACTCACTTCATGTTTAGTGTGGTTGTGAGCAAAAAAATCAATAAATTTAAAACTCACCAGTCTCAACAAAAACAAGTCTCAACATCGATTTTAGTCCCCAGCGTGTCGTTGCGTGACTGAATCTCTGCGTCTAGTTGTTCCGACTCCATGGTGAAGTGTTCAGCTTTTTCTGGAAAGAGAATCATCTTCATCGTTATTGTCATCATCATAATCGTTGTTGTCATCGTCATCATGATTCTGTCATCATCATCATCATTGTCATTTCATTGTCATCATCAAACCAAAGCTCGTAGTAGTCGTTTGCCTAGTCCTCTGTTGCCGTAATCACAATTCCTAATCATCATCATCGATCTTCATTGTCATCACTGTCCTCTTGATAATTTGAATCCTCAGCAAAATATTAACAGACTTAACAGGGGTCATATACCCCACCCTTAAATCAATCTTTGCTTCAGCTGCAGGGGGGCTTTACCCCTGGACAGTTTGTGTAATTTGCACGCACCCATCTGAATGCTTGAATGCAATGAATATTCATCTTCACTCCCCACCCCCCCCCCTCCCACCCCCCCCCCCCCCCCCCCCTCTCCCCTCTCTCTCTCTGGACCTTGTAGGAGTTGAGGACCTGTTGTGTGTTGCCAGCCATCAGCTTCACTCTCTCTCTCTCTGCCTGTCTCTCTATCTGCCTCTCTCTCTCTCCCTCTCACCTTGTAGGAGTTGAGGACCTGTTGTGTGTTGCCAGCCATCAGCTTCACTCTCTCTCTGTGCCTGTCTCTCTCTCTTCCTCTCAACTCTGTGTAGAAGCTTGATGACCTGTTGTGGTGTTGCCAGCCATCATCTCACTCGCTCTCTGTGCCTGCTCTCTCCTCTCTCTCACCTTGTAGGAGTTGAAGGACCTGTTGTGTGTTGCCAGCCATCAAGCTGCTTCTCTCTCTCTCTCTCTGTCTCTGTCTCTCTCTCTTCCTCTCACCTTGTAGGAGTTGAGGACCTGCTGTGTGTTGCCAGCCATCAGCTTCACTCTCTTTCTCTCTGCCTGTGTCCTCTGTCTCCTCTCTCTCTCTCTCTCTCTGACCTTGTAGGAGTTGAGGACCTGTTGTGTGTTGCCAGCCATCAGCTTCACTCTCTCTCTCTGCAGTCTCTCTGGTCCTCTCTCTTGTAGGAGTCTGTTGTCCAGGTTCACTGCTGCCTTGTCTCTCTGATCTTCTCACCTTGTAGGAGTTGAAGGACCTGTTGTGTGTTGCCAGCCATCAGCTTCAGCCTCAGCAGGTCCTTGGTTTTTTTTTGTTTTTTTTTTCTCTCGTCGATCTTCTCCAGGTACTGCTGGTTCTCGATCTTCAGCTGGTTGAAGTCCACCTCATGTAGCACCTCACCCATTTCAACTTTCTGCACACACACACGCACACACAACACGCACACACACACAAACACACACACACACACACAACACGCACACACACGCGCACAACACACACACACTCAATTCACTGAATGCATAATGATGAGTTCGTAACTGAATCATTCAATCAATAAATCAATTATCAGGTAAAAGAATTACTAAAACATCTAGATTCAATCGTCACAAAAACACAACAGAATACAACTCTCTCTTTCTTCAGTGTCCAGTGCCTTGGATTATTACCATTGGATTACCTGGTCACGTGTCATTCAAAAGGACAGTGACAATGTCTGTGTGTCCCTGTGTTGTTTGTCTGATCATCATGTGAGAAAGTAACTGTGTGCATGACTTTACTAACAAACACATCACACAATCTTTTTCAACATCTTTATTTGAACACACCTGTATTTTTTTAAAATAATTACGTAATTAATTACGGGTAAAACACACAAAAATGTTTTTTGGCAAATGACATATTCCACATATAAAACAACATTATGCCAACAATACTTCCAAGTTTCATAGCAATCCGTCCACAAACAACCATTTTATAGCTATTTTAATGAGCATACCCAATTTTTTCTCATTTCTAGCAAATCCTTCTGGGAAAGAGTTTGACTTAGTGGATTTCTTATGGGAAGTTAAGAGTTAAAGTACAAATGAAACTGTCGTTAATGGATACAACTAAACAAAATATAAAAAAATGCCTTTGCTGAGAATGGAACCCAGAACAATTGGCATGAGAGACAGACACTTTACCAATGAGCTATCAAGGCTTTCAGTGTTGATGAGTTTCTTAACTCATGTTGCCTGTTGAATACTCTCTAACCCACTAATCTGTTTGTTATCTGTTTACAGTGTTGTTTTAAGTATTTAATTATTCAAATCATTATTGTTTGAAAGCTTGCACAAACATCTATGTGTATTGAAAGTTTGAACAATATACACCTAAATAAAAAGTGGCCTTCTATTTCCCGAGAAAATGCCAACGTTAAAGTTTGGAGATTAGACCACGGACGCAACACACACACACACACACACAACCGAACAACTATCATACTATAGAGTCACTTCGTGTTAACGACGAAGTTAACACGAGTGAGCCCAAAAGAATCAGACTAATAATATACAGCGACAAAAAAGGCAGCGACTGACTTGTTTCAGTTGAAGGTGCAGCTTTTTCTTCTGAACTTTCAGGGTGGAGTTTTTCAGTCGCAGCTTCTCTATCAGTGTGTCCTGAAGAAAGACAAGAAAAGAAAAAGGAACACGATTCAGTTACCAATGTCAGTCACCATCTACAGAAACAATTACTTAGGCTACATTGTGCTAAAATAACTTCTGCCCCACAATCTCTCACTTTATAGTTCTACATCCCAGGGAGAAAGGTGGCAGAGTGATTAAGAGGGTTCACCTGCCAAATGTAATGCGTGACTGCAGCGTGAGTGACCCAGGTTCGAGATGGATCCCGAGAGTCTCGCAATCTCACCCTTTCTTTTTCTAGTTTGACAGGAAAATCGAAGCTGAAGTTCGAGTAAATAACTGGGGACTTGAGTTGCCTTCGGACGGGTACTCTAAAGCTCCTCTGACCTCCCTGTGCGCTTTACGCACGTAAAAATCCAACGGCAGTTGAAAGTCGGTAAGAGCAGGGAGAAATCCTGCTGCCTGGTATGGCCAAATTGATAGTTAAGTTTTCGAAGTGTGCCCCCCCAAAACACCCAAAACAAAAGAAGTCCACGCTTAAGTCATGGCAATGTATGCATTTTGCACTAAATATCCTTTGCACAATGACCCATTTCTGCTTAAATTTCAAGTCCCCGATGAAAAGAAAAGAAAAAAAAAAAGGAGAAAAGTCGAATAGCTTTGAAGTAAGAGAAAGCTTTGAAGTAAGCTTATTTTCGTTGCTTTGAGTGTTTTATGTTTAAAATTCTTCTACAGTATTTTGGAAAGCTTCATTTTCAGAAGTCTAAATTAAACTTAAAGCACAAGAATATAGCCCCATCTTGCATGTTCACACTGTGACTCCAATAACATTGTTCTCATTGGGCAAATTCCCCCGTGGGGATACCATGGGGGTCTTTTTGTATAAATAGTTCCCTCCACCTTCCTCACCTTCTGGAAGTTCTGTGCTTGTAACCTCCTCTAATCTGTCACTCTCTTTGACTCTGCCTCTTCCCCTTTGCTTGCTGTCTATCTACTATCTTTCTGCCTTTCCTGGTCCATTCTCCTGCCTTTTTGTCAAGAAACACTTTCAAAAAAAAAAGATTTCCTCCAGCCGAAGGAAAAAAATCAAAGACATGCTGGGCCTAATTATTTCTTACTTTGGCGGCGCATAACGGCAGCCAGCATGACGCATCTGCGCTCATAAAACTGACGGGAAAATCTGAGTGATTGATGATCGAAGAAGAAGAAGAAGTCCCCAAAAGCTTCGAAGTAAGATTATTTTCTTTGCTTTGAGTGTTTTATTTTTTTAATTCTTCTACAGCATTTTGGAAAGCTTTATTTTCACAAGTCTAAATTAAAGTATGAGAATATCTCGCATGTTCACACTGTGACTCCAGTAGCATTGTTTTCATTAGGCAAATCTTCAGACAACCCTGATGCCTGCCACAATTAGTCACCTACCCTGGACTTGAGGCGGTCGTCGAAGTAGCGCAGGACCTTTTCGGCGATGACCTTGGAGGTGCGACTGTTGACGGAGCCCTTGACGATGTCGCGATCAAACTCGTAGCTCTCCTTCTTTATCTCCGCCAGTCGCATGTCCGCCTCCTCCATGATGGCCTATAAACACAGCGATTTGTGCGCGTGTGCACACACACACCACACACACACACACACACACACACACGCACACACATACCACTATTAGAATCAAATTTGTAGCTCTCCTTCTTAATCTTCCCCAGTAGCAGACAGATATAGATACTAGACAATCACAAACGTGCACACAAATACACACACATAAGGAAATAGACACACACACACACATACACACACACACACACAAACACAGAGGATGTACACAAACATAATAATAATAAATGAAGCTTAATATAGCGCTGTTTGATGGCAAAGCCATCCTCACAGCGCTTTACAAAAATTAACACAAAAACAGCAAGCACAGTACAATAAAAATCACACACACACGCGGGCGCACCGCACACACACGCACGCACACACACACACAAGCCCACACACGCATAATGACCACGTGTACAAGATATAAATAAGCATGAACTAAGTCACAAAGAGCACGCCAAACAAGAAGGGAGAAAAATGACATGATTTATATATGAACAAAAATAGCTCATGCACAAAGGCAAGAATAAAGAAAAATTGAATTTTAGTGCCCCCCCCTAAAAAAAAATAAAAAAAAATCACCTTATATGTGTCGAGCACTTTCTCCGACTCCTCCTTCAGTTTCTCAATGTCCTCCCTCAGCTCCTCGATCTCTCGCTGGGCGATGTCGCACTTCTGCTCTGCGGATAGCTTCAGGGATCGGTCCATGTTGCTGCTGCGGGACTTGGACCGCTTGACAACACATAACAACAGGTAATAATGCAATAATCATCGTCATCACCATCATCATTATAGCCATCGTCGTCATCATCATCCTTACCGCCATCATCATCATCACCATCATCCTTACTGCCACCATCATCATCATGGGGTGAAGCCCCATGAAGCTGAAGTGGTTTATTTTTCCACTTTAACCCTTTCACCGCCAATGTCGCATTTATGCACCACAATGGTTTAACACCTATGTCACTAAAAGGCATCAAATCAGGGCCTGTTATCCAAAGACCCTATTTTCTTAATTTTGGGAGGTAAGGATAGGCCTAATATTATACATGTCACTGAGGAATTTGCAATATTGCAGATCATTTTTCTCTCTATACCCAGTCAAGCTTAATGGTATATTTTGGATAAAAAATGTATGGCGGCGAAAGGGTTAATTAGTAAAACCAGAGCATTTGGATACAGCTTTCATCCCTTTATTTTAAACAGTAAAACCACCCTTTTTCTAATTCCAGTATCATTGTTCATCATCAAAGTATTCTCAGCCATGCGATGTCAGGATTTTGTGGAAAAAAACAAAGAAGACAAAAATCAGAATTCATGCTTTTCCCGATGGGTCCATCGCAATGTATACCTTATTTTCCGGACTAGTAAAAGGCTGAGATACCTTTTTTTTCCCAGACTGAGACCCCTGCGCCTTATAATAAATGACAAATAACATAGTAAGAAAATATAATTAAAAAAATCTGAAATGTCACAACCATAGATATGGCCTGACGAAAAGTGAGCAGTTCACTTGAAAATTTGCCACAAATGATATGACGGGCGTTTGTGTTTTTTGTTGAGTCTTGTAAGAAACTGAAAATGGTGTAAAATTTGGGGGGTACGCCTTATAAGGCCACCGCCTTACAGTCCGAAAATGACGGTACCTTGCGGTGGCCGACGCGGCCATGGTCGTCGCGGGCGGACTGTCCACTGCTGGTGGTGAGGGAGGAGGTCTGCGCGAGGCCGGTGTCCTTGGGCTCCACACGTCGCAGGTACTTCTCGAACATGCGCGTCTCCGCCTCCAGGACCTGGTTGGCCCGCCTGCACACGACAAACAGTAACAATAATAGTAAATACAGTAGGACCTCACTACTAAATCTCGAATCTTCAAATACTCTTCATCATGCCGTCTCATATATAGGCATTAACTCAACATGATATGGTTGATGGCTGTGCAATAAAAGAAGAAAAACAGAAACAGTTTCTGCCAGACTGAAGTCCACATGTTTTGTATCAACAGAACCATCAAAATGATGATGGCGGTTGAAGAATGAAAGAAAAAGAACATCATCTGGCTGCCATGTCTGATGTCAGAAACTGCTTCCTGAGTCTGATAAACGTTTTGTAATGTAAATTCTCGTAGGACTAGGAGTAGGAGTAGCCTCAGTAGGAGTAGAACAGCTTTATGTCAATATTAATATATAAAATCGCACTTTTTTCATTCATATGTGGGGGGTTTTAAAGGTAGGATCTTAGACCTAGGGCCAATGGATACGCAGTCTCTCTCTCTCTCTCTCTCTCTCTCTCTCTCTCTCACACACACACACACACACACAGATTCAAAGAAACACGCAGTAATCGATTTAACCACACACATTTACGATGTCCCAACAAACTTACAGTGTTTCTTCCACCAACTGATAAAGTTGTTCATCGGTTAGATCCTGCAGGGGATCTACCTCGGATGTATCCACACTTTGAGTATCGGCGCTGAGCGTGTCCGTCTCCATTTTGCTGCTCTGCAAGTTGCTGCGATACGCATCCGGGGATTTTCATGTCTTGGTCATAACAAACGACAAGTCTTGGTGGACTTTTGATTATATGAACAGCAGGCAATGATATATTGTCGACTTTCACCAACTACATGAACATTGTGATCCGTGCTTTTATCGTCCAAAGTCAAATTGACATTATATTACAGTTTGAGAGAGAGAGAGAGAGAGAGAGAGAGAGAGAGAGAGAGAGAGAGAGAGAGAGAGAGAGAGAGAGAGAGAGAGAGAGAGAGAGAGAGAGAGAGAGAGAGAGAGAGAGAGAGAGACTTTGTCCCAGGTCTAAATACATGTGCAAATGCATGCGAGTTTGTGCACATATGCACGTATATACATTTAGTCTCATTTAGTGAGAGGTAAAGGCCGAATAATTTTCTGTGTGTGCCACTATGATGCACGTTTGTGCACTTCTGGCATATGCACGTGCATGTGTGTATATTTTTGTTTATGCGCTCGCTTGTGCGTGCGTGCGTGCGTGCGTGCGTGCGTGCGTGCGTGCGTGAGTGCGTGCGTGCGTGCGTGTGTGTGTGTGTGTGTGTGTGAAGGAGCGGATTATGCTGTTAAGAAAGGGGGTTTCCGCCAGGTTGTTAAAACAAGTTCATTTTTATGATGATAAAATAATAAATGTAAATAATAAAGTAGGTATGTGTAGGACTATGTGCGTGTGTGTGTGTGCGTGCGTGTGCGCGCGCGCGTGCGTGCGCTAACCTGTCAGACTTTCAGTCTTCATTCCAAACACACGTGAAGCGTTACTGGATGGATGACAGAACACAAAACATTTATTTTAAACTTTATTGGCCAATTTGAATCATCTCAGTTTCGAACGAAGTAGACTTATGAAAGTCAGTGCCAATACAAAAAAATACCCCACCCCCCAAAAACCCCCACATACCCCACAACAATTAAAAGACTGAAAAGGAGCTCTTGTAATCACAGCTCAATCTTTTTCTCCCACTGACTCTGACCACCAGCGTATCAACCCCCTCTCTAGTATTTACATCCACGTACACGTACTGACCTGATGACATCACTGAATTGACGTCATCAGATGAAGAGGAATAACCCTGATATGCTGGCTTTTGCTTTAACACAGTCAAGAGAGTAATATCCCCGGACCATTTTTCAGTTCCAGACTGGCTCTATCAGTTGTCTTTATTAGGGGAAGACGGGGTAAAAAAAAAAGCGCATGGGCGGGTAAGAAGCCCACCCCAATTATCTCATGAAATGAAGCAAATTTCAGTCTCATTTTGCCCATGAGACGAGTGTTAATGTTTAGCATTCGTCTCATGGGCAAATTTGACTGAAATTTTCTTTATTTCATGAGATAATTGGGGTGGGCTTCTTACCCGCCCATGCGCTTTTTTACCCCGTCTTCCCCTATGGCATGATATTTGCCCAATCAGGGATTTTTCTTTAATTTTCTCTGGCAGTCAAGGGGTTAAAGTCAGAATATTTCCGTCCATAAGGGTCTCTGACCGATTGAACGCTAATCTCACCTTGTCTAAGTCAGAATCACAGCTCGATTGCCTACACTGCTTCAAAACCAAAAGGCTGAATAATGGATTGTGGGGGGTGGGGTGGGGGTGTCAGGGGTTCCAGACCTCCTCCCCCCTCCTCCTCCTACCCTTCCAAAAAACCCCAAAAAAACAAAAACAGGGAGTGGAGTGTAAAATAATTAGTAGTTCGGGAACTATTGTTATGTTATCAGCTTGGAGTGACTGACTGATGACTGAGGAAAAGAGGTGGAGTTTATTATAGTTGTGGGTGCATGTAGATCAAGGGCTTCCAACTATAGGGGTACGTACACACACATGCGGAGATTCCGTGCGGAAACCCGTGCGCAATCCGTAAACAAGTAAAAGAAAGAAGGGAAAAGATTTGCGCACGTGTCCGTATTTCCCCCTAATCCGTAAATTGTTACCCTTCTTTCTTTTACTTATTTACGGATTGCGCATGGGATTTCCGCATGAACTGTGTATGAGGCCTTAGTGTCTACAATTCAAGCATGATGTGGGAGAAGTAGGTCTATTCCCATAGTAGTTTTAGCCTCTCTTTTTTTCGTTGCATCTACTACAATTGAATTGTCGCTTTACTCACCCCCACCCCTATCCTACAGATCTTTTCCATCTCTCCTTCCGCCCCCCCCCCCCCCCCCCCCCCCCCCCCCCCCATGATTGACTGATCCGTCACCGATCGAGGTATGAAATGTGGGCGAGGGGCAGATAGTCACGGTCATGGGCTCATCAGCATGGCCGGACCACTTTTTTCGACGCTGCTACGCCCCTCACTCACACACACACATGCACTGACACAGAGAGAGAGAGAGAGAGAGAGAGAGAGAGAGAGAGAGAGAGAGAGAGAGAGAGAGAGAGAGAGAGAGAGAGAGAGAGAGAGAGAGAGAGAGAGAGAGAGAGAGAGAGAGAGAGAGAGAGAGAGAGAGAGAGAGAGAGAGAGAGAGAGAGAGAGAGAGAGTGCTTGCTGGTTTGCCTATTCGTCTGTCTGTCTCTCTCCATTCATGTATGTGCGTTCGTACGCGCGCACACACGTGTGTATGTATGTGCATGTGCCTATATGTGTTTGTGTAATCTGCGCGAACGTGTGTGCGTATGTGTGACTGGTGTGCGCGTCAGTGTGCGCATGTGCTTCCGTGAGTGTGTGTGTATGTGCGCGTCAGTGTGCGCATGTGCTTCTGTGAGTGTGCGTGTGTGTATGTGTGCGTGCGTTCGTGCTTGCATGCACATATGTGTGTGTGCGTGTGTGCGCGTGCGTTCGTGCTTGCATGCACAAGTGTGTGTGTGTTTGTCCTCACAAATAAAGGCTTGTATGCGTGCATTTAAAATCGCAGCATTTTTTTGTTTTGTTTTTGTGCTGTATTTTAGTCACCCAAATACAAAAAAGAAATAATTCTTTTTTTAAATTTTCCATTAAAAAAAAGAAAAAGGATTCATATTTCAAGTCATCAACATCAGTAGGGAACAAAACCAACTAAGAACAAAAGTGTAGCCTACAACCCGTCAATAAAAACAACAATAAAGAACAATAAAAACAATGAAATGGAGAAGAAAAAATGAAACACTCGAAGGTGCTGAATGAATGAATGAATCTTTAATTTAATGTCTTTTCACATAGATCGTGATTTTAGACAGCATGCACCAAAAAACAAAAAAACAAACAGGTAAAATAACATGCATAAGAACGACATATTAAAAAAAAAAAAAAAAAAAAGGAAAGAAAACCTCTACAGTAGTCTTCCAATAGTTGAGGACAGCATTGCTTTTGCAATTACAGTAATGTCAATTTCTGCGTCATTTAAAATATCCTTGGTATTATCATACTTACGAAAAAAGTCCATATTGATCATTCGATATTTAGAGATCAATACTGGGCATTCTAATAGTAAGACAGACGAAGGTGCTGATGGGACCCAGAGATGCACTAGCCCCGTCTGCCCTATCAACACGAGAGCAGCCCTCGCCCCAGCCTCTGGAAGTCTGTGTAGTGTTACTGGGGAGCAGGCACTTATTATTGTAGGCTAAAGGCCTACAGACAAGAAAGAAGGAAGGAAAGAAGAAGAAGACGCAAGAGGAAGAGTAGAGGGAGGGGCAGAGGAGAGAAGGATCGAGGAGGGAGAAAAGAAGAAGAAGAAGAAGAAGAAGAAGAAGAAGGAACGAAAGAAGAAGATGACGCAGGAGGAAGAGTAGAGGGAGGGGCAGAGGAGAAGAAGGATCGAGGAGGAGGAGGAGGAGGAGGAGAAGAAGAAGAAGAAGAAGGAAAGAAAGAAGAAGACGACACAGGAGGAAGAGTAGAGGGAGGGGCAGAGGAGAAGAAGGATCGAGGAGGAGGAGGAGGAGGAGGAGGAGTGAAGAAGAAGAAGAAGAAGAAGAAGAAGAAGAAGAAGAAATTTAAAAAAAGATGATGATGATGATGATGGTAACGACAATAACAAGAGGAGGGATGATGATGATAAGACGAAGATGATGATGATGACGACAATGACCATGACTTTAGATGATCAGACAATCAGATGACGCAAGTTCAAACGTAGGTTTATTACGTAGATATACATGCAAACACATTCAAGGTCATAGATACATATATATTGTGCCCTTCAAATTTTGTCTTTCACCTTTGATTAGAACAGGGTCTAAAATAATGGCTTCGATCGATCATCCGTATAAATAACTAGCCAGCCAGCCAACCAACCAACCGTCAATCAACCAATCAATCAATCAATCAATCAATCAACCAACCAACCAATTGATCGATTCCTCCATCAATCAGTACAAATTTATTTTCGTTTAAATGCTTAATATAGGCCCTTAATGGATTGCCATCTTAACGGATTTGACACTGACAAAAACTGTAAAAATGTGCCATTTAGTCTACAGTAGGAAGCCTTCTGAAAAATCCGTACAATATCACTTATCAAGAGGGAGAGAGGGGGGGAGAGAGAGAGAGAGAGAGAGAGAGAGAGAGAGAGAGAGAGAGAGAGAGAGAGAGAGAGAGAGAGAGAGAGAGAGAGAGAGAGAGAGAGAGAGAGAGAGAGAGAGAGAGACAACGAACGAACGAACGAACAAAAACGCGTATAATCATAATGTACCATTTACAATCAACATTCAGACAGATGTGCATAATCGCAATGATAATCTGTTTAGGCCTACAGTAAATATTTCTGAGAAGAATACGCAAAGGTCTAATCATAAAATATGAGCCATTTACTAGTCAACAATCAGGCAAACGGGCAAATGCTAAGAAAAGCTTCCTCCCATTCACTTCAGACGGTTTCAGTTAGGGTTAGGGCTAGGAATATGGTTTGGGATAGGGTTAGGGATAGGTTTAGGGTCAGGTAAGTGTCAATCTCATAACATACCATAATTGTTTTTAAAATTTTGTGTGGGTGAGACGGTTTCAGGTTAGGGTTAGGGGTTGGAATAGGTTTAGGGTCAGCTTAGTGTCAAATACACACAAAAATAAAACTTGGTGACTAAGCTGACCCTAAACCCATCCCTAACCCTATTCCTAACCCTAACCCTAACCTGAAACCGTCTGAAATGAATGGAAGGGGCAGAGGAGGAAGCTATTCTAACATTTTTCCGACAAATGCGCATAATGCGCCATTAAAGACTAAAACCCATTTAACCAACTACATAATTATGCCATAAACAACACATTTCGGTGACGATAAAACGTCTACTGGTTGATGTAGTCCAATATTAGATTGTAAAGGGTGAAAAATGCACTCAAGCGGTTTTCTACAAAGTTCACTTAATGGGAGAGCACTCGTGTGGGACCATGAAGCGAGAGTAGCCAGACATGTGGGGGTTCTCTTCTGAAAAGAAAAAAAAAAGAATCATAAAAATAAACCAGTATTTTCTATCAATATACAACGTCATCATGCAGAAAATCGAAACTCTCTCTAAGGCATTGACGTATATGGCTTGCCTTTCTCGTTGAAATAACATTTACTGGCATTATAAATTCTGGTCACAGGGGACAATTTTGCTAATGTTCGTCACGGTTGATTCAGTAGTTTAGGCTGTAGTTATTGCGATATGATTTTCTTCACACACATAAACACATCCACGGAGACACACAGACATACAACAAACACAAGCACAAACAGGGCCGGACCTAAGTTTTTAAGGGGTGGGGACTAATTCATCGAAGGTGCGAAACACCAAGACCCCTAGGGGGGGTCCGGGGGCATGCTCCCCCGGAAAATGTTTAAATCCGAGAAGCAAAATAGTGCAATCTGGGCATGAAATAAAGGACTAATGCCATTACTGTTCATACCCCTATTGAAACATGTTTTGAACCATTAAGTACCTATCAACTGGTGGTGCTGATGAGTGCTAGGTATAGCCCGCGAGGATATTTAGCTGCCGCTCGGCGACATGAATTGCATTAATTGGTTTTTTTAGGAAAAAGGGTGGGGGCTGCAGCCCCCTAAGCCCCCCCCCCCTCTCCCCCCCCCCCAGGTCCGGCCCTGACAGAGAGAGACACGCAAAGGCTCTTATCCAGATAGCAATATACAGTGAAACCTCCCTTAATAAAAAATAATAAATAATATAAGAACACCACCCCCCCCCCTCTCCCTTTTAAAAAAGATTCCCTCCCACTTAAGACCTACTTCTCTGAGACATTACCCTTCCTTGTAAGCATTAAAATTACCTCCCTAATACAACTCCCTCCCACTTAAGACCCTATTTTGGAGGTTTCACTGTACTCCCCATTCTTGTAAAACCAGAGCGAGAGAGAGAGAGAGAGAGAGAGGAGAGAGAGGAGAGGAGAGAGAGAGAGAGAGAGAGAGAGAGAGGAGAGAGAGAGAGAGAGAGAGAGAGAGAGAGAGATGAGAGAGAGAGAGCGAGAGAGAGAGCAGCGAGAGAGAGAGAGAGAGAGAGAGCGAGAGAGAGAGAGAGAGAGAGAGAGAGAGAGAGAGAGAGAGAGAGAGAGAGAGAGAGAGAGAGAGAGAAGAGAGAGAGAGACTCAAACTCAAAACTCAAAAATGTTTTAATGTCAGACCTCCGGCCTATAACATTGAGGGTGCGCATATACACACATAATGTAATAAATGAAAACAGGACAAATGTGAATATGAGAGAGAGAGAGAGAGAGAGAGAGAGAGAGAGAGAGAGAGAGAGAGAGAGGAGAGAGAGAGAGAGAGAGAGAGAGAGAGAGAGAGAGAGAGAGAGAGAGAGAGAGAGAGAGAGAGAGAGAGAGAGAGAGAGAGAGAGAGAGAGAGAGAGAGAGAGAGAGAGAGAGACTCAAACTCAAACTCAAAAGTGTTTTAATGTCAGACCTCCGGCCTATAACATTGAGGGTGCGCATATGCACACATAATGTAATAAATGAAAACAGGACAAATGTGAATATGAGAGAGAGAGAGAGAGAGAGAGAGAGAGAGAGATAGAGAGAGAGAGAGAGAGAGAGAGAGAGAGAGAGAGAGAGAGAGAGAGAGAGAGAGAGAGAGAGAGAGAGAGAGAGAATGAATTGGTAATTTTTATTTATAGAGGGTAATAGAATAAGCAATAACATGCTATTTTTTACATCCAGCCCTCTGGACAAAATAGGGGCCCTACATATATAAAAGTAGAAAATGGAAAACGAAAATAAGCACAGACAAAGTAATATAAAGCATGCAAAATACATCCCTATATTGTAACACATTAACAAAATCAAGCCTGTTATTGACTATACTCATTATTAACATTCCAAATTTGGGAAGTAAGCGCATACACACGGGAAAATAAAAAACCCAATCCTACTTTTCAAACTCATCTTTAACATTCACAAATTGAAAAGTGCGGTCTAATTTTGTTAACAGACATATATGGTTAAACAGACAGATAAAAACGAACAAACAGTGGCATAATATCCGCTTTAGCTGATCAGGGCTCCCAATCGTCCCGCAAAACAAGGGGTCCCAGGGACTCCTTCACTTACAGTAATGATTATAGAGGGTCCTAGAGAAGGGATAGAGGGTCCCAGTGGAATTGCGAATGCTAAGGAGATTAATTTGTGTAGTGCATCCCTGGCACATTCTTGCCTTAGAATTTTCGTACTTCATAGATCCCCAAATGGGGGGTCCCTGGGAGCCCTGTTGATGCAATACGTGTTTGACATCATTATTTTTGTTTCGAACCAAAGCCATTATAGGTGCTCCTGTTATTACCAACTATTCCTGTTTACTAATCTTCTTCTTCGATCGCTCAGACAGTTTCCTGTCAATTATGAGCGCAGATGCGTTATGCTACCGTTATGCGCCTAACTAAGAAATAGTTAGGCCCAGCAAGTCCGACTTCGGCTGGAGGAAATGTTTTTTGAAAGTGCTTCGTGAAAAAAGGCAGGAGAATGGACCCCGGTAAGGCAGAAAGATAGTAGATGACAGTAAGCGAAGGGAAAAGGCAGAGTCAACGAGAGAGACAGATTAGAGGAAGTTACAAGCGCAGAACTTCCAGAAGGTGGGGGAACTATTTATACAAAAGATCCCCCGGCCTCCCCACGGGGGCTGTTTACTAATTAATCTAAATCAGTTCTTCTCACCTGTCCTTCTTCTGGCCTGAACAAAAGCGGTGTCTGCATCTGCGTACCTGATCAATAGGTGTTCTGGGACATAGATTGAAGCACACACACACACACACACACACACACACACACACACACACACACACACTCTCAACACATATTTATTCAGGAAAACAAGATGAGCAAGATGAACACCACACAATTTATCTCCTACGGATATTTAATCAGTCATAGCCTCTCATGAGTGGGTGATGCAATAGAACATAGTCAGGCATAATCAGACATAATAAATAAAAGTACACACAAAGCAAAATATAAGCATAACATGTGGGAATCATCAACCTCTAACTGCATAAGGTAGACCTGATTTTAAAGGCTTTATACAAATATACTGCAAACATTTTAACAACTTGTTCATTGGTTGACGACATTAACATTCCTAATCTAAACAAAGACGGTTGGCTGTAATACTTCCGAGGTATTAACTGAAACCTGAGATCACTCAATACAGGACAAGAACAAACAAAATGAATTTCATTTTCTGAGGCACATTTACATAATGGACAAATAAGGTCTCTCTCAACATGACGTCTATAACGGTAGTAATGTATCAGTAGGTCAGAAACTCCAAATCTGAATCTAGTCATAATAAATTTTAAATGTTTGTCAATATTCATAGATAAGTAAGTCGGAACACAATGATTCACATTAATTTGCCTAAACAAGTCAAATCTATTACTACATGTATTATCAAATCGGCTAGACCATTCCTGCCACTGACAATCAATCATCCTAGCACGTAGCACACACTTAAAACTGTTGATATCTTCTACCCTTTGAGAGAGAGAGAGAGAGAGAGAGAGAGAGAGAGAGGGAGAGAGGGGGGGGGGAGGGAGATAGAGGGAGAGAGAGAGGGAGAACACTGAACACTGAACTGAACACTGAACTGTTTTAATGTCATTGGCTTACATAGCTTAGATGACATGGGGGTGCGAATAGAACAAAATAATGGAAAATCAAATCAAATCAATCAATGCATGAAAAAGAAAAGAAAACAAATGTCTGTCTCGACCATCCAATCATATTCAAATTAAGTATATCAGATTCCCACACTTATATCCTAATTAATTATTCAAGACATTCCATTAAGAAGTAATGTTCTCGTCTATGTTCTTCTTGTATTTGCTTTTGCTTAGTTCTAATATTCAGAGCTTCTGCAATATATTTAGCTAGGGATTTTATAGATTCATCATCATAGTCCATTCTCAAAACTCCAACTAAATCCAAATATACAGCAACACTTTTTACAAAACAATAACACTTCTTTCTAATCACATCATATTTTGTACAACTAAATAAAAAGTGTATATCAGGGAGAGAGAGAGGGAGAGAGAGAGAGAGAGAGAGAGAGAGAGGGAGAGAGAGAGAGAGAAGAGAGAGAGAGAGAGAGAGAGAGAGAGAGAGAGAGAGAGAGAGAGAAAGAGAGAGAGACAGACTGACAGACAGAGACAGACACACAGACACTGAACTGAACACTGAACATTGAAAAACGTGTCAAGGATAAAGATTTTAGGCAAACAGAGAGAGACAGACAGAGACAGACAGACAAATAGAGACAGACAGCAAAAGACAGACAGACAGACAGAGACAGACAGACAGACAGAGGGAGATTGGGTGTACCCGTATTGACATCTCCGAAGACATTGCGGAAGCTGCCAACCAGTGTTGCCTTGTCAGACGAGACAGTCTGTGGTGTGACACTGCCTTTAAGCGAGCCACTTCCGCCCGACTGCAGAGGCAGAGTGAGGAGTTCGTAAGCAGCTGTATAAAACACAGACAGAAAGGAGGTAACAGAGAATAATCATCATACATCTGTATCGTTAAAAATTCGGGACTTTCCTGGAGTTGCACTGCCTCTGGGCATTGCCTCCAGGATCGTTCCCACCACTTGTATATCTACTGATGTCCCATATGTGTCTGTTTCAGACCGGAGGACGTTAAACGGATTTTCATCAAGTAACAGAGCTACATCTGTATTGCTAAAAATTCGGGACTTTCCTGGTGTTGCACTGCCTCCGGGCATTGCCTCCAGGATCGTTCCCACCATCTTTATATCTACTGATGTCCCATATGTGTCTGTTTCAGACCGGAGGACGTTAAACGGATTTCATCAAGTAACAGAGTTACATCTGTATTGCCAGGATCGTTCCCACCATCTTTGTGTCTACTAGTGTCCCGTGTGTGTCTGTTCCAGACCGGAGGACGTTAAACAGATTTTCATTCAAGAGGACGAATTGCTACTTTCCTGGTGTTGCACTGCCTCCGGGCATTGCCCCCATAATCGTTCCCACCATCTTTATATTTATTAATGTCCCATATGTGTCTGTTCCAGACCGGAGGACGTTAAACAGATTTTCATTCAAGAGGACGAATTGCTACTTTCCTGGTGTTGCAATGCCTCCGGGCATTGCCTCCATAATCGTTCCCACCATCTTTATATTTATTAATGTCCCATATGTGTCTGTTACAGACCGGAGGACGTTAAACAGATTTGTCTTCTAGAGGACGAATTGCTACTTTCCTGGTGTTGCACTGCCTCCGGGCATTGCCTCCAGGATCGTTCCCACCATCTTTATATTTATTAATGTCCCATATATGTGTCTGTTCCAGACCGGAGGACGTTAAACAGATTTTTCTTCTAGAGGACGAATATCTGTATTGTTAAAAGTTCGGGACTTTACTGGTGTTGCACTGCCTCCAGGATCGTTCCCACCATCTTTATATCTACTAATTTCCCATATGTGTCTGTTCCATACCGGAGGACGTTAAGCAGAATTTCATTCAGAGGACGAATTGCATTATCTGTATTGTCAAAAAAATCGGGACTTTACCGTTTGCACTGCCTCCGGGCATTGCCTCCAGGATCGTTCCCACCATCTTTACATCTACTATTGTCCCATATGTGTCTGTTCCAGATCAGAGGACGTTAACCCTTTCACCGCCAGCCATCTTTGAGCCAAAAAAATTCCATTGAAGCTACTTGACTACAGAAAAGATTTTGTCTGCAATATTCTTGGATTTCTCTGCTACATATTTAGAATGGGGTCAATTCTTACTGCCGAAATTTAGGAACACAATACCATTGAATAACAGACCCTGATTTCAAGAGTTTTAATGACATGGGTGTTAAATCATTGTGGTGCAAAAATGCGACATTGGCGGTGAAAGGGTTAAACAGATTTTCATTCCTGGACAAGGACGACGATGATAAGGACGAAGCCGAGAAAGAGGAGAAGAAGAACAACAACAACAACAGCACGTTCGCTTTGTTTCATCGCCACTGTCGCCTCTTGGCACATCTTGTCACCACAATGATTTGACACCCATGTCACTAAAAGGCATCAAATGAGGGTCTGGTATCCAGTGACCTTATGTTCTTTATTTTGGGAGGTAAGGATAGGCCCTAATTTATGCACGTCACAGAGGCATCCCCTATGTTGCAGACACAATCTGTTCTCTACCCGGGTAAGTTTTAATGGTAAGTTTTGGCCGAGGAATGGCTAGCGTTGAAAGGGTTTTACTAAGGCCTTGTCAGACCAATCGACATAGGTTAGAACACCAAGGCTACATCAAAATATTGCTATGCTCTGCATAGTTATGCGGGTGTTGTCTTTAGGCATGGCAAGCTCCTAGCGTAACATTATCCGTCTCCAAAATTCTCTGAAACCGGAGTGTGGCTGCCCACGTGACGAGGTAATCAAAAGCGGTCACGCACGTAATTGTTCTCACCCCTAGCTGGTGCATGTGTACCATAGTGTTTAAGTGCTTCGGCTGTTGGGATGATCCCTGGAGGGTTTTTTAGCCTGGGTACGACGACAACAAGACGACGAAAATGGAGTTTGACGTCCTCTTGGTCTGAATCAGACACATATGGGACATTTGTAAATACAAATATGGTGGGAACAATACTGGAGGCAATGCCCGGAGGCAGTACGAAACCAGTAAAGTCCCGAATTTTTAAATTAATACAGATAGGTGTAGCGGTGACCACGCCTCGGATAAACCTCATCGGCTATGGCACCGGCACAAGTAGTAGTACTGGAGTTTATATTATAACAACAAGAAAAGGACAAGAACATAACAACAGGGGCGGATCAGTCAGTCCTGAGGGGGAGGGGGGGGGTCCAAAATGTCTTGTTATGGGGGTCTGGGACGCTTCGTCCCCCCAGCAAAGAAGGCCTCTCCTGTGAGAAAAAAAAGGTAAAACTTTGGCTTGAAATTACATGAGGTCACGCATTTCCCCCTCTTTTTCCTTTGTATTATTTTTTTTAGGGGAAAGAAGGGGGGTGGGGTGGGGGTGGGGGTGGGGTCAAGAACCCCCGTAACTCCCCCAAGATCCGAAGTGTGTCACCGAGCGGCAGACATGTCCTTTGCCTGTTTTCGCCTCTGTGTGTGTGTGTGTGTGTGTGTGTGTGTGTGTGTTCGTTCTTTAATTTAACGTCTATCCACCTTACAGTGATCTTAGACACACACAAAAAGTACGTTTACGTGTTAGTGTAATGGGTATTTCGAATGTGCATCTAGGGAAGGGATAGGTACAGGTGTATGAGTTAAGAACCTATAAATGGATAGTAGGGGAAGACGGGGTAAAAAGCGCATGGGCGGGTAAGAAGCCCACCCCAATTATCTCATGAAATAAAGAAAATGTCAGTCAAATTTGCCCATGAGACGAATGCTAGACATTAACGCTCGTCTCATGGGCAAAATGAGACTGAAATTTGCTTAATTTCATGAGATAATTGGGGTGGGCTTCTTACCCGCCCATGCGCTTTTTACCCCGTCTTCCCCTAATCGTCTCCCTAACAACAAGGACAAAGAACAAGTTCAAGTCGGAAAGTAACCCATTCTGGAGAAAGCCAAGGCCAACGCAAAGAACAGCAATTCTGGAAATCGCGTTTCATTGTTTTTACATCTTATTCATTAAAAAAAAAAAAAATTAAGCAACAAGCTAACCTGTAGGGGAAGGCTGGAAATCTGTACACACTTCGGCACAGCGAGGGGAGAGCACTGTGAGGGCATTCTCCATCTTGAGCGTGCAGGGCAGGAAGTGGGTCAGAAAGTCCCCTGTCCACTGGCGGTCAGTGGCCAACGCCTGGCGAATCTGTGCCCTGTGACTGACACTGTCTGTGAGAGAGAATGACTTTACTTTATGAATGAACGAATTTTATTTATGGAGGGTAATATAACATGCATTTTTAAAAACTTGACATCCAACCCTCTGGAACCCCCCCCCCCCCCCCCCCCACCCCCCCCTATAAAAGTAGAAATAAAAAAGGAAAATGATGATCACAGAGCAGAGAGAGAGAGAGAGAGAGAGAGAGAGAGAGAGAGAGAGAGAGAGAGAGAGAGAGAGAGAGAGAGAGAGAGACACAGAGAGAGAGAGAGAGAGAGAGAGAGAGAGAGAGAGAGAGAGAGAGAGAGAGAGAGAGAGAGAGAGAGGGTGGGGGAAGAACAACGTTTTAATGAACCGGGCCATCTGCCCATGTTAAAGGGAACAGTGGGAAGGGGAATTGTTAAATCAAACCAAAAAAAGGGAAAATCCAGAGAGAGAGAGAGATAGAGAAAGATAGAGAGAGAGAGAGAGAGGGGGGGGGGGGGGGAAACAACAAGCCGTTCAAAGCTGCACATTGAGTCCTTCCGGGCAGAGTTTTCAGTTGTTTAGTAAAGTTTTATTTTGTGTGTATTTGACGGTTTCAGGTTTGGGTTAGGACTATGAATAGGGTTAGGGATAGGGCTCAGGGTCAGTTGTTAGTGTCAGTTTGAAAGGTTAACAGATACAAATTCTAAACCTTCGCTGAAAACCTGCATCGTCATCTTCCATATTTGGACGTCTTTTCCATACAATTATTTGGAAGGACTCTATGTGCACTATTGAAAGTCGTGTATGGAAACTCTCTCTCTCTCTCTCTCTCTCTCTCTCTCTCTCTCTCTCTCTCTCTCTCTCTCTCTCTCTCTCTCTCATCTCTCTCTCTCTCTCTCTCTCTCAAAAGTATCAATAATGCTGATAATAATTGTTAAACAATTATAACGCTTGTTTTCGTTATTCGGAAATTCATGAATTATTTTTTATTGAGACAATTTAAACAATCAGGTATTTTTGCCCGTTTGTACGTTCTCTCTCTCTCTCTCTCTCTCTCTCTCTCTCTCTCTCTCTCTCTCTCTCTCTCTCTCTCTCTCTCTCTCTCTCTCTCTCTCTCACACAATCACACACACACACACACACACACACACACACACACACACACACACATACACACACAGGCGCACAAATCTGAACAAATACCCAAACAAAAACAAGAACTAAAGTTTTCATAAACTGCTCGTTTGGGACCACGTTCTTTTAACAATCACCCATTCGCAAAGAAAGGCTTCATGAAAGCAACTTTAGTAAGACTCATTTGTTAAGTCCTTTCGCGGACATTTTGTCCTCTCGCGGACATTTTGTCCTCTCGCGGATACCATGGTCTACAATAAGCCTAGGTTCTCCCATAGCCATACGTGTTCTTGATCAGCGAGTCACAACCTATTCAGATCCTGAAGTTGGAACCGCCAGTGCAAACCTCCTCCAAGGAAGACTCACAAAACCGAATTTTCCTTCCTTCATGTCCCGAGCTGTATCTCATGAACCAGTGGGTGGAATGGCTTCAAATTTTGTGTGGTAATGTAACATGGCGAGTAATGAAATAAATACTTGCAATAAATACACAAAAAAGCAGAAACAGGGTCATTTTAGACTAATATGCACATAAGGACAAAAAGTCCGCGAGAGAACTTAACACTCGTTTTTGACACAAACAGTTTACCGTAGGGCCAAATGTGCACAGCTTGGAAAATGCCACCAAGGTCAGCAATCCAGTATCCTAAGGGTTTAGAGTGAGCCATTCTATGGTGGAACTGTTGGGTCATAAGTTGCTGAAATGTGGCGAACTTGTCCGGCTTGATACTGTAGATTCTTAGCTCGTATACGGGGCCCACTTTGGGTTCTGCGTCGCTAACATTGCTGCTGAAGTGTTGAAGGTGCTGGGGCCCTGTTGAGGATCCCTGTTTATTGAGGATGAAATGTGCAGAAGAAGAAGAGAAATGAATAAAAGTTGGTTTGTCATGCCATTCAATAAAACGAGACTAGACTAGGTATATACATTACTGAGGATGAAATGTGAAGAAGAAGAAGAGAAATGAATAAAAGTTGGTTTGTCATGCCATTCAATAAAACGAGACTAGACTAGGTATATACATTACTCAAAGTTAACGTTAACTGGTTTTGTTTCTGAGGTTCACAAATAAAGACATTGGACACAGAAAAGTTTTATCAAAGCAAACTATATATATATAGTTAAGAAATAAATCCTATAGACCAACGATCACCATCAGATGGTGAGCTGTGCAGGACAGATGAATCAAATAATACAGAAAAAGATAACAGCCGCACAAGCCAAACTTCCCACTCCACACAACTCTGTAGGACTAAAAAGTTGTTGCATTTGAAATGCCGAATTGATGAAACTTTTCTGTATCTAATGTATGAATTTGTGAACTTCAAAAACAAGTTAACGTTATGAAATATTCTGTGTTAAAAAAATAAAAAATAAAAATGTGTTTTTGAACACAGAATATCAAGACAGTACTTGTGGCGGTGCCATAGCTGATGAGGTTTAACCGAGGCGTGGTCACTGCTACAGCTATCTGTATTAATTTTTAAAATCGGGACTTTACTGGTTTCGTACTGCCTCCGGGCATTGCCTCCAGTATTGTTCCCACCATATTTGTATTTACAAATGTCCCATATGTGTCTGATTCAGACCAAGAGGACGTAAAACTCAATTTTCTCTCTCTCAGTCAAATTGCAGGCCGATCATGCAAACTGATGAGACCTTCTCTTAGGTCGAAAAAGCTGTCTTTGCATAGGGCACTGTCCCTCCCCCATTGGGAGAAAAAGTAAATCAGCACATTTTATTATTATTATTATTATTTTTGTTTTGTTTTAAATTTTGTTTTTAACACAGAATATTTCATAACGTTAACTTGTTTTTGAAGTTCCACAAATTCATACATTAGACACAGAAAAGTTTCATCAATTCGGCATTTCAAATGCAACAACTTTTTAGTCCTACAGAGTTGTGTGGAGTGGGAAGTTTGGCTTGTGCGGCTGTTATCTTTTTCTGTATTATTTGATTCATCTGTCCTGCACAGCTCACCATCTGATGGTGATCGTTGGTCTATAGGATTTATTTTTAACTATATATATATATATATATATATATATATATATA
>CM065695.1:39595523-39605523 GCA_017654935.2 Phymorhynchus buccinoides | reverse complement strand
TGTCTGAACTACAGCCAGACTTTGAGATCGAGAGTCGTTAACACGAAGATATGTCTAAACTCAGTACAGCCAGACTTTGAGATCGAGAGTCGCTAACACGAGGAGATGTCTAAACTACAGCCAGACTTTGAGATCGAGAGTCGTTAACACGAGGAGATGTCTAAACTACAGCCATATTTTTTTGAGATCGAGAGTCGTTAACATGAGGAGATGTCTAAACTACAGCCAGACTTTGAGATCGAGAGTCGTTAACACGAGGAGATGTCTAAACTACAGCTTTGCCAAATCCTTATTTCACCCACCTCCACCCCCACCCCCACCCTAGCCTACTTTCTCTTTCCAAGGAACAGGGTGCCAGTTTCAGTTTCGACCATTCCCGCAAGAGTATACAAACCAAGTTCAATCAAACTAATAAGGACAGAATCTTATGTAATGTGTTTAGAGTAAAAATAGATCTTTTCCGCGTATCAGCTTGCTGATGAGCACTATATTATATAAAGCGCAAATACTTCACGAGAATAGATCATTGTTTATTATCTGGACTCAGCAGCTAGCCTACGAGCAAGACCAGTTTTCTGTGGTTCATGCAAAGGGCAATAGCATCAATAGCAGTGAAGGAAGGTAAGTTTGATAGGTAACAAAATTATTTATTTTGCGTTGATAGTCGACTCTTCGATGTTCGATATTAAAAACAGTGTGTGTGTGTGTGTGTGTGTGTGTGCGTGCGTGTGCGTGCGTGCGTGTGCGTGTGCGCGTGTGTGCGCGTGTGGCGCGTTCGTGTGTGTGTGTGTGTGTGTGAGAGAGAGAGAGAGAGAGGGGGGGGGGGGGGGGGGGGCGTAGTTATGAGTGTGGTGTCTACACCTAGTCAATTTAGAGCTTAAAGATTAGGCGCTATAAAAGTTGTCTTAATAAATAAATAAACTTCAATATTATAGCAAATAACATATACAGTACACTCCGCTTAGTAGGACGCCGCTTATAAGGAAATCCGCTTATAAGGAACACAAGTTTTGGGTCCCTGCTGAAGTTGTTCTTTGTTATTACTTATTGAAAGTCGGATAATAGGAAGTCGGTTATAAGGAAATGCCGCTTATAAGGAACACAAGTTTTGGGTCCCTGCCGAAGTTGTTCTTTGTTATTACTTATTGAAAGTCGGATAATAGGAAGTCGGCTATAAGGAAATGCCGCTTATAAGGAACACAAGTTTTGGGTCCCTGCTGAAGTTGTTCTTTGTTATTACTTATTGAAAGTCGGATAATAGGAAGTCGGCTATAAGGAAATGCACGCTTATAAGGAACACAAGTTTTGGGTCCCTGCTGAAGTTGTTCTTTGTTATTACTTATTGAAAGTCGGATAATAGGAAGTCGGTTATAAGGAAATGCCGCTTATAAGGAACACAAGTTTTGGGGTCCCTGCCGAAGTTGTTCTTTGTTATTACTTATTGAAAGTCGGATGATAGGAAGTCGGTTATAAGGAAATGCCGCTTATAAGGAACACAAGTTTTGGGTCCCTGCTGAAGTTGTTCTTTGTTATTACTTATTGAAAGTCGGATAATAGGAAGTCGGCTATAAGGAAATGCCGCTTATAAGGAACACAAGTTTTGGGTCCCTGCTGAAGTTGTTCTTTGTTATTACTTATTGAAAGTCGGATAATAGGAAGTCGGCTATAAGGAAATGCCGCTTATAAGAAACACGTTCTTAAGTCCCCACGCACTACTGACGTCGGATATAAGGAATTTTGGTAAAGGTAAAGATGTGCCCCCCACCCCCCTGCATTTCTCGGTTAATTGTATTTTTCCGTTTTTGCCTTTCTTACCATGCATAAAGCTGTATTTTTAGGAACATTTTCAGCTAATTCTGTTTTTGGAATACTAACCCTAACCCTAACCCTAGCCCTAAACCTAATAATAATAATAGTGAATCATTTATATAGCGCATTCCTCCACCAATGTGGAGCTCTATGCGCTTAACAACAACAAAAATTAAGAAGCAACAAATTCAACAACAACACGAAATAATCGCTCACGCACATGCAAATAGGCATACACATACACACCCCACCCACACATACACGCACGTACCGGCACATACACACACACACACACACACACATACACACACACACACACACACACACACACACACCGTTACCATCACCACCACTCACCCCACCCAAAAAACACAATACAAAATACAATCAGTTGAACAAAGCATCAACACACACACACACTCTCTCTCTCTCTCTCTCTCTCTCTCTCTCTCTCTCTCTCTCTCTCTCTCGCAACAAAGCTGACGTACACATTGCAGTCAACACACAGTGAAACTAGTATGGGGGGAGGGGAGTGTGTGTGTGTGAGAACCCTACCCCCCATTATGTACTGCAGTACACCGCGATTTGTCACAGTTGTGGTTCATTGCGTTTTTCCGTCTTATAGGGTGGGGGGTAGGGTTAGGGATAGGGTTAGGGATAGGGTTAGTATTCCAAAAAGGTTATTAGCTAAAAAGGTTCCTAAAATACAGCTTTATGTATGGTAAGAAAGGCAAAAACAGAAAAATACAATCAACCGAGAAATGTAGGGGGGACTGAATGCGCTTGTGTTTTGTGTTTTCTACTATTTGTTCTTTCTTTTTATTTCACAATATGGGTTATAAGAAACAAAATGAATATAGTGTCCTTATAACCGAAGTTCGGTTACAAGGAAAGCCGCTTATAAGGAACAAATTTGTTGGCTCCCTTCGAGTTCCTTATAAGCGGAGTGTACTGTAGCATATGATTACACGCACGCACACACACACACACACACACCACACACACACACACTGACACACACACACACACACACACACAACACACACACACACACACACACACACACACACACAACACACACACTGTTCAATATAACCCACCCCCATCACACATCGTTGCACGTGAGGTGACAGACTTCTCAGCCAATGGTAACCCCTCGCTGATGACGCCATCTTGGCTGTTGGTATTCAGTCGGGTCTGTGATAACATAGGTATATATACGCAAGGCACCAACAATGTCCTCTGAACAGTATTGCGATCCACAACTAAGGACAATTGAGTCTCTGTAGATTGGATGTCAAAATTTAACAAAGAAAAGGCACTGAGAATGAGAGAGAGAGAGAGAGAGAGAGAGAGAGAGAGAGAGAGAGAGAGAGAGAGAGAGAGAGAGAGAGAGAGAGAGAGAGAGAGGGAGAGAGAGGAGAAAGAGAGAGAGAGGGAGAGAGAGAGAGAGAACAGATAGAGCGAGAGAGAGAGAGAGAGAGAGAGAGAGAGAGAGAGAGAGAGAGAGAGAGAGAGAGAGAGAGAGAGACAGAGAGAGAGAGATACGAGAGAGAGAGAGAGAGAGAGAGAGAGAGAGAGAGAAAGAGAGCGACATCACACAGCAGAGAAAGAGAGAGAGAGAGAGAGAGAGAGAGAGAAGAGAGAGAGACCCCTCTCCCAACCCCCCCCCCCCCCCCCAAGAGGAGAGAGAGATGAGAGAGAGAGAGAGCAAAAATGATCAGGGCTGCAAATAATTCAGATAACCCACAACGCCTCAATTGTTCACAACCCCCTACCCCCCCCCCCCCCCCCACCCCAGGAAATTGTCTAAACCAAAAGGGAAGAAAGAAAAAAATTTAAAAGAAAGAAGGTTTGCACAGTTGCTGTAATCAGACTAAGTGTGTGTGTGTGTGTGTTGTGTGTTGTGTGTTGTGTGTGTGTGTGTGGTGTGTTTGGTGTGTGATACTTTGTCTTATTGGTTTCTGCAAGAGCCAGGACATTAATTTTTGTCCCATTGAATTTCTCGTGTCGGGACAATTTGTCCTGTGAATTATCCACTCTCGGTCGATAACGATCACGATCACGAATCCCGCAGTCTGGTTGACCGTAGCCCTGGGCGCCTCCATCAGAGATTTTCACTGCAACTCTGACCACCACCAGATTGCACAGAGACACAACCGCTGTTTAGGAAAGCTGGGTAGAACCTTTTGTTTTCATCATAGAGATGCCTTGCCCATGGAACATCTCCACTCTCTCGGCCAAGAACCGTTAAGGATAATTATAAGTGGGATCAGTGCTAACACATCCCCGAGGCTGAGGCCCCGTTCGACGCATTGCTTTCCAGTTTTATTTGAGAGCCGCAGTCACGCACAAAAGATTTCATTCCCGGTCAAAACACGATTCACGCCTTGGCTTAAGGCTGTGTCAGAGACCAACTGACATAAGCTAGAACACCAAGGCTACATCAAAATGTTTGTTATGTTCTGCATAGTTATGCGGGGGGTTGTCTTTAGCCATGACAAGCTCCTAGCATAACATCATCAGCAGTCCATAACCCTCCCCGCATCCTCCGAAGTCGGAGTGGTGGCTGCCCACGTGGCGGGGGGTAATAAAAAAAAAAAAAACCCGGGCTCACACACGTAATGTTCTCATCCCCAGCTGTTGCATTTTGTACCATAGTGTTCAGGTGTTTCAGCTGTTGGCATCATCAGTCCATAATCCTCCTAAATCGGAGTGGTGGCTACGCACGTGGCGGGGTAACACAAAGAAAAACCGGGCATACACGTAATGTTCTCATCCCTAGCTGTTTGCATTTGCGCCATAGTGTTCAAGCAAGTGTTTCGGCTGTTGGGGTGATCCCTGGAGTCTTTAAGCCAGGGTACGACAACAACAACACGCAAACACGACCTCTATTGATGTGCATGTTCTGTCTGTCGTTTTCCGACAATGACTGCCAGATAGCAGAAGGATGGGGGCAGATGCTATTCTGGCGGGCTGGGCTAGAATTTGTTTACAGTGGAGAAGCCTTGCCTTGAGGGGTACATCCCCACTCTCTCGGGATTTGAGGACAGCTGGTTGTTAGGGGAAGGTTCCTAGCTTAAAGCCAACCCACTCCTTTGGCTGCAGGCACTTTATTGGCCACTTGCAACTAGGGTTTTTATTAACGCCCTTGACGGCAATAGTTAAATCCCTTGTTGAGGTCAGTATCCAAAAGGGCCATTCACTCTTGCAAAGGACAGCCATTCAGTGGCCTCAAAATAGGGTTATTGGCGAGAGTTAATTCCTTGTTTGGTCAGTATCCAAAAGGGAGGCCTTCACTCTTGCAAAGGGCAGCCATTCAGTGGCCTCAAATAGGGTTATTGGCGAGAGTTATACCCTTGTTTGGTCAGTATCCAAAAGGGCATTCACTCTTTGCAAAAGGCAGCCATTAAGTGGCCTCAAATAGGGTTATTGGCGAGAGTTATGCCCTTGTTGGTCAGTATCCAAAAGGGCATTCACTCTTGCAAAAGGCAGCCATTCAGTGGCCTCAAATAGGTTTATTGGCGAGAGTTATTCCCCTTTGTTGTTGGTCAGTATCCAAAAGGGCATTCACTCTTGCAAAAGGCAGCCATTCAGTGGCCTCAAATAGGGTTATTGGCGAGAGTTACGCCCTTGTGTCGTCAGTAAGTCAATTCAAGGCATCTTCCCCCATCCACCAAGGGCATTCACTCTTGCAAAAGGGTTTGTCGTTGCAGTGGCCAATAGAAGAAGAGAAGACCTATAATCATACAGTGGTCACTCTCTCTTTACTGTTGGCTAAGACCTTGGGCTAGTGTCAGCCAATGATTAAAGAGAACAAGAACAACGACAAAGTTTGATTGAGTTAACTGGTTAAGATTAAGATTAACGCCCCGTCGACAACAAAGGCCATGGCAGGGCTATCACCACGTTAAATCTTACCACGTATGAGTAAACTGGTGCTAAAAACCTCCAAAGAAAGAACAGTATTTGCTTACAAATATGTAATACATTATGTATTACTGTATCGGGGACTTCCCTGGTGTTTTGCACTGCCTCCGGGCATTGCCCTCCAGGATCGTTCCCCACCATCTTTATATCTACTAATGTCCCATATGTGTCTGTTCCAGACCGGAGGACGCGTATTTTCATATTAATACTACGAAAACCAAAGGAACACGGTCAACAATCTCTACTGGCATAATACGAGGACAGGAACGAGGCCTATTCATAATTATGCAATGCATTTTACACTGTAAGCTTTGCATAGGCCTGCGGTAGTACACTACAAAAAAACAGGGTTGATCCGTGCCTTCAATGACAGCTGACGCAGCAAGCCAAAACAAACCAAAGCACAAGAATTGGCGGGGGGATGGGATGGGGGTGTTCAAACTTACCTCAGAAGATAGGATCACATTAAAAATAATAACAAAAAAACCGCAGACGATTGGAAATAACACACAAGATGGAACAGAACTTGCGATAAGCACTACCACCAAAACTCAAACTAATCAAAACTATCTAAAAACTTGCTTTCGAATATGAATTATTATCACTAAAAGTAGTAAAAGCACGTACAGAGATGACACTTACGCCTATCACATTAAAAAAAACACCCCACAACTATACTGAATAGGTATGTAACAACCACAAAACCAGAAAGTAATACAAATATATGTCCACTAACTTGAGTGTTCGGGCATACCTAGTTTAGGCCTACTGCTTGAAAAGAAGCCACGAACCTTTCGCTTGAGATAAGTGGTCACACTAGTGTTATGCTGAATTGAGGTCACACTTGAACAGTCCTGTAGTTACACCAATAATACAAGGTCTAGAGGGGTTAGAGAGATAGGCCCCAGCCAGCCAGTTTGATTAGAGAGAGAAATGTGGTAGCCCGAGGAGCGAGCTCAAAAAAAACCAGAGACACGTCCAAAAGGAAAGTCTGTCTGAATCTGGGGATTGAACACGTCTTTTTTTTAATTTGTTTCCAGCTGTGGTCATAGTGGCGCCATATAGCGAATATTTGGTTATAATAAAAGAAAGCTTCTTGTCTATCTCTCTGCCTGTGTGTCCCTGTCTCTTGTTCTCTCTGTCTGCCTACATTGTTTGGTGTTTATGGCTTTATATAAGAAGAAAAGGGGGCTGTATGTTAATTTGTGTGATGGCACAGAGGAGAGAGAAGGAGAGAGGAAGAGACGAGAGGAGAGAGGGATTCCTCTGACTTCCCCCCTCCTTCTTTCCTCCTCCCCCCGACCGTCCCCCCTTCCGCCTGGAGCCTTTCTTCCCCTCCCCCCATCTTTCTTTCCCTCCCTTCCTCCTCTCCGCCCCCTCTCCCCCCCCTTCTTTCTTCTCTCTTTCTCCTCCTCTCCCCCCCTCCTTCCTCTCCTTTCCCTCCCTTTCCCCTCCTCTCTCCTTTCTCTTTCTCTTTCTCCCCCCTTCCACTCTCTTCCCCTTCTTTCTTCTCTCCCTCCCCTTCTCCTTCGAGAGAGAGAGGAGCCCTCTAATCCTTTCTCCTCTCCCCCCCCCTTCTTTTCCCCTTTGCCCCCTTCTCCCCCCTTTCTTTCCTTTCTATAGCCCCACCCTCCTTCTCCCTCCCTCCCTTTACCTCCTCTTCCACCCCTCTCCCCTTTCTCCCCCTTCCTCCTCCTCCTCCCCCCTACTGATGAGAGAGATCCCGCCCCTCCGCCCCTCTGCCAGCAAGAGATTTATAAAACACAACGATGGCAAAAAGCCGTTTCAGAGCTCACCGCGTTCCGCTTTGGCTTTTGAGGAGCATAAGACTTCGAAGTGCCCAGATTGTGTGTATTTTTTACATAATAAAATCCACCATGCAACAAACGGAACAAAACTTCAACACAAACTTTGACTTCTGACTCGTACAAGCTACCGCACCTACCGAAACGGCGAGTAAGCCACAATTACTCAGGCTAGTATGAAACGAAAAAACACACATTCAATAGCTCTTGAAAATTCCGACACCGCAATCTATTATTTACTTGGAGGCTTTTCGTTGTTTCGCCTCAACCGGTCTTTGTGGCACTGACACCATGATTACCAAAACCACATCCAAACAAAAACCCTGTATAACACAAACACCGAGACAACTAAAAACTTAAAATACTAAGTTAAGAGCACGTTCTAAACACTGGGGAGGCACTCGAGGGGGGGGGGGAAGTAAGAAGAAGAGAGAGAGAGAGAGAGAGGAGAGAGAGAGAGAGAGAGAGAGATGGATGCGTCAGTCTCACCTTCTGCTCTCCTCTCTTTTTCTCTACCCCTTCCCCACCTCCCCTCCCCCACACTCCACCTCCTGTATACTCATCCCCTATCTCACAATTCACCTTATACACTTTACACGCTTTTATCCCGTAAATTCGCGAGGTAAAAAGTAAACTAAAGTGACACGAGTGGTTATGTTTTGGTAAAAGTTGATGATTAGATGTTCATTCACACACAAAAACCCCCCGGCGGTTAGGACCGTAGTTTGTGGAGGGTCAGTGTTGGCGAGATATGCACTTTGTTTTTCCGGGGGAAGACGCTTCTTTGTTTCGGTTAAGATGTTTAATCCTAAATGGTTTATTGTTTGTAAAAACATATCTTACGTATTCTGCCTGCATGTGGTCTGTCGTTGGGATATCTGTCGATGTCTGCTTTCTCTCTCCCGTGCTCCTCCTGTCTCATACTAACTCTTATACCGACTCTCTCCCTCCCCTTCTCTCTCAATATCCGCCTCAACCCTAACTCCTTCTGCTCTATTATTCACTCACTCTTCTCCCCATTTACTACTTCTCTCTCTCTGTATCTATCGACTTCTCTTTCTCTCCTTCTTCTCCACCCACCTATCTCTACCTCCCTATTTCTTATTCTCGTTTTACACTTCTATATTTTATTCATAACCTCCTATCTCTCTACCTTTCTCTCTCCTTCCCTTCTCGATACCTCTCTTCTCCCCTTGTTCCTCCTCCTCTCTCTTCCTAGGCCCTACTCTTTCTCTTCTTCTCAACCCCCTCTCTATCCTCTCACTCTCTCTCTCTCTTTCTCTCTCTCTCGATCTTTCTCACTCTTCTCTCCCTCTTACTCTCTCACTGCTCTCTTCTCTCATTCACTCTCCCTGTCTCCTCTCTGTCTCTCTATCTCTACTACTCTCTCTCTGTATCACTCTTTCTCTCTCTGCTCTCTCCCCCCCCCCCCCCTCTCGCCTCCTCTCCCCCCCCCCCCCCCCCCTCCCTCCCCAGCCCCCCCACCGCCGCCCCGCCCCCCGCTCATGCCTCCTATGTTAGTGTCTTAATGTGTAGTGTTTACCCGCCCCAGTAGTTGTCGGGCATGTTTTTTGTATCATGTGCAGTGAACAAGCCGGTTGGCGAAAGCTCCAAGTAAAATAGGGAAGACGGGGTAAAAAGCGCATGGGCGGGTAAGAAGCCCACCCCAATTATCTCATGAAATAAAGAAAATTTCAGTCTCATTTTGCCCATGAGACGAGCGTTAATTGTCTAGCCTTCGTCTCAGGGGCAAATTTGACTGAAAATTTTCTTATTTTCATGAGATAATTGGGCATGGGCTTCCTACCCGCCCATGCGGCTTTTTACCCCGTCTGTTCTCCCTACCGATTGTGTGGCAGAAATTTCACACGAGCGATGAATGTGTTTTTTCGTTTTATTTTATTATATATATATACTACATAATATACATTATATAGTATATATATAATTATTATATATATACATACAAAAGAAGGAAATTTTAACGGTGTGTTTGTTTCTTTTCTTCTTTCAAGTTTTTGATGGTTATATAATATGCATATATAAGTCTAATTATATTATATAATATATATATAACTTAGTTTTTTTAAACTATATATAGATATATGTAACCAAAAAACCACTAGACACAAAGAAATGGGTTGCAGTAATGGTGTATTCCCCATTACGTCTCTTGGGAGATGAGAGTATAATTGCCGTAGATTTGTGCCGTTCCCTTTCACAACACACTTCAAAACAAAGGTCGGAGGTCAATGGGTACGTTTTTTCTCAGCTTTGCTGTGGCATAGTATACATACTGTATCACCTACCCAATTTTAAGCTATTCTGGCGCATTCAGTTCATGTGATATTGCGACAGTGACTTAAAAAATCAAAAGAGGGGTGTGTGTGTGGGGGGGGGGGGGGGGGGGGATCTAAAGGCAGGAAAATCAATCCTTTAGGAGCTTGAAAGGTGCA
>CM065695.1:39579039-39595023 GCA_017654935.2 Phymorhynchus buccinoides | reverse complement strand
GTTAAACATTGACCATGAGTAGATCGTGCAGTTGTGATTTTTACGGAAGGAAGGATATTGGTACGTGTGCAATTTGTGGTTTGGTTTTTTGTTGTTTTATCAAGACAATATATTTCCTTTTTTCACGTATGGATCGAAATATACTCACTTTTTCTTGAAAAATATTTTTAATCCTTTGGAATGTACATGTAGAAATACATGCATAGAAGTGTACCCATATGGCTTTTTCCATACATATTTTTATACATGCTGAGCTATAAACAAATGATTTTGTTAGTCCAGATACAATCGAAGGTAAAGCGAAAAGTAAAAACGCTCAACTTTTATTTTTCTCTTTACACAAGTTGTAGAAACTTGACTCAAAGGGTTACAATCCTCAAGGATTACAATGTTCTTATATGCTTATAAATGTCATCTGGATTTACTTTTGTTGCCAGATATCCTGTTGCAAAATCTGCCTTAAATCACTGCTGTTTATGTATCCAGTACGCCAAAGAAAACTTAGGCCACTGCGAGTCCAGTTGTCCTTTTTACACAAGCTGATTTAATTCAATACAGTTTCGTTTCAACTAAGCCTATGGTATTACAGTATTTCAAACCATATTTGTTTTTCTGAATTAATTGTCCGAAGCACTTGATTCAGATTAGATGAAAAACAAACAGAACTTTGGTGCCAAAAAAATTTTATTTGCAGAATGTTTTGGGAATGAAGTCCTTTTGGATGTTAATTCTGAATGGAAAAATTATACATGGTAAAATTTTAACGTGGTGACAGCCCTGACATGGCCTTAGTTATCGACGGAGCTATGATTTTAATCTTAATGTTAATCTGAATGGAAAAATCTTCTTTGCATTGACACATTGTCTGCAGAGATTTAGAGATTAAAATGCGCAGCCCCAACATTACAAAAAAAATCGAACTTCCTGTATATTTTTACCCAATGTGATGTTTAAGGCCCCTTATGAAAGGGATATTCTGGTCTGTCATAATTTGACATTTACATGCATTTCTTTTGGTAAGGGCCACAAAGTCTAGTCTTGCAATACTTTGGAAAAAATAGATCTTCAGTCATTGGAAATTTGACAAAACTCCTGTTAATTTGGAAATCAAGAAAAATGCAATGAAATTGTGACCGTTCATTTCAAGGTTTGCTTAGCACTTTAGGTTAGGTTCTCAGTAAATCTCAGTGAGCGCTTCTGGGTGCCCCATGGGAGATCACTCTATCGGCCTATGTTACTTCCCTTTGTCAAGTAGAAGCTAAAATCTATTTTTGTCGCGCGAAGATGAGAGAGTGAGACAGAAAGAGAGTGAGCTTGGCGTTGCTAAGAAACAGCCTTCAAATGAAATGCAACCTGGGCTCAAGAGTGGTAACTCCACCTCAACAGTCCATTGAACTGTTTTCTTCCCTTTTTTGTCAGGATGGAAGATATGATATTCTCACCTCATGAGATGAGACTGTCATATTTACAACAATATTCCATTTTCAGAGCTTCAGATTGTCAGCGGGCCCAGGTCATTGACCCATGTTGATGGCCATTTAACCCCTCATTTTGTGCAGCCAGGGGTCATCTGACCCATGAAGTCTGCAGTAAAATTTAAGTTCAATACTACAGAAACACACTACCGTATTTTTCTGACTATAAGGTGCACCCCCCAAATTTTACACAAAATTCAGATTCTGTTATCATAGTTTCTTACTATTTTAGTAGTCATGTTATAAGGCGCAGGGGTCTCAGTCTGGGAAAAAAGTATCACCTTATGGTCCGAAAAATACGGTATTGCCCCATTATTTTGAAAATTGACCCGTCATTTGCTGTATTCAGGGGTCATATGACCCATGGATGTTAGGAAACAATCTGAAGCTCTGCCTTTTCATCTTTTTGAAGATTGCATGTTGTGTGAAGTTTCATGTAAACGCATACACAAAATCAAGCTTGGCTCATTGTTTATCTACAGTGTTCATCCGTTGTGCCATGACATACCCGTATGATTGTCAGAACTTATGCTTCCATGACGAGTCTCCTTTAAGAATGTTGAAGCTACTGTGAGTCCGAGTGTTGTAATGTGAATCTCATTTCTCAGAAAAAGTACAGTGGAATAACACTTAACGCAAAGCTGGACAACATGAAATATTGGTCAAAGCACAAAAATATGTTTGAACCGGACAAAACCCCTCTTTTATTATTCTTGTTAAAAAAAAAAAATCACAGACTTTTTTCTCGGCACATGAAATGTGGTTAACGCACAAACAAAAACTCGGTCCGATTGTTATTTATCGTACTACAGTTCGCATCGATAGCACCAAATGAAGCTGGAGCCGCCACTTCCTTACAAACTTTGCAAAAGCCATCACAAAGCTCAAATGTTCCTCTACTGTGCCCAGTGCTAGTCAGGAAGTTGGAAGTCGGAAAGTATGAACTGCGCGCATGCATGTTCTCGAGTCCTGCACAAAGTGTGTCGTCTGCAGCACTACTGCTTGTTCAGTAGTAGAACTTCAGGGTCGAGTTTCTCTAGATAACGGTCGCTGCGCGAATAATGCTTACGCCAAACGGGGCCTAAAAAACACTTTAAAAAACGTTTGCGGAAGAATATTACAAGCTCTTGTCTGATTGGTCAACATTTTTTTTTATTATTTTAACCAAACTTTAATGGACCAATCAACAATAAGAAATGTATTCACCCCATGATAGTCACGTGATAGTTCACCTAAAGATAGCTTGGGGGTAGCCACAAAACATTTTTGGCAAACGTCAGCGATAGAGGTGTTTCTTTGTACCGTTTTTGCCGATTTGCGCTCACGGTACGTAACGTTAGCCCTTGTGAAACGACCCCCAGTTTCACATTTGCACTCAAATACATTTCGCACTGAAACACTGCCATACACAAGTTTAAAGCAATTAGTTTGAGCCTTAAACGTTTTCTTCTCAGACTAACTAGCATGAAATTTGCCTTGGCATTCAGCTCTGCAGACGTCTTAATAAATTAAACTTGCCTGTGTGGTTGCAGCTTGTTTGTTTTTTTACTGCAATTTTGTCAAAAATGCTCGACACAAATAATGGTTAATGCACAAAAAATCTTTGTCCCCTGAATTTTGCGTTAAGTGTACTCCACTGTATCATATTACGATATTGTTCATGCTCCGTTTCAGTTTGACTTTTCCCTTGTACAAAATAAAAAGAGATTATCCGATGTAAATGAGACTTTGGTGTGTGTGTGTGTAAAGATGGATTGGTTGTTGTCATTGTAAGCATGTGCTCCCAACGATTGGAGATATATTGTGCAGCATCATGATATTATCATCACTGTATGGTGAAGCACATACACATACACACATGTTCGCTCGCTCACACACAAACCACAAAGTATTGACCGTTCACAGCAAAGTGTTACAAAGGTTTTATTGAACGTGATAACCAGTTCAAAAGATAACCATTGTTAAAAAGATTGTGCTTTTTGAAAACAAACACACAAAACCGAACATAAACAAAATATTGAATCAAACTACAGTGTCTAAATGCTAACAGGCACCTGACTGTTAACTACGATAATTAGGAAGACGACGAAAATTGTGTTTTACGTCCTCTTGGTCTGAATCAGACACATATGGGACATTTGTAAATACAAATATGGTGGGAACAATACTGGAGGCATTGCCCGGAGGCAGTACGAAACCAGTAAAGTCCCGATTTTTTTATTAATACAGATAGGTGTAGCGGTAACCACGCCTCGGTTAAACCTCATCGGCTATGGCACCGCTACAAGTATTTGTTGCATTTAATATAATTAGGAAGATGAAAATGGAACTTAATATAATATACATGTATTTAAAGAAAAGAAACCAAACAACAAAGAAAGAAGAAATAGGAAAACATTGCAAATAGCAAAACAAAGAAATCTATGCAAAACGAAACTAAAATGAGTTCAAATAACAAAACAAAGTACAGTGGGACCTCCCTTACAAGACCTTCAAAGATCATCCAAAATGAGGTCTTATAAGGGAGAGCTCTTAAAAGGGAGGTAATTGTAATCCTTACAAAGAAGGGCAATGTCTCAGAGAAGTAGGTCTTATGTGGGAGGGAGTCTTGTAAGGGAGGTTCCACTGTAAATCTATGCAAACCAAACTGAAATGGTACTGCAGTTTGCTACCTCGAGTTATTCATGGTTTTAGTTGCTAACAAAAAAACCACACATTTCCAATGCGCAAAATACAAACCACACAATTTGCTATGTACAACCTAAACCAGAAAATCCTTGGTAAAGGTCAAGTTGTGCCACCCCCCCTACCTATCTCGGTTAATTGTATTTTTCCGTTATTGCCTTTCTTACCATACATAAAGCTGTATTTTAGGAACATTTTTAGCTAATAACCTTTTTGGAATACTAACCCTAACCCTACCCCCCACCGTATAAGACGGAAAAACGCAACGAACCACAACTGTGACAAATCGCGGTATACTGCAGTACATAGTGGGGGGTAGGGGTAGGTTTAGGGGTAGGGTTAGGGTTAGTATTCCAAAAAGGTAATTAGCTAAAAATGTTCCTAAAATACAGCTTTATGTATGGTAAGAAAGGCAAAAACGGAAAAATACAATTAACCGAGAAATGCATGGGGGGTGGCACATCTTTACCTTTAGAAAAGTCAAAACCTTAATTATTAGATGGGTCTGACACGCAATGGAAATAGATTACCAAAAAGGTAAATGTCCATGTTAGTATCTCACATAAACAACAGTACTGTACATGAAAGAGTGTGAGAAAGAACAGTTTATGTCTGCGAAAGATCAAAAGGAAGAGAAAGAAAAGAAATAGAAAAAAAACCCAGCGGAACTGGTTGAGGGTTAGAAAATAATTTTGGAAAATAAACGACCAGAAAGGAGCACAAAAAGCAGTTGGTTTAAATAATTTGTGTTGACTAACAGCACATATACATCCAAATGAAATAAACAAAAATAACAGCAGCAACAAGCTTGAAGCCTATTGTGCGCCTACTCAAATATAGTCTCTAATATGGCGCCTGGCAAACACAGACAAAAGCATATTAACATATTTAAGAAAATAAACAAGTCAGTTTCCAATATTAGGAGCAAAAACGGGAAAATAAAAATATGTAGTTCCAGTTTATCCAAACATTATGCACATATATCAGTTAATAATTATTATCGCCAAGCATGTTATCATTATGATTATTAGTATTATAACTTGGACACTATCCATGCCTTTGTCTTTGCTGTGAGGACTTCTTATTACTGTTGTATTGTTCCTTTTTTTCATTTTCTGAACTGAGATCATGGTCATTTTATGGTTGGGGCACCAATTCTGCCAGGGTTTATGTGTGTGTTCGCGCGTGTCCGTGTGTGTGCTTCAAGAAAAACAATAGGTTTCTAAATTAATTCATGGGTATGGTGATCATTTTGAAGGCTTCTTTATTACACGCTCATGGGCAAAAACAGTTCAGGCACGCTCTAGAAATCAGGAATGAACAAGCCGACAGAAAGAGTCTTCAGGATTGGCCATCTTGTCATCCGGAACCACAATCTTGTCATCCGGAACCAGTCATAAAAAATCAAACATTTCTGCCAGAATTAATGGCAGATTAAACAATAGATGCTACATATGCAACTATTACACTATCCCCACCCATCCTGTATAAACAGGCACACACACAATGGAAATAGTTTTTAATGTGGTCACCACTTCAGCACTACATTGGGAAGATTCAGAGAACATTGAAACGTGTCATTGGCTCACTCGAAGTGAGTCTATACTTGTTCAATGGTCAACCTATGGCGATATTATTTTTCACGCCAGAGGGCAGTCAATGCACTAGGGGCTTATCACGCGATTTTCTTACTTGGGCGTAGTGAGAGAGAGAGTGATGGTAGGACCACTCACTGTCTCTCTCTCTTTCTTTATCCCCAACTAATAATATAGAGAGGATTAGCCCCACACGAGCGTCATGCCCTCTGGCGTGAGAAAAATCGCACTAAATCTCTCATTGTGTGTGTGTATGTGTTGCGTCCGTGGTCCAATCTCCAAACTTTAACGTTGGCATTTTCTCGGGAAATAGAAGGCATACATTGTTCAAACTTTGCATACACATAGATGTTTATGCAAGCTTTCCAACAATAATGATTTGAATAATTAAATACTTAAAACAACACTGTAAACAGATAACATTTTAGATTAGTGGGTTAGAGTGTATTCAATAGGCAACACGAGTTAAGAAAGTAATCAACAGACAAAGCCTGGATAGCTCATTGGTAGAGCGTCTGTCTCTCATTCCAATGGTTCCTGGTTCGATTCTCGGCAAAGGCACTTTTTCTTTCTTTTTTTTAAGTTGAATCCATTAACGATAGTTTCATTTGTACTTTAAACACCCCCCTCATGTTTACGACCCTCCATCTCAAAGTCATTATTTTTTGCGCACACCCACACCCCGCCCCCCCTCACCACCCCACTCACCCCACCCCGAGTGAGCCTTGAAGGCTTTGCCTCTTGTTTTAGGATTAAGATAATTTTTTTCTAATTTCACCCAAGCACACACATACATTTGTTTTTTTTAAGCCAGGCAGGTAGGCAAAGAGAGCTAGATACAGACAAACAAACACACAAGTAGGACTTAGCGCACAGAATATTCCCTTTTGAGCCCATTACAGCCCATCCATTCTGACAAGCAATGCGAAGAGTTGGCACAACCCTTCCACGTTTCGGGTGCTTCTCCTGAAGTCAGGGGACCCCCACTGATGGGCCTCGGGCCAGAGCAGCGACGGATGACCTCGCAAAAACTCCGGCAGGGTGCTGAGGTCATTCAGGGTCAAGGTCGAAATGACACTGGCTGCACGTGCTGCTTTGGAGGCTCGCGTCTTGGCTGTTTTGATGTATTCGTTTAGTTCTACTGAAGGTTCTGCAACAAGGGAAAACACAGTTGGTTTTTTAACAGGTCTACACAGAGAGAGGGAGAGAGAGTCGGTCTCTTGGAATGCACCTAACCAAGCAAGCAGATTCATTGAAGGCTTACTTTCCTATTATGGTTGAACGTTGAAGATTTTTATTGACTTTTTAAACGGCTGTGATACGTTATGAATGTTGGTTTTTTTTCTTCCTTTTCAGGGCTTAACTATGATGGGCAATCTCCATAAATTATTTCACTACCGGCCAATAATATTTTGTTTGGCTTCTGCCATATTATGGGTAACTGGCCCATGAGAGATAAATACATTATGGCATTGAATTCAGCCTCGCTCTAACTTTGTACAAATTGAAATGAAAACAAAATCTACATAGACCAACCGTTTGCCCTTACCTTTGTCAGCGACGATGAAGAGGAGGTGGTGGGCATTTTCCATGTCGTCTTCCATCGCTTTCCACATGGCCGTTGCGTGTCTGACCGTTGGGAGTTGCACCCTCAACCCGCACACCTTCTGCAGCGCGCTGTGTACAGCCCGAGCCAAGGCCACAGCCAACGGGTCCCTTGTGTCGTGAACCAGCAGCACGTGGTAATCCAATGTGTCGTCTTCCTCGTCCGAGTCGTCGTCATCCGAGACATCCTCTGCCCAGTTCCGACGTGCGGACTGAGTCTTGTCGCCTGAGCCCTTGCCCGTGTTCTTTTCTTGGACGTGGACATCTTCAAACACCCAGCGCAACAACCTTCTAGCCGCGCTGCGGTGAAACGAGCTGCCTCCATCGCCCTCCATTCCTGCTCGCGCATCTTCCAACAAGTTGGCTCGTGCGATCATCACCATGGCCTTGACAGTGGAAGGGGCGTAATCGTTTGCTGCCTTCAGTTGTTGTTGTTTCCCTTGTTGGGTCAGACGGAGAAGGTGGGTGAACATCATGATGTCCTCGTGACGCCGGTCCCGGAGGTATTTCTGCAGCCTGTTGGTGACCGTCTCGGGAGTGTCGTCGCATGGAGTCAGCTGCTGGAGCCAAGTCAGCACAGGGAGGGTGTCAGCGTACACCCTCAGCAGGCGAAGGAGCCAGACCTCGTCTGCAGATTGACGCTCAAACTTTCCTTCCACGTAGTGCTCCAGCCTGAGGTACTGGCCCAGAGTGTACAGCGACTTCCACACGGCGTGAGTCCAGTCAGCTTTCCTGGAGTCGAAGACCAGCCTGCTCTGGATCAGAATTGCCATGGTCAGGAGAAATTTCCCTTCCTCTTCCAGAGCTCTGCCTCGTGCCTCGCTCTCCACCACGCTGCATTGTTCCAGCCTGGCCTGGCCAGCTTGTTCAAAAGCACTGACTGCCTTATCTGTGTCAAACTCGGTTTCTGTGATTTTAAGGAACTGCTCCAACGCTTCGTCATACTCTTTCAGTGCTTTGCACATCAGTCCTAGATCGAAAGATGCTTCGCAGTTTTCTCCGTGGCTCAACTTCAGAGTTTTGTTCAAATGGTAAATGACTTCGTTCACGTATTGGTCCTCATGAGTACAGTTCTGGAACAAATATGATTTTCTCTTTGCCGCCATTCTGTTCATGTTGACATCCCCAGCATACTTTCTGTCATGAGAGATGACTCCGCGCTTCTGTTGACTGGCTCCACGCTTAGGACCAATCCGAATCACATGTTTCCTGTGTTTATGTGGCTGATTCTTCCTGCTTCGCTGCTTTTCCTGCACAAAGAGTTTCTTTAGTGTCAGAGCCAGCTCATAGTGGACCTCGGCGGAGTCTTGGATAGACACTGCTTCCTTCAAAGCCTGTTCTGATTTCAGAAGCTGTCCTGAAGAGCGGAGCGATTTTCCTGCTTGGATCAGCTTGGATATTCCTCTTTGTTGGCTCGCTTTCTCTGCTTTAGACTTTGCTTTGGGTGCTTTCTTCCGCGTTTTTGCAGTACAAGAATCCTCGAAGTTCGCTTCATCAGGCGACTCCTCTTCTGACAAATTTCTCTTCCCTTCCGTACTCTGTGATTTTCGACGTTGTCTATCATCCTTATCATCTTCCTCTTCCTCTTCATCACTCCAGTGATCACGCTCTTTCACTACGGGGACGTTGAAGTCATCCAAGCTTTTGTTGAACCAGTCATCATCAGCATCGTCGTCGTCGTCGTCGTCGTCGTTGTCAGAGGCTTGTTGGGCTTTGGAAGCCGTCGCCAGTAGGGCGGGTTCCGGTGGAGATGCTGAATCTTCCTTTCTGTCTAAAGAGGTGCTTCTGGTTGATTTGCGGTCAGCCATGTTTGTTTCGTGCAATGTGAACTCTCTTGAATTGTCAGTCTTGAATGTTGTACTGGCTAAATATTTTAGCACCCAAATGACGAAATGTGATTGTAGCTTGTGATGAGGCTTGTTACTGGTCTTCTGATCTGCAACCAGACACACGAAAATACCATTAGCCTATAATTGTCACCTTCCTAAAGTGGGGCGTGTGGTTTGTCTCTGTATTTCTCTGTGAGCGACTTTTTTTTCTCACAGCCGTTCAAAACAGACAAAATCAAGCTGTTTAGTTAAAACACTGAATCAAGAAATATTAGATAAAAATTGCATCAAGCATGTCCATATAAAACTATTTGGGCTGTATGTTCTTTATAGTAGTTGTTAAATATTTCTTCCATCAGATTTATGGTAAAATCTTCTTATACTTGTTTTGGTGTAGGGGAAGACGGGGTAAAAAGCGCATGGGCGGGTAAGAAGCCCACCCCAATTATCTCATGAAATGAAGAAAATTTCAGTCAAATTTGCCCATGAGACGAATGCTAGACGTTAACGCTCGTCTCATGGGCAAAATGAGACTGAAATTTGCTTCATTTCATGAGATAATTGGGGTGGGCTTCTTACCCGCCCATGCGCTTTTTACCCCGTCTTCCCCTAGTATCATGCAACACTGATACTTACTAAACAAAAATGTTCTTAAATAGTACAATTAATATCGCAAACATAAATAAAGCTGCCCGTGTGAGTGAAAATCGAGCAATAGCAAACTAATACAATTTAGTTCCAAACATACTACAACATATTCTTGACTGTTACTTATGGAAAACTTCGGTTGGCTTGGAAAGAAAAAAACCTTATGAAAATATAGATAAACTAAACGTCCTTCTACGAAGTAGTATGGATACCACGATGTTTCCGTTTCTGTTTCTGTGGATTAGTCGAAAGGGCAATTTATCGACGAAAACAAATGGGGAGCACCTATACCTATTCCCTAATCTGATTATCTTTTTGTTCTTGATATTTCTTCTTTGTTCTTGCGGTTTCCTTCCTGTTCCTGATCTGTCTTTCTTCTTCATTCTTCCTTCCTCTTGTTTCCCCTTCTTCATCTGTCATTCCCCATTCTTTTTTTCTCTTGGTCTTTTTCTGTCTTCCTCCTTCTTCAGGCATTTCTGTAGATCTTGTTGCTCTGTCGATGGGGTGGGGGTGGAGGAAAATGGGGTGAGGGGTTGGGATTAGGGGAAGGGGGTGTGTGGAAAGGTGATGGTTCGAGCGTCACAATTATCAACACGTCATTTCGAAGCCAACTGCCCCGATACAATCCAAGGTCCTCTTGGCCGAAAGAGTGAGGATGTCCCCTAGGCATGGAGCGCTCCAGCCACCACCGTGCACGAATTCCCTTCCAGGGACACCTCCAGAACAGCATCCGCAATGCTGTGCTATTTGGAAATCATAGTCGGGTACGGCCGGCTAAACCGGCACTCACGTTCAATGTTGAGGTAATTTAGATCAAATTTTCGCGTAGAATTGTTTTTTTCACCGATCGAGAAGCAATATTCTGCCATTCACGGGAAAGGGATAAGGTTAGGACCAGCCTGGGGTTGTTTTTATGAAGCTCAAAGAGCGAATGCGAATACGAATACGAACTTTTTTAATGAGGGAAATTGGATAAGCTGAGACAGCTTTTTTACACCATGCCCTGAGGCAAAACATGACAAGGAACTAGATTTTGAGACAATAGGAAGTGTTCGGAAGTAATTAAGGGGAGTAATTTCATGGTGTGAGTGGCAGTGATCCCGCCTAATTCAATCGGTCAAAGAGGGGAAATTACTCTACCTTCAGGTAGATCCCCAGCCGTCGCCTCGTGTGTTTGAGGAGACACACAGCATGTAGAACGCATGCAGTGCGTCATTCTAAATTTGATGTCATTTATATTTTTACGTACAAAGTTGGCTTAAATTATTCTTTACGTCCTCTCGGCCGAAGCCATATGGGACATTACGTTTTATACGTTCTGTCACTTTGTAGCAACTGGCCACCCCATATTTTTCTAAAAAGAAAGTTTGCAAGTCGCTGACTCGCATCCTGCGGTTTCAAGCTTCGACGCCATTGTTGCATTGTTCATATGGTATTTGACCGAGTAATGGAGGTAAGCAATTCTAATTTTCACGAAGTGCTCTCCCCTATTTTTCTTCTTCAGAAAATCGTCTATTGAAGGATCGTACACATGCCTGGGTGTCTAACACTACAGCTTTGTACTGATCTTAAGGCACTATCGGTTATTAACTAGGCCTGGTTGGGAGTGTGTAAAAAGCGAAATCACAAAAGCCGAGTCAACTCATGATCTGTGCATGTGTTATCAAAATGTGTCGCAGAGATAAGCTGGCCTTCGCTGTTTCTTCAAACTGCACACGACGCAACGTTGAGGTCAGCAAAGGCAACAAGCAAAGCTCTCTCTCTCTCTCTCTCTCTCTCTCTCTCTCTCTCTCTCTCTCTCTCTCTCTCTCTCTCTCTCTCTCTCTCTCACACACACACACACACACACACACACACACACACACACACACACTTGCACACAAGCGGTACAGACACACACGCACACGCACACGTGTACATACACACAAGCACACAAACTCACTCACGCACACATTTTCTCTCTCTCTCTTCCTGATTTTACAAAGAAACAATATATGTAAAGCCATATAAATGCACTTTCAAGCATCCTAAGGATTAGTTTTCCTGCCTTTAGATCCCCCCCCCCCCCCCCCCCCCCACACACACACCCCTCTTTGATTTTTGTCTGTCGCAATATCACATGAACTGCTGCGCAGAATAGCTTAAAATTGTGTAGGTGATACAGTATTATACTATGCCACATCAAGCTGATAAAACGTACCATTTGACCTCGACCTTTGAAGTGTGTTTGAAAGGGAACAATCTGGCAATTATATCCATCTCCCAGAACGTAAAAGGGAATACACATACTAACCAATTTCTTTGTGTCTAGTGGTTTTTTGTTTACATATATCTATATATAGTTAAAAAATAAAGTTATATATATATTATATATATATATATATATATATATATATATATAAACCGATCAAAAATTGAAGAAGAAAAAACAAACACACCGTTAAACTTTCCTCTTATGTATATATATATAATTATATATATATATATATAATGTATATATATATATATATATATATAAAATAAACGAAAACACATTCATAGCTCTTGAAATTCTGCCACCCAATCTGTAGGGGAAGACGGGGTAAAAAGCGCATGGGCGGGTAAGAAGCCCACCCCAATTATCTCATGAAATAAAGAAAATTTCAGTCAAATTTGCCCATGAGACGAATGCTAGACATTAACGCTCGTCTCATGGGCAAAATGAGACTGAAATTTTCTTTATTTCATGAGATAATTGGGGTGGGCTTCTTACCCGCCCATGCGCTTTTTACCCCGTCTTCCCCTATTTACTTGGAGCTTTCGCCAACCGGCTTGTTCACTGCACATGATACAAAAAACATGCAACAAACACTGTAAAACTACAATTAAGACACTAACAGAGGAGGCATGAGCGGGGGGGGGGGGGGGGGGGGGGGGGGAGAGAGAGGGGGGATGGGAGAGAGAGAGGGGGAGAAGGAGAGAAGGAGTGAGAGAGAGAGCAGAGAGAGAGAGAGAGAGAGAGAGAGAGAGAGAGAGAGGGAGAAGGAGAGAATGAGAGAAAGAGAAGCAGAGAGAGAGGAGAGAGGGAGAGAGAGAGAGAGAGAGAGAGAGAGGAGGAGGAGAGAGAGAGTGAGAGAGAGAGAGGGGGTGGAGAAGGAGAGAAAGAGAAGCAGAGAGAGAGAGAGAGAGAGGAGAGAGGAGAGAGAGAGAGAGAGAGAGAGAGAGAGAGAGAGAGAGAGGAGGAGGAGAGAGAGAGTGAGAGAGAGAGAGGGGGTGGAGAAGGAGAGAAAGAGAAGCAGAGAGAGAGAGAGAGAGAGAGGAGAGAGAGAGAGAGAGAGAGAGAGAGAGAGAGAGAGAGAGAGAGAGAGAGAGAGAGAGAGAGAGAGAGAGAGAGAGAGAAGCAGACAGACAGACATACAGACAGACAGACACATGTAGTCAGAATACGTAAGATAATGTTACAAACAATAAACCATTTAGATTAAACATCTTAACCGAAACAAAGAAGGTCTTACCCGAGTGCATATCTCTCCAACACTGACCTCAAAACTACGGTCTAACCCCGGGTTTTTTGTGTGTGAACATTAATCATAACTTTTACTCGCGAATTTACGGGATAAAAAGCGTGTAAAGTTATAAGGTGAAGGTGAGATAGGGATGAGTATACAGGAGGGGAGTGGGGGGAGGGGGAGAGAAAAGGAGGAGAGAGAAGGTGAGAACTGACCATCCATCTCTCTCTCTCTCTCTCTCTCTCTCTCTCTCTCTCTCTCTCTCTCTCTTCCCCCCCCCCCCCCCCTCATGCCTCCTCAGTTAGTGTCTTAATTGTAGTTTTACAGTGTTTGTTGCATGTGTTTTGTATCATGTGCAGTGAACAAGCCGGTTGGCGAAAGCTCCAAGTAAATAAAGATTGGGTGTCGGAATTTCAAGAGCTATGAATGTGTTTTCGTTTATGACTAGTATTGCTCTCGTCTTCGGTGGTGCGGTGCTCATATTCAAATGAAAGTTTTGTTCCGTTTTTGGCATGGCATTTATGTAAAAATACACAATCTGGCACTTAGATCTAGCTCCCAAAACACAAAGCGCGTGAGCCTTGAAGGCTTTGCCTCTTGTTTTAATCTCTCTCTCTCTCTCTCTCTCTCTCTCTCTCTCTCTCTCTCTCTCTCTCTCTCTCTCTCTCTCTCTCTCTGTGCTCTCAGACAAATGAACATACAGCCCCTGTTCTTATATAAAGCCAGAAACACAATGTAGGCAGACAGAGAGACAGAGACAGGGACACAGGCAGAGAGATAGACAAAGCTTTCTTATTATACATATTACGCTATTTGGCACTGACCACGCTGGAAACAAATTAAAGAGCGTGTCAATCCCATATTCAGACAGACTTTCTTTTGGACGTGTCTCTGTTTTTTGAGCTCTCTCGGCTACCATTCTCTCTCTAAACTGGCTGGCTGGCCTATCTCTCTACCCCTCTAGACCTTGTATTGGTGTAACTACAGGACTGTTCAAGTGTGACCTCAATTCAGCATAACACTAGTGTGACCACTTATCTCAAGCGAAAGGTTCGTGGCTTCTTTTCAAGCAGTAGGCCTAAACTAGGTATGCCCGAACACTCAAAAGTTAGTGGACATATATTTGTATTACTTTCTGGTTTTGTGGTTGTTACATACCTATTCAGTATAGTTGTGGGGTGTTTTTTTTAATGTGATAGGCGTAAGTGTCATCTCTGTACGTGCTTTTACTACTTTTAGTGATAATAATTCATATTCGAAAGCAAGTTTTTAGATAGTTTTGATTAGTTTGAGTTTTGGTGGTAGTGCTTATCGCAAGTTCTGTTCCATCTTGTGTGTTATTTCCAATCGTCTGCGGTTTTTTTGTTATTATTTTTAATGTGATCCTATCTTCTGAGGTAAGTTTGAACACCCCCATCCCATCCCCCCGCCAATTCTTGTGCTTTGGTTTGTTTTGGCTTGCTGCGTCAGCTGTCATTGAAGGCACGGATCAACCCTGTTTTTTTGTAGTGTACTACCGCAGGCCTATGCAAAGCTTACAGTGTAAAATGCATTGCATAATTATGAATAGGCCTCGTTCCTGTCCTCGTATTATGCCAGTAGAGATTGTTGACCGTGTTCCTTTGGTTTTCGTAGTATTAATATGAAAATACGCGTCCTCCGGTCTGGAACAGACACATATGGGACATTAGTAGATATAAAGATGGTGGGAACGATCCTGGAGGCAATGCCCGGAGGCAGTGCAACACCAGGGAAGTCCCCGATACAGTAATACATAATGTATTACATATTTGTAGCAAATACTGTTCTTTGGAGGTTTTTAGCACCAGTTTACTCATACGTTGTAAGATTTAACGTGGTGACAGCCCTGCCATGGCCTTTGTTGTCGACGGGGCGTTAATCTTAATCTTAACCAGTTAACTCAATCAAACTTTGTCGTTGTTCTTGTTCTCTTTAATCATTGGCTGACACTAGCCCAAGGTCTTAGCCAACAGTAAAGAGAGAGTGACCACTGTATGATTATAGGTCTTCTATTGGCCACTGCAACGAAACCCTTTTGCAAGAGTGAATGCCCTTGGTGGATGGGGGAAGATGCTTGATTACTGACGACACAAGGGCGTAACCCTCGCCAATAACCCTATTTGAGGCCACTGAATGGCTGCCTTTTGCAAGAGTGAATGCCCTTTTGGATACTGACCAAACAAGGGCATAACTCTCGCCAATAACCCTATTTGAGGCCACTTAATGGCTGCCTTTTGCAAGAGTGAATGCCCTTTTGGATACTGACCAAACAAGGGCATAACTCTCGCCAATAACCCTATTTGAGGCCACTTAATGGCTGCCTTTTGCAAGAGTGAATGCCCTTTTGGATACTGACCAAACAAGGGTATAACTCTCGCCAATAACCCTATTTGAGGCCACTGAATGGCTGCCCTTTGCAAGAGTGAATGCCCTTTTGGATACTGACCAAACAATGGAATAACTCTCGCCAATAACCCTATTTGAGGCCACTGAATGGCTGCCCTTTGCAAGAGTGAATGCCCTTTTGGATACTGACCTAACAAGGGCTTAACTCTTGCCGTCAAGGGCGTTAATAAGCCTAGTTGCAATGGCCAATAAGTGCTGCAGCCAAAGGGATGGGTTGGCTTTAGCTAGGAAC
>CM065695.1:39536539-39574039 GCA_017654935.2 Phymorhynchus buccinoides | reverse complement strand
ATATCCATTATTATTATTATTATTATTATTGTTATTATTATTATTTAAGTTTAAGGGTATTTTTTGGCTGAAAAATGGCTGGCGGCGAAAGGGTTAAATGGATTAGGCCTAGATCAATGGGGCTTTATACTGCTTCTTGCCGACACGAAAGGGCAATCATTTTAGGCCCGAACTGCTCATGCCACCTAGCGGCGAGTCAGGGGCAGATACTTTTCTGTGGCTATGTACTACTACCAAAGATGTATGGGGGAAGATGAGCATCCGGTCTCTTTTCCCTTTATGAGTAGTGAGGACAGAAACACTGGTTATGTCCCTTTTAAACGTGACACATTTACACGTCGATAGGCCAGTTGAATTCTCCGTTCAAATTCCAGTCTGAGTTTTTGGATAGCCGCCGCTGTGAATGGTGTCACGTCCTCACTAACGATAAATCTATCAGCCTGGCTCGCCGTACCTCTTAAGTAGTCCGTCTTCCCCTATACAGTCTTTGCTACTACTTCATGACAGGCAAGGGCGATAATCTTAAAGTAGGTGGCGTTCGCATCGCAGGGCACGAGACAGGGGCAGATAATTTTCAGTATAAAGCCTCACTGATTTGTTAAGCCTATTAAATAGGCCTATATCAATACCTCTTTTGGTCATTGGCGGTCGTGTTTAAACTGCCTCTCTCTCTCCTCTCTCTCTCTCTCTCTCTCTCTCTCTCTCTCTCTCTCTCTCTCTCTCTCTCTCTCTCTCTCTCTCTCTCTCTCTCTGTCTCTCTCTCTCTCTCTCTCTCTCTCTCTCTCTCTCTCTCTCTCTCTCTCTCTCTCTCTCTCTCTCCTTGTTAAATAAAGTTTTTCAGTGTTCAGTGTTCTCTCTCTGTCTCTCTCTCTCTGTCTGTCTCTCTCTCTCTCTCTCTCCTCTCTCTCTCTCTCTCTCTCTCTCTCTCTCTCTCTCTCTCTCTCTCTCTCTCTCTCTCTCTCTCTCTCTTGTTAAATAAAGTTGTTCAGTGTTCAGTGTCTCTCTCTGTCTCTAATCTCTGTTTCTCTCTCTGTCTCTGTCTCTCCTCTGTCTCTCTGTCTGTCTCTCTCTCTCTCTCTCTCTCTCTCTCTCTCTCTCTCTCTTCTCTCTCTCTCTCTCTCTCTTGTTAAATAAAGTTGTTCAGTGTTCAGTGTTCTCTCTCTCTCTCTCTCTCTCTGTCTCTCTGGTCTCTGTCTCTCTCTGTCTCTCTGTCTCTCTCTCTCTCTCTCTCTCTCTCTCTCTCTCTGTCTGTCTCTGTCTCTCTCTCTGTCTCTCTCTCTCTCTCTCTCTCTCTCTCTCTCTCTCTCTCTCTCTCTCTCTTCTCTCTCTCTCTCTCTCTCTCTCTCTCTCTCCTCTCTCTCTCTCTCCTCTCTCTCTCTCTCTCTCTCTCTCTCTCTCTCTCTCTCTCAGATAACGTGAGGTCAGCCTATAATGGAGAAAACCTTGTCACTAATCAAAACCGAAAGCTCACACGAGCCTTGCGAAATAAGGGCGTGTATCAACGACATCGAAATAAAAACCAAGGATAGGCCTTGAGTTTACATTGTTTTACCTTCGCAAGTTCTATTTTCACACACACACACACACACACACACACACACACACGAGCGCGCGCGCGCGCACATACACACACCCACATACGCGCACACGCGCGCGCACACACGCGCGCGCACACACGCGCGCGCACACACGCGCACGCGCACACACACACACACACTCACATCTCTCTCTCTCGTCTCTCTCTCTCTCTCTCTCTCTCTCTCTCTCTCTCTCTCTCTCTCTCTCTCTCTCTCCCTGCGCGTGCGCACACACAAACACATACACACTCACAGACTCTCCGTCTCTCTCTCTCTCTCTCTCTCTCTCTCTCTCTCTCTCTCTCTCTCTCTCTCTCTCTCTCTCTCTCCTCTATCCCCGCGCGCGCGCACACACACACACAAACCGGTATCCCCACAGTGGTCTGAGGTTCACAAATAAAGACATTGGACACAGAAAAGTTTTATAGTATGATACAAAAGTCTCAGTGAATAGCCAGCTCCGTACCCCTACTCTGAAGGACTGAAAAGTTAGTGCATTTAAAATGCAGAATAGTTTGCTTTGATAAAGCTTTTCTGTGTCCAATGTCTTTATTTGTGAACCTATATATATATATAGCATGAAAGAAAAATCTCAGTGACTAGCCAGCTCCGTACTCTGAAGGACTGAAAAGTTAGTGCATTTGAAATGCAGAATAGTATATATATATAGTATGAAAGAAAAAATCTCAGTGAATAGCCAGCATATATATATATATATATATATATATATATATATAGTTAAGAAATAAATCCTATAGACCAACGATCACCATCAGATGGTGAGCTGTGCAGGACAGATGAATCAAATAATACAGAAAAAGATAACAGCCGCACCAGCCAAACTTCCCACTCCACACAACTCTGTAGGACTAAAAAGTTGTTGCATTTGAAATGCCGAATTGATGAAACTTTTCTGTGTCTAATGTATGAATTTGTGGAACTTCAAAAACAAGTTAACGTTATGAAATATTCTGTGTTAAAAACAAAATTAAAAAAAAAAAAAAAAAAAAATTAATAATAATAATAAAATGTGCTGATTTACTTTTTTTCCCAATGGGGGAGGGACAGTGCCCTATGCAAAGACAGCTTTTTCGACCTAAGAGAAGGTCTCATCAGTTTGCATGATCGGCCTGCAATTTGACTGAGAGAGAGAAAATTGAGTTTTACGTCCTCTTGATCTGAATCAGACACATATGGGACATTTGTAAATACAAATATGGTGGGAACAATACTGGAGGCAATGCCCAGAGGCAGTACGAAACCAGTAAAGTCCCGATTAAAAATTAATACAGATAGCTGTAGCAGTGATCACGCCTCGGTTAAACCTCATCAGCTATGGCACCGCCACAAGTACTGTCTTGATATTCTGTGTTCAAAAACACATTTTTATTTTTTATTTTTTTAACACAGAATATTTCATAACGTTAACTTGTTTTTGAAGTTCACAAATTCATACATTAGATACAGAAAAGTTTCATCAATTCGGCATTTCAAATGCAACTTTTTAGTCCTACAGAGTTGTGTGGAGTGGGAAGTTTGGCTTGTGCGGCTGTTATCTTTTTCTGTATTATTTGATTCATCTATCCTGCACAGCTCACCATCTGATGGTGATCGTTGGTCTATAGGATTTATTTCTTAACTATATAGTTTGCTTTGATAAAACTTTTCTGTGTCCAATGTCTTTATTTGTGAACCTCAGAAACAAAACCAGTTAACGTTAATTTTGAGTAGTCTAGTCTCGTTTTATTGAATGGCATGACAAACCAACTTTTATTCATTTCTCTTCTTCTGCACATTTCATCCTCAATAAACAGGGATCCTCAACAGGGCCCCAGCACCTTCAACACTTCAGCAGCAATGTTAGCGACGCAGAACCCAAAGTGGGCCCCGTATACGAGCTGAGAATCTACAGTATCAAGCCGGACAAGTTCGCCACATTTCAGCAACTTATGACCCAACAGTTCCACCATAGAATGGCTCACTCTAAACCCTTAGGATACTGGATTGCTGACCTTGGTGGCATTTTCCAAGCTGTGCACATTTGGCCCTACGGTAAACTGTTTGTGTCAAAAACGAGTGTTAAGTTCTCTCGCGGACTTTTTGTCCTTATGTGCATATTAGTCTAAAATGACCCTGTTTCTACTTTCTTGTGTATTTATTGCAAATATTTATTTCATTACTCGCCATGTTACATTACCACACTAAATCAGTTTGAAGCCATTCCACCCACTGGTTCATGAGATACAGCTCGGGACATGAAGGAAGGAAAATTCGGTTTTGTGAGTCTTCCTTGGCGGAGGTTTGCACTGGCGGTTCCAACTTCAGGATCTGAATAGGTTGTGACTCGCTGATCAAGAACACGTATGGCTATGGGAGAACCTAGGCTTATTGTAGATCATGGTATCCGCGAGGAGTGTCCGCGAAAGGACTTAACAAATGAGTCTTACTAAAGTTGCTTTCATGAAGCCTTTCAATGCGAATGGGTGATTGTTAAAAGAACGGGGTCCCAAACGATCAGTTTATTTGTTCAGATTTGTGCGCCTGTGTGTGTGTGTGTGTGTGTGTGATGTGTGTGTGTGTGTGTGTGTGTGTGTGTGTGTGTGTGTGAGAGAGAGAGAGAGGAGAGAGAGAGAGAGAGAGAGAGAGAGGAGAGAGAGAGAGAGAGAGAGAGAGAGAGAGAGAGAGAGAGAGAGAGAGAGAGAGAGAACGTACAAACGGGCAAAAATACCTGATTGTTTAAATTGTTTCAATAAAAAATAATTCATGAATTTCCGAATAACGAAAACAAGCGTTATAATTGTTTAACAATTATTATCAGCATTATTGATACTTTTGAGAGAGAGAGAGAGAGAATACGAATACGAATACGAATGTTTACGAATACGGATGTTTAATGAGGGTAAACGGATAAGCTCAAGCTTCTTTACACCATGCCCTCGAGGGGCAAAAGAAAAGCCAAATAACAAGAAAAGGAAAACAAAAAGAAAGTAAAAAATGCATAACAAGAATAGAAAATAACAACAGGCATGTTCACAGTAAATTGAAGAACATGCGAACAAAATTCAAGCTCAAACGAAGAGCTCGTTCACGTACTCGCACACACACAAAACATACAGCATATCCTATAACTATACCAAAACATGCATACCTAGTCTCTGGGGTGTGGTGTGTTCGAACACACGTTGAGAGAGAGAGAGAGAGAGAGAGAGAGAGAGAGAGAGATGAGGTTGAGTCTAAGTGAGAGAGACTGACCTGGGCGAGAGAGAGAGAGAGAGAGAGAGAGAGAGAGAGAGAGAGAGAGAGAGAGAGAGAGAGAGAGAGAGAGAGAGAGAGAGAGGGTGAGAGAGAGAGAGGGAGAGAGAGAGAAAAGAGAGAGAGAGAGCTTTAGAGGGGAGCAGAAGGGAGAGAGAGGGAGAGAGAGAGAGGGAGGAGAGAGAGAGAGGGAGAGAGAGAGAGGGAGAGAGAGAGAGAGGAGAGGAGAGAGAGAGAGAGAGAGAGAGTTTCCATACACGACTTTCAATAGTGCACATAGAGTCCTTCCAAATAATTGTATGGAAAAGACGTCCCGCAAACATGGAAGATGACGTCAGTTGCTTCTGACAATGCAGGTTTTCAGCGAAGGTTTAGAATTTGTATCTATTAACCTTTCAAACTGACACTAACAACTGACCCTGAACCCTATCCCTAACCCTATTCATAGCCCTAACCCAAACCTGAAACCGTCAAATACACACACAGAATAAAACTTTACTAAACAACTGAAAACTCTGCCCGGAAGGACTCAATGTGCAGCTTTGAACGGCTTTGTTCCAACCCCCCCCCCCCCCCCCCCCCTCTCTCTCTCTCTCTCTCTCTCTCTCTCTCTCTCTATCTCTGGATTTTCCCTTTTTTGGTTTGATTTAACAATTCCCCCTTCCCACTGTTCCCTTTAACATGGGCAGATGGCCCGGTTCATTAAAACGTTCTCTCTCTCTCTCTCTCTCTTGCTCCTCTCTCTCTCTCTCTCTCTCTCTCTCTCTCTCTCTCTCCCTCTCTCTCTCTCTCTCTCTCTCTCTCTCTGCTCTGTGCTCATTTTTCCTTTTTTATTTCTCTTTTATAGGGGTGGGGGGGGGGGGGGGGGGGGGGGGGGGGGGGGGGGGGGGTGGGGGGGGGGGGGGGGGGGGGGGGGGGGGGGGTTGGGTGGTTTCCAGAGGGTTGGATGTAAAGTTTTTAAAAATGCATGTTATATTACCCTCCATAAATAAAATTCGTTCATTCATAAAGTAAAGTCATTCTCTCTCACAGACAGTGTCAGTCACAGGGCACAGATTCGCCAGGCGTTGGCCACTGACCGCCAGTGGACAGGGGACTTTCTGACCCACTTCCTGCCCTGCACGCTCAAGATGGAGAATGCCCTCACAGTGCTCTCCCCTCGCTGTGCAGAACTGTGCACAGATTTCCAGCCTTCCCCTACAGGTTAGCTTGTTGCTTAACTTTTTTTTTTTTTTTTTTTAAAGGAATAAGATGTAGAAATGAAACGCGACTTCCAGAAGTTGCTGTTCTTTGCGTTGGCCTTGGCTTTCTCCAGAATGGGTTACTTTCCGACTTGAACTTGTTCTTTGTCCTTGTTGTTAGGGAGACGATTACTATCCATTTATAGGTTCTTAACTCATACACCTGTACCTATCCCTTCCCTAGATGCACATTCAAAATACCCATTACACTAAACACATAAACGTACTAACTTTTTGTGTGTGTCTAAGATCACTGTAAGGTGGATAGACGTTAAATTAAAGAAACGAAACACACACACACACACACGCACGCACGCACGCACGCACACGCACACACACATACACACACGCACACGCACACGCACACACGCACACACACACACACACACAGAGGGCGAAACGGGCAAAGGACATGTCTGCCGCTCGGTGACACACTTCGGATCTTGGGGGAGTTACGGGGGTTCTTGACCCCACCCCCACCCCCACCCCACCCCCCTTTCCTTCCCCTAAAAAAAATAATACAAAGGAAAAAGAGGGGGAAATGCGTGACCTCATGTAATTTCAAGCCAAAGTTTTACCTTTTTTTCTCACAGGAGAGGCCTTCTTTGCTTCTTTTACATTCAAATTATCATCAGCTTCTGGGGGGACGAAGCGTCCCCCATAACAAGACATCTTGGACCCCCCCCCCCCCCTCAGGACTGACTGATCCGCCCCTGTTGTTATGTTCTTGTCCTTTTCTTGTTGTTGTTATAATATAAACTCCTGTACTACTACTTGTGGCGGTGCCATAGCCGATGAGGTTTAACCGAGGCGTGGTCACCGCTACACCTATCTGTATTAATTTAAAAATTCGGGACTTTACTGGTTTCGTACTGCCTCCGGGCATTGCCTCCAGTATTGTTCCCACCATATTTGTATTTACAAATGTCCCATATGTGTCTGATTCAGACCAAGGGGACGTAAAACACCATTTTCGTCGTCTTGTTGTTGTCGTACCCTGGCTTAAAGACTCCAGGGATCATCCCAACAGCCGAAGCACTTGAACACTATGGTACACATGCACCAGCTAGGGGTGAGAACAATTACGTGCGTGACCGCTTTTGATTACCCCGTCACGTGGGCAGCCACACTCCGGTTTCAGAGAATTTTGGAGACGGATAATGTTACGCTAGGAGCTTGCCATGCCTAAAGACAACACCCGCATAACTATGCAGAGCATAACAATATTTTGATGTAGCCTTGGTGTTCTAACCTATGTCGATTGGTCTGACAAGGCCTTCGTAAAACCCTTTCAACGCTAGCCATTCCTCGGCCAAAACTTACCATTAAAACTTACCCGGGTAGAGAACAGATTTTGTCTGCAACATAGGGGATGCCTCTGTGACGTGCATAAATTAGGGCCTATCCTTACCTCCCAAAATAAAGAACATAAGGTCACTGGATACCAGACCCTCATTTGATGCCTTTTAGTGACATGGGTGTCAAATCATTGTGGTGCCAAGAGGTGCCAAGAGGCGACAGTGGTGATGAAACAAAGCGAACGTGCTGTTGTTGTTCTTCTTCTTCTTCTTCTCCTCTTTCTCGGCTTCGTCCTTATCATCGTCGTCCTCTTCCAGGAATGAAAATCTGTTTAACCCTTTCACCGCCAATGTCGCATTTTTGCACCACAATGATTTAACAACCATGTCACAAAAACTCTTGAAATCAGGGTCTGTTATTCAATAATATTGTGTTCCTAAATTTCGGCAGTAAGAATTGACCCCATTCTAAATATGTAACAGAGAAATCCAAGAATATTGCAGACAAAATCTTTTCTGTAGTCAAGTAGCTTCAATGGAATTTTTTGGCTCAAAGATGGCTGGCGGTGAAAGGGTTAACGTCCTCTGATCTGGAACAGACACATATGGGACAGTAGTAGATGTAAAGATGGTGGGAACGATCCTGGAGGCAATGCCCGGAGGCAGTGCAACGGTAAAGTCCCGATTTTTTGACAATACAGATAATGCAATTCGTCCTCTGAATGAAATTCTGCTTAACGTCCTCCGGTATGGAACAGACACATATGGGAAATTAGTAGATATAAAGATGGTGGGAACGATCCTGGAGGCAGTGCAACACCAGTAAAGTCCCGAACTTTTAACAATACAGATATTCGTCCTCTAGAAGAAAAATCTGTTTAACGTCCTCCGGTCTGGAACAGACACATATATGGGACATTAATAAATATAAAGATGGTGGGAACGATCCTGGAGGCAATGCCCGGAGGCAGTGCAATACCAGGAAAGTAGCAATTCGTCCTCTAGAAGACAAATTTGTTTAACGTCCTCCAGTCTGTAACGGACACATATGGGACATTAATAAATATAAAGATGGTGGGAACGATTATGGGGGCAATGCCCGGAGGCAGTGCAACACCAGGAAGGTAGCAATTCGTCCTCTTGACGTCCTCCCGTCTGGAACAGACACACACGGGACACTAGTAGACACAAAGATGGTGGGAACGATCCTGGCAATACAGATGTAACTCTGTTACTTGATGAAATCCGTTTAACGTCCTCCGGTCTGAAACAGACACATATGGGACATTCAGTAGATATAAAGATGGTGGGAACGATCCTGGAGGCAATGCCCGGAGGCAGTGCAACACCAGGAAAGTCCCGAATTTTTAGCAATACAGATGTAGCTCTGTTACTTGATGAAAATCCGTTTAACGTCTTCCGGTCTGAAACAGACACATATGGGACATCAGAAGATATAAAGATGGTGGGAACGATCCTGGAGGCAATGCCCAGAGGCAGTGCAACTCCAGGAAAGTCTCGAATTTTTAACGATACAGATGTATGATGATTATTCTGTTACTTCCTTTCTTTCTGTGTTTTATACAGCTGCCTACGAACTCCTCACTCTGCCTCTGCAGTCGGGCGGAAGTGGCTCGCTTAAAGGCAGTGTCACACCACAGACTGTCTCGTCTGACAAGGCAACACTGGTTGGCAGCTTCCGCAATGTCTTCGGAGATGTCAATACGGGTACACCCAATCTCCCTCTGTCTGTCTGTCTGTCTCTGTCTGTCTGTCTGTCTTTTGCTGTCTGTCTCTATTTGTCTGTCTTTCTCTGTCTGTCTCTCTCTGTTTGCCTAAAATCTTTATCCTTGACACGTTTTTCAATGTTCAGTGTTCAGTTCAGTGTCTGTCTGTGTGTCTGTCTCTGTCTGTCAGTCTGTCTCTCTCTCTTTCTCTCTCTCTCTCTCTCTCTCTCTCTCTCTCTCTCTCTCTCTCTCTCTCTCTCTCTCTCTCTCCCTCTCTCTCTCTCTCTCTCTCTCTCTCTCTCTCCCTCTCTCTCTCCCTGATATACACTTTTTATTTAGTTGTACAAAATATGATGTGATTAGAAAGAAGTGTTATTGTTTTGTAAAAAGTGTTGCTGTATATTTGGATTTAGTTGGAGTTTTGAGAATGGACTATGATGATGAATCTATAAAATCCCTAGCTAAATATATTGCAGAAGCTCTGAATATTAGAACTAAGCAAAAGCAAATACAAGAAGAACATGGACGAGAACATTACTTCTTAATGGAATGTCTTGAATAATTAATTAGGATATAAGTGTGGGAATCTGATATACTTAATTTGAATATGATTGGATGGTCGAGACAGACATTTGTTGTTCTTTTCTTTTTCATGCATTTATTGATTTGATTTGATTGTCCATTATTTTGTTCTATTCGCACCCCCATGTCATCTAAGCTATGTAAGCCAATGACATTAAAACAGTTCAGTGTTCAGTGTTCAGTGTTCAGTGTTCTCCCTCTCTCTCTCTCCCTCTATCTCCCTCCCCCCCCCCCCCCCTCTCTCTCTCTCTCTCTCTCTCTCTCTCTCTCTCTCTCTCTCTCAAAGGGTAGAAGATATCAACAGTTTTAAGTGTGTGCTACGTGCTAGGATGATTGATTGTCAGTGGCAGGAATGGTCTAGCCGATTTGATAATACATGTAGTAATAGATTTGACTTGTTTAGGCAAATTAATGTGAATCATTGTGTTCCGACTTACTTATCTATGAATATTGACAAACATTTAAAATGTATTATGACTAGATTCAGATTTGGAGTTTCTGACCTACTGATACATTACTACCGTTATAGACGTTATGTTGAGAGAGACCTTATTTGTCCATTATGTAAATGTGCCTCAGAAAATGAAATTCATTTTGTTTTTTCTTGTCCTGTATTGAGTGATCTCAGGTTTCAGTTAATACCTCGGAAGTATTACAGCCAACCGTCTTTGTTTAGATTAGGAATGTTAATGTCGTCAACCAATGAACAAGTTGTTAAAATGTTTGCAGTATATTTGTATAAAGCCTTTAAAATCAGGTCTACCTTATGCAGTTAGAGGTTGATGATTCCCACATGTTATGCTGTTGTTTTGCTTTGTGTGTACTTATCATTTATTATGTCTGATTATACCTGACTATGTTCTATTGTATCACCCCCTCATGAGGGGCTATGGCCTTGATTGATTAAATATCCGTATCCGTATCTCTCTCTCTCTCTCTCTCTCTCTCTCTCTCTCTCTCTCTCTCTCTCTCTCTCTCTCTCTCTCTCTCTCTCTCTCTCTCTCTCTCTCTCTCTCTCTCTCTCTCTCTCTCTCTCTCTCTGTGCGCGCGCGCGCGTGCGTGTGTGTGTGTGTGTGTGTGTGTGTGTGTGTGTGTGTGTGTGTGTGTGTGTTGTGTATGTCACTTTTGAGTTAAACCTATTCATGCTGATTTTGTGCGCAGATGTCTGATGCTTATTCTTAAGGGCCAGCCACACGCCCACTAAATCGCAAGACTGTACGATGCGATTCGATTACGTGGTCTCGAAGCGCGAATCACATTTTGTTCTTCGAGACCACGTGATCGAATCGTAACGTACAGTCGTGCGATTTTAGTGGACGTGTGGCTGGCCCTTTTGTCTTCAGGAGATAAATTGTGTGGTGTTCATCTTGCTCATCTTGTTTTCCTGAATAAATATATGTGAGATGTGTGTGTGTGTGTGTGTGTGTGTGTGTGTGTGTGTGTGTGTGTGTGTGTGTGTGTGTGTGTGTGTGTGTGTGTGTGTGTGTGTGTTGTGTGTGTGTGTCCTGTGTGTGTGTGTGTGTGTGTGTGTGTGTGTGTGTGTTGTGCGTGCGTGTGCGTGCGTGTGTGCGTGCGTGTGTGCGTGTGTGTCTGTCTGTGTGTGTGTGTGTGTGTGTGCGGTGTGTGTGTGGTGTGTGTGTGTGTGTGTGCTTCAATCTATGTCCCAGAACAACTATTGATCAGGTACGCAGATGCAGACACCGCTTTTGTTCAGGCCAAAGAAGGACAGGTGAGAAGAATTGATTTAGATTAGCCCCCGTGGGGATACCGGGGGGTCTTTTGTGTAAATAGTTCCCCCACCTTCTGGAAGTTATGCGCTTGTAACTTCCCCTAATCTGTCACTCTCGTTGACTCTGCCTTTTCCCTTCGCTTACTGTCATCTACTATCTTTCTGCCTTACCGGGGTCCATTCTCCTGCCTTTTTTCACGAAACACTTTCAAAAAACATTTCCTCCAGCCGAAGTCGGACTTGCTGGGCCTAACTAATTTATTAGTTAGGCGCATAACGGCAGCATGACGCATCTGCGCTCATAATTGACAGGAAACTGTCTGAGCGATCGAAGAAGAAGATTAGTAATTAGAATAGTTGGTAATAAATAACACCTAATGGCTTTGGTGAACGAAAAACAAAAATATGTCAATCATGTATTGCATCAGCAGGGCTCCCAAGGACCCCCCCCCCCCCCCCCCCCCCATTTGGGGATCTATGAAGTACTAAAATTCTAAGGGGACCCTCTAAAAGTATGATGCAGGGGGGGGGGGGGGGGGGGCAGGGATGCACTACAAAAATTAACCTCCTTAGCATTCGCAATTGCCACTGGGACCCTCTATCCCTCCTCTAGGACCCTCTATGCTCATTACTGTAAGTGAAGGAGTCCCTGGGACCCCTTGTTTTGCGGGACGATTGGGAGCCCTGATCAGCTAAAGCGGATATTATGCCACTGTTTGTTCGTTTTTATCTGTCTGTTTAACCATATATGTCTGTTAACAAAATTAGACCGCACTTCTCAATTTGTGAATGTTAAAGATGAGTTTGAAAAGTAGGATTGGGTTTTTATTTTCCCGTGTGTATGCGCTTACTTCCCAAATTTGGAATGCTAAAAATGAGTATAGTCAATAACAGGCTTGATTTTGATTTTAAAAACAGGCTTGATTTTGTTATTGATGTGTTACGATATAGGGTTGTATTTTGCATGCTTTATATTACCTTGTCTGTGCTTATTTTCGTTTTCCATTTTCTACTTTTATATATGTAGGGCCCCTATTTTGTCCAGAGGGCTGGATGTAAAAAATAGCATGTTATTGCTTATTCTATTACCCTCTATAAATAAAATTCATTCTTTCTCTCTCTCTCTCTCTCTCTCTCTCTCTCTCTCTCTCTCTCTCTCTCTCTCTCTCTCTCTCTCTCTCTCTCTCTCTCTCTCTCTCTCTCTCTCTCTCATATTCACATTTGTCCTGTTTTCATTTATTACATTATGTGTGTATATGCGCACCCTCAATGTTATAGGCCGGAGGTCTGACATTAAAACATTTTTGAGTTTGAGTTTGAGTCTCTCTCTCTCTCTCTCTCTCTCTCTCTCTCTCTCTCTCTCTCTCTCTCTCTCTCTCTCTCTCTCTCTCTCTCTCTCTCTCTCTCTCTCTCTCTCTCTCTCTCTCTCTCTCTCTCTCTCATTAACCACATAACTCAGAGCTACTGATACTACGTTTATGAGAGAGAAAAAACACTTGCCACATTGCTTGCCCTGGTTTTACAAGAATGGGAGTACAGTGGAACCTCCAAAATAGGGTCTTAAGTGGGAGGGAGTTGTATTAGGGAGGTAATTTTAATGCTTACAAAGGAAGGGTAATGTCTCAGAGAAGTAGGTCACAGTCTTAAGTGGGAGGGAATCTTTTTAAAAAGTGGGAGGGGGGGTGTTCTTATATTATTTATTATTTTTATTAAGGGAGGTTTCACTGTATTTTGCTATCTGGATAAGAGCCTTTGCGTGTCTCTCTCTGTTAGGGCCGGACCTACGGGGGGGGGGGGGGGGGGGGGGGGGGGGGGGGGGGGGGGGGGGGGGGGGGGGGGGGGGGGGGGGGGGGGGGGGGGGGGGGGGAAGGGGGGGGCTTAGGGGGCTGCAGCACCCACCCTTTTTCCTAAAAAAAAAACAAAAAACAATTCATGTCGCCGAGCGGCAGCTAAATTTCCTCGCGGGCTATACCTAGCACTCATCAGCACCACCAGTTGATAGGTACTTAATGGTTCAAAACATGTTTCAATAGGGGTATGAACAGTAATGGCATTAGTCCTTTATTTCATGCCCAGATTGCACTATTTTGCTTCTCGGATTTAAACATTTTCCGGGGGAGCATGCCCCCGGACCCCCCTAGGGGTCTTCAGTGGTGCTTCGCACCTTCAATGAATTAGTCCCCACCCCTTGAAAACTTAGGTCCGGCCCTGTTTGTGTTTGTGTTTGTTGTATGTCTGTGTGTCTCCGTGGATGTGTTTATGTGTGTGAAGAAAATCATATCGCAATAACTACAGCCTAAACTACTGAATCAACCGTGACGAACATTAGCAAAATTGTCCCCTGTGACCAGAATTTATAATGCCAGTAAATGTTATTTCAACGAGAACGTCAATGCCTTAGAGAGAGTTTCGATTTTCTGCATGATAACGTTGTATATTGATAGAAAATACTGGTTTATTTTTATGATTCTTTTTTTTCTTTTCAGAAGAGAACCCCCACATGTCTGGCTACTCTCGTTTCATGGTCCCACACGAGTGCTCTCCCATTAAGTGAACTTTGTAGAAAACCGCTTGAGTGCATTTTTCACCCTTTACAATCTAATATTGGACTACATCAACCGGTAGACGTTTTATCGTCACCGAAATGTGTTTTTTATGGCATAATTATGTATTATTTTGGTTAAATGGGTTTTAGTCTTTAATGGCGCATTATGCGCATTTGTCGGCAAATGTTAGAATAGCTTCCTCCACTGCCCCTTCCATTCATTTCAGACGGTTTCAGGTTAGGGTTAGGGTTAGGAATAGGGTTAGGGATGGGTTTAGGGTCAGCTTAGTCACCAAGTTTTATTTTTTTGTGTATTTGACACTAAGCTGACCCTAAACCTATTCCCAAACCCTAACCCTAACCTGAAACCGTCTCACCCACACAAAATTTTAAAAACAATTATGGTATGTTATGAGATTGACACTTACCTGACCCTAAACCTATCCCTAACCCTATCCCAAACCATATTCCTAGCCCTAACCCTAACTGAAACCGTCTGAAGTGAATGGGAGGAAGCTTTTCTTAGCATTTTCCCGTTTGCCTGATTGTTGACTAGTAAATGGCTCATATTTTATGATTAGACCTTTGCGTATTCTTCTCAGAAATATTTACTGTAGGCCTAAACAGATTATCATTGCGATTATGCACATCTGTCTGAATGTTGATTGTAAATGGTACATTATGATTATACGCGTTTGTTATAGTCTTTGATTTGATAAGTGATATTGTACGGATTTTTCAGAAGGCTTCCTACTGTAGACTAAATGGCACATTTTTACAGTTTTTGTCAGTGTCAAATCCGTTAAAATGGCAAACCATTAAGGGCATATATTAAGCATTTAAACGAAAATAAATTTGTACTGATTGATGGAGGAATCGATCAATTGGTTGGTTGGTTGATTGATTGATTGATTGATTGATTGATTGACGGTTGGTTGGTTGGCTAACTGGCTAGTTATTTATACGGATGATCGATCGAAGCCATTATTTTAGACCCTGTTCTAATCAAAGGTGAAAGACAAAATTTGAAGGGCACAATATATATGTATCTATGACCTTGAATGTGTTTGCATGTATATCTACGTAATAAACCTACGTTTGAACTTGCGTCATCTGATTGTCTGATCATCTAAAGTCATGGTCATTGTCGTCATCATCATCATCTTCGTCTTATCATCATCATCATCTTTTTTTGTAATCTTCTTCTTTTTCTTCTTCTTCTTCTTCCTCCTCCTCCTTCCTTCCTTCTTTCCTCTTCCCTCTTCTTCTCTGTGTCTCTTCTCCTCCTCCTCCTCCTCCCTCCTTTCTCCTCTGCCCCGCCCTCTACTCTTCCTCCTGCGTCTTCTTCTTCTTTTCCTTCCTTCTTTCTTGTCTTTAGGCCTTTAGCCTACAATAATAAGTGCCTGCTCCCCAGTAACAACACAGAACAGGGCTGGGGGGGGGCTGACTTCCAGACGGGGCTGGGCATCTCTGGGCTGCTCTCGTGTTGATAGGGCAGACGTAAGTATGGCTGGTGCATCTCTTGATCTCCATTGGAAGACTCAGCACCTTCGAGTGTTTGTGGGTTTTTTTTTGCTTCTCCATTTCATTGTTTTTATTGTTCTTTATTGTTGTTGTTTTTACTGACGGGTTGTAGGTTACACTTTTGTTCTTAGTTGGTTTTGTTCCCTACTGATGTTGATGACTTGAAATATGAATCCTTTTTTTTTTTTTAATGGAAAATTTAAAAAAGAATTATTTCTTTTTTGTATTTTGGTGACTAAAATACAGCACAAAAACAAAACAAAAAAATGCTGCGATTTTAAATGCACGCATACAAGCCTTTATTTGTGAGGACAAACACACACACACTTGTGCATGCAAGCACGAACGCACGCGCACACACGCACACACACATATGTGCATGCAAGCACGCACGCACACATACACACACGCACACTCACAGAAGCACATGCGCACATACGCGCACATACACACACACTCACGGAAGCACATGCGCACACTGACGCGCACACCAGTCACACATACGCACACACGTTCGCGCAGATTACACAAACACATATAGGCACATGCACATACATACACACGTGTGTGCGCGCGTACGAACGCACATACATGAATGGAGAGAGACAGACAGACGAATAGGCAAACCAAGCACTCTCTCTCTCTCTCTCTCTCTCTCTCATGCGCATGTGTGTGTGTGAGTGAGGGGCGTAGCAGCGTCGAAAAAAGTGGTCCGGCCATGCTGATGAGCCCTGACCGTGACTATCTGCCCTCGCCCACATTTCATGGGGGGGGGGGGGCCTCGGGGGGTGTCGCACACCAGTCACACATACGGGGGGGGGGGGGGGGGGGGGGTTCGCGCAGGAGAGATGGAAAAGATCTGTAGGATAGGGGTGGGGGTGAGTAAAGCGACAATTCAATTGTAGTAGATGCAACGAAAAAAAGAGAGGCTAAAACTACTATGGGAATAGACCTACTTCTCCCACATCATGCTTGAATTGTAGACACTAAGGCCTCATACACAGTTCATGCGGAAATCCCATGCGCAATCCGTAAAATAAGTAAAAGAAAGAAAGGTAACAATTTACGGATTAGGGGAAATACGGACACATGCGCAAATCTTTTCCCTTCTTTCTTTTACTTGTTTACGGATTGCGCACGGGTTTCCGCACGGAATCTCCGCATGTGTGTGTACGTACCCCTATAGTTGGAAGCCCTTGATCTACATGCACCCACAACTATAATAAACTCCACCCCTTTTCCTCAGTCATCAGTCAGTCACTCCAAGCTGATAACATAACAATAGTTCCCGAACTACTAATTATTTTACACTCCACTCCCTGTTTTTGTTTTTTTGGGGTTTTTTGGAAGGGTAGGAGGAGGAGGGGGGAGGAGGTCTGGAACCCCTGACACCCCCACCCCACCCCCCACAATCCATTATTCAGCCTTTTGGTTTTGAAGCAGTGTAGGCAATCGAGCTGTGATTCTGACTTAGACAAGGTGAGATTAGCGTTCAATCGGTCAGAGACCCTTATGGACGGAAAATTCTACTTTAACCCCTTGACTGCCAGAGAAAATGAAAGAAAAATCCCTGATTGGGCAAATATCATGCCATAGGGGAAGACGGGGTAAAAAGCGCATGGGCGGGTAAGAAGCCCACCCCAATTATCTCATGAAATAAAGAAAATTTCAGTCAAATTTGCCCATGAGACGAATGCTAAACATTAACGTTCGTCTCAAAATGAGACTGAAATTTGCTTCATTTCATGAGATAATTTGGGGTGGGCTTCTTACCCGCCCATGCGCTTTTTACCCCGTCTTCCCCTAATAAAGACAACTGATAGAGCCAGTCTGGAACTGAAAAATGGTCCGGGGATATTACTCTCTTGACTGCGTTAAAGCAAAAGCCAGCATATCAGGGTTATTCCTCTTCATCTGATGACGTCAATTCAGTGATGTCATCAGGTCAGTACGTGTACGTGGATGTAAATACTAGAGAGGGGGTTGATACGCTGGTGGTCAGAGTGGGAGAAAAAGATTGAGCTGTGATTACAAGAGCTCCTTTTCAGTCTTTTAATTGTTGTGGGGTATGTGGGGGGTTTTTGGGGGGTGGGGTATTTTTTTGTATTGGCACTGACTTTCATAAGTCTACTTCGTTCGAAACTGAGATGATTCAAATTGGCCAATAAAGTTTAAAATAAATGTTCTGTGTTCTGTCATCCATCCAGTAACGCTTCACGTGTGTTTGGAATGAAGACTGAAAGTCTGACAGGTTAGCGCACGCACGCGCGCGCACACGCACGCACACACACACACGCACATAGTCCTACACATACCTACTTTATTATTTACATTTATTATTTTATCATCATAAAAATGAACTTGTTTTAACAACCTGGCGGAAACCCCCTTTCTTAACAGCATAATCCGCTCCTTCACACACACACACACACACACGCACGCACGCACGCACGCACGCACGCACTCACGCACGCACGCACGCACGCACGCACGCACGCACGCACGCACGCACGCACGCACGCACGCACGCACGCACGCACGCACGCACGCACGCACGCACGCACAAGCGAGCGCATAAACAAAAATATACACACATGCACGTGCATATGCCAGAAGTGCACAAACGTGCATCATAGTGGCACACACAGAAAATTATTCGGCCTTTACCTCTCACTAAATGAGACTAAATGTATATACGTGCATATGTGCACAAACTCGCATGCATTTGCACATGTATTTAGACCTGGGACAAAGTCTCTCTCTCTCTCTCTCTCTCTCTCTCTCTCTCTCTCTCTCTCTCTCTCTCTCTCTCTCTCTCTCTCTCTCTCTCTCTCTCTCTCTCTCTCTCTCTCTCTCTCTCTCAAACTGTAATATAATGTCAATTTGACTTTGGACGATAAAAGCACGGATCACAATGTTCATGTAGTTGGTGAAAGTCGACAATATATCATTGCCTGCTGTTCATATAATCAAAAGTCCACCAAGACTTGTCGTTTGTTATAACCAAGACATGAAAATCCCCGGATGCGTATCGCAGCAACTTGCAGAGCAGCAAAATGGAGACGGACACGCTCAGCGCCGATACTCAAAGTGTGGATACATCCGAGGTAGATCCCCTGCAGGATCTAACCGATGAACAACTTTATCAGTTGGTGGAAGAAACACTGTAAGTTTGTTGGGACATCGTAAATGTGTGTGGTTAAATCGATTACTGCGTGTTTCTTTGAATCTGTGTGTGTGTGTGTGTGTGTGAGAGAGAGAGAGAGAGAGAGAGAGAGAGAGAGACTGCGTATCCATTGGCCCTAGGTCTAAGATCCTACCTTTAAAAACCCCCACATATGAATGAAAAAAGTGCGATTTTATATATTAATATTGACATAAAGCTGTTCTACTCCTACTGAGGCTACTCCTACTCCTAGTCCTACGAGAATTTACATTACAAAACGTTTATCAGACTCAGGAAGCAGTTTCTGACATCAGACATGGCAGCCAGATGATGTTCTTTTTCTTTCATTCTTCAACCGCCATCATCATTTTGATGGTTCTGTTGATACAAAACATGTGGACTTCAGTCTGGCAGAAACTGTTTCTGTTTTTCTTCTTTTATTGCACAGCCATCAACCATATCATGTTGAGTTAATGCCTATATATGAGACGGCATGATGAAGAGTATTTGAAGATTCGAGATTTAGTAGTGAGGTCCTACTGTATTTACTATTATTGTTACTGTTTGTCGTGTGCAGGCGGGCCAACCAGGTCCTGGAGGCGGAGACGCGCATGTTCGAGAAGTACCTGCGACGTGTGGAGCCCAAGGACACCGGCCTCGCGCAGACCTCCTCCCTCACCACCAGCAGTGGACAGTCCGCCCGCGACGACCATGGCCGCGTCGGCCACCGCAAGGTACCGTCATTTTCGGACTGTAAGGCGGTGGCCTTATAAGGCGTACCCCCCAAATTTTACACCATTTTCAGTTTCTTACAAGACTCAACAAAAAACACAAACGCCCGTCATATCATTTGTGGCAAATTTTCAAGTGAACTGCTCACTTTTCGTCAGGCCATATCTATGGTTGTGACATTTCAGATTTTTTTAATTATATTTTCTTACTATGTTATTTGTCATTTATTATAAGGCGCAGGGGTCTCAGTCTGGGAAAAAAAAGGTATCTCAGCCTTTTACTAGTCCGGAAAATAAGGTATACATTGCGATGGACCCATCGGGAAAAGCATGAATTCTGATTTTTGTCTTCTTTGGTTTTTTTCCACAAAATCCTGACATCGCATGGCTGAGAATACTTTGATGATGAACAATGATACTGGAATTAGAAAAAGGGTGGTTTTACTGTTTAAAATAAAGGGATGAAAGCTGTATCCAAATGCTCTGGTTTTACTAATTAACCCTTTCGCCGCCATACATTTTTTATCCAAAATATACCATTAAGCTTGACTGGGTATAGAGAGAAAAATGATCTGCAATATTGCAAATTCCTCAGTGACATGTATAATATTAGGCCTATCCTTACCTCCCAAAATGAAGAAAATAGGGTCTTTGGATAACAGGCCCTGGTTTGATGCCTTTTAGTGACATAGGTGTTAAACCATTGTGGTGCATAAATGCGACATTGGCGGTGAAAGGGTTAAAGTGGAAAAATAAACCACTTCAGCTTCATGGGGCTTCACCCCATGATGATGATGGTGGCAGTAAGGATGATGGTGATGATGATGATGGCGGTAAGGATGATGATGACGACGATGGCTATAATGATGATGGTGATGACGATGATTATTGCATTATTACCTGTTGTTATGTGTTGTCAAGCGGTCCAAGTCCCGCAGCAGCAACATGGACCGATCCCTGAAGCTATCCGCAGAGCAGAAGTGCGACATCGCCCAGCGAGAGATCGAGGAGCTGAGGGAGGACATTGAGAAACTGAAGGAGGAGTCGGAGAAAGTGCTCGACACATATAAGGTGATTTTTTTTTATTTTTTTTTAGGGGGGGGCACTAAAATTCAATTTTTCTTTATTCTTGCCTTTGTGCATGAGCTATTTTTGTTCATATATAAATCATGTCATTTTTCTCCCTTCTTGTTTGGCGTGCTCTTTGTGACTTAGTTCATGCTTATTTATATCTTGTACACGTGGTCATTATGCGTGTGTGGGCTTGTGTGTGTGTGCGTGCGTGTGTGTGCGTGCGCCCGCGTGTGTGTGTGATTTTTATTGTACTGTGCTTGCTGTTTTTGTGTTAATTTTTGTAAAGCGCTGTGAGGATGGCTTTGCCATCAAACAGCGCTATATTAAGCTTCATTTATTATTATTATGTTTGTGTACATCTGTGTTTGTGTGTGTGTGTGTATGTGTGTGTGTGTGTCTATTTCCTTATGTGTGTGTATTTGTGTGCACGTTTGTGATTGTCTAGTATCTATATCTGTCTGCTACTGGGGAAGATTAAGAAGGAGAGCTACAAATTTGATTCTAATAGTGTATGTGTGTGCGTGTGTGTGTGTGTGTGTGTGTGTGTGTGTGTGTGTGCACGCGCACAAATCGCTGTGTTTATAGGCCATCATGGAGGAGGCGGACATGCGACTGGCGGAGATAAAGAAGGAGAGCTACGAGTTTGATCGCGACATCGTCAAGGGCTCCGTCAACAGTCGCACCTCCAAGGTCATCGCCGAAAAGGTCCTGCGCTACTTCGACGACCGCCTCAAGTCCAGGGTAGGTGACTAATTGTGGCAGGCATCAGGGTTGTCTGAAGATTTGCCTAATGAAAACAATGCTACTGGAGTCACAGTGTGAACATGCGAGATATTCTCATACTTTAATTTAGACTTGTGAAAATAAAGCTTTCCAAAATGCTGTAGAAGAATTAAAAAAATAAAACACTCAAAGCAAAGAAAATAATCTTACTTCGAAGCTTTTGGGGACTTCTTCTTCTTCTTCGATCACTCAGTTTCCCGATAGTTATGAGTGCATGAGCGTCATGCTGCCGTTATGCGCCAAAGTAAGAAATAATTAGGCCCAGCATGTCTGACTTCGGCTGGAGGAAATCTTTTTTGAAAGTGTTTCTTGACAAAAGGCAGGAGAATGGACCGGAAAGGCAGAAAGATAGTAGATAAGACAGCAAGCAAAGGGAAGAAGCAGAGTCAAAGAGAGTGACAGATTAGAGGAGGTTACAAGCACAGAACTTCCAGAAGGTGGAGGAACTATTTATACAAAAGACCCCCTGGTATCCCCACGGGGGAATTTGCCCAATGAGAACAATGTTATTGGAGTCACAGTGTGAACATGCAAGATGGGGCTATATTCTTGTGCTTTAAGTTTAATTTAGACTTCTGAAAATGAAGCTTTCCAAAATACTGTAGAAGAATTTTAAACATAAAACACTCAAAGCAACGAAAATAAGCTTACTTCAAAGCTTTCGGGGACTTGAAATTTAAGCAGAAATGGGTCATTGTGCAAAGGATATTTAGTGCAAAATGCATACATTGCCATGACTTAAGCGTGGACTTCTTTTGTGGGTGTTTTGGGGGGCACACTTCGAAAACTTAACTATCAATTTGGCCATACCAGGCAGCAGGATTTCTCCCTGCTCTTACCGACTTTCAACTGCCGTTGGATTTTTACGTGCGTAAAGCGCACAGGTCAGACTTTAAGTCCCTATCCGAAGGACTCAACGTTCAGTTCGATTTTCCTGTCAAACTAGAAAGAAATGGCGAGGCTGGGATTCTCTCGAACCTGGGTCACTCACGCTGCAGTCACGCATTACATTTGGCAGGTGAACCCTCTTAATCACTCTGCCACCTTTCTCCCTGGGATGTAGAACTATAAAGTGAGAGATTGTGGGGCAGAAGTTATTTTAGCACAATGTAGCCTAAGTAATTGTTTCTGTAGATGGTGACTGACATTGGTAACTGAATCGTGTTCCTTTTTCTTTTCTTGTCTTTCTTCAGGACACACTGATAGAGAAGCTGCGACTGAAAAACTCCACCCTGAAAGTTCAGAAGAAAAAGCTGCACCTTCAACTGAAACAAGTCAGTCGCTGCCTTTTTTGTCGCTGTATATTATTAGTCTGATTCTTTTGGGCTCACTCGTGTTAACTTCGTCGTTAACACGAAGTGACTCTATAGTATGATAGTTGTTCGGTTGTGTGTATGTGTGTGTGTGTTGCGTTCGTGGTCTAATCTCCAAACTTTGACGTTGGCATTTTCTCGGGAAATAGAAGGCCACTTTTTATTTAGGTGTATATTGTTCAAACTTTCAATACACATAGATGTTTGTGCAAGCTTTCAAACAATAATGATTTGAATAATTAAATACTTAAAACAACACTGTAAACAGATAACAAACAGATTGATGGGTTAGAGAGTATTCAACAGGCAACATGAGTTAAGAAACTCATCAACACTGAAAGCCTTGATAGCTCATTGGTAAAGTGTCTGTCTCTCATGCCAATTGTTCTGGGTTCCATTCTCAGCAAAGGCATTTTTTTATATTTTGTTTAGTTGTATCCATTAACGATAGTTTCATTTGTACTTTAACTCTTAACTTCCCATAAGAAATCCACTAAGTCAAACTCTTTCCCAGAAGGATTTGCTAGAAATGAGAAAAAATTGGGTATGCTCATTAAAATAGCTATAAAATGGTTGTTTGTGGACGGATTGCTATGAAACTTGGAAGTATTGTTGGCATAATGTTGTTTTATATGTGGAATATGTCATTTGCCAAACATTTTTGTGTGTTTTACCCGTAATTAATTAGGTAATTATTATTAAAAAAATACAGGTGTGTTCAAATAAAGATGTTGAAAAAGCATGTGTGATGTGTTTGTTAGTCAAGTCATGCACACAGTTACTTTCTCACATGATCAGACAAACAACACAGGGACACACAGACATTGTCACTGTCCTTTTGAATGACACGTGACCAGGTAATCCAATGGTAATAATCCAAGGCACTGGACACTGAAGAAAGAGAGAGTTGTATTCTGTTGTGTTTTTGTGACGATTGAATCTAGATGTTTTAGTAATTCTTTTACCTGATAATTGATTTATTGATTGAATGATTCAGTTACGAACTCATCATTATGCATTCAGTGAATTGAGTGTGTGTGTTGTTTGTGCGCGTGTGTGTGCGTGTTTGTGTGTGTGTGCGTGTTTGTGTGTGTGTGCGTGTTGTGTGTGCGCATGTGTGTGCAGAAAGAAGAAATGGGTGAGGTGCTACATGAGGTGGACTTCAACCAGCTGAAGATCGAGAACCAGCAGTACCTGGAGAAGATCGACGAGAGAAACCAGGACCTGCTGAGGCTGAAGCTGATGGCTGGCAACACACAACAGGTCCTCAACTCCTACAAGGTGAGAGAGACACACAGAGAGACAGGCAGAGAGAGAGAGAGTGAAGCTGATGGCTGGCAACACACAACAGGTCCTTCAACTCCTACAAGATGAGAGGAAGAGAGAGAGACAGGCAGAGAGAGAGAGTGAAGCTGATGGCTGGCAACACACAACAGGTCCTCAACTCCTACAAGGTCAGAGAGACAGAGAGAGAGGGAGACAGAGACACAGGCAGAGAGAAAGAGAGTGAAGCTGATGGCTGGCAACACACAGCAGGTCCTCAACTCCTACAAGGTGAGAGGAAGAGAGAGAGACAGAGACAAGCAGAGAGAGAGAGAAGCTGATGGCTGGCAACACACAACAGGTCCTTCAACTCCTACAAGGTGAGAGAGAGAGACAGGCAGAGAGAGAGTGAAGCTGATGGCTGGCAACACACAACAGGTCCTCAACTCCTACAAGGTGAGAGGAAGAGAGAGAGACAGGCACAGAGAGAGAGTGAAGCTGATGGCTGGCAACACACAACAGGTCCTCAACTCCTACAAGGTGAGAGGGAGAGAGAGACACAGAGAGAGACAGGCACAGAGAGAGAGAGAGTGAAGCTGATGGCTGGCAACACACAACAGGTCCTCAACTCCTACAAGGTCAGAGGACGAGAGAGAGAGGGGGGGGGGGGGGAGGGGAGATGAATATTCATTGCATTCAAGCATTCAGATGGGTGCAACTACACAAAATGTCCAGGGGTAAAGCCCCCCTGCAGCTGAAGCAAAGATTGATTTATGGGTGGGGTATATGACACCTGTAAGTCTGTTAATATTTTGCTGGAATTCAAATTATCAAGATGACAGTGATGACAATGAAGATGATGATGATGATAAGGATTGTGATTACGGCAACGAAGACTAAGCAACGACTACTAAGACTTGGTTATGATAACCGTGAATGACAATGATGATGATGATGACAGAATCATGATGACGATGACAACAACGATTATGATGATGACAATAACGATGAAGATGATTCTCTTTCCAGAAAAAGCTGAACACTCTCACCATGGAGTCGGAACAACTAGACGCAGAGATTCAGTCACGCAACGACACGCTGACTAAAATCGATGTTGAGACCTTGTTTGTTGAGACTGTGAGTTTAATTTATTGATTTTTGGCTCACACTAACATGAAGTGAGTCTATAGTATGATAGTTGTTCGGATGTGTGTGTGTGTGTGTTGCGTCCGTGGTCTAATCTCCAAACTTTAACGTTGGCATTTTCTCGGGAAATAGAAGGCGTACATTGTTCAACCTTTGCACACACATAGATGTTTATGCAAGCTTTCAAACAATAATGATTTGAATAATTAAATACTTAAAACAGCACTGTAAACAGATAACAAACACATAACATTTTAGATTAGTGGGTTAGAGAGTATTCAACAGGCAACATGAGTTAAGAAACTCATCAACACTGAAAGCCTCGATAGCTCATTGGTCTGTCTGTCATGCCAATGGTTCTGGGTCCGATTCTCTGCACAGGTACTTTTTTTAATTTATTTTTAGTTGTATCCATTAACGAAAGTTTCATTTGTACTTTAAAATTTTATTGGCAATCTTTTTTTTTAGACCCCCACCCCTCAATCTTTGTTGTTGTCCCACATGTTCCTGTTCGAGTGAGCCTTGAAGGCTTCGCCTCTTGTTATTTCTATGTTGATTATAGTCCCTTTGATAGCGATGGTCTTCTCAGGACTGTCTCCACGTTAAATACTCAAAGACGTTCGTTCACATCAATATACGAACAACATAACGTATCTTAGCTCAACTCAACTCAACTTTTATTTTGTCCTCATAAAAACAAGGATAATTTTTTGGTAAAGGTAAAGATGTGCCCCCCCCCCCCCCCTGCATTTCTCGGTTAATTGCAATTTCCCGTTTTTGCCTTTCTTACCAAACATAAAGCTGTATTTTATTAACCTTTTTGCCAATAACCTTTTTTGAATACTAACCCTAACCCTACCTACCCCCCCCCCCCCCTCCTATAAGACGGGAAAACGCAATGAACCATGATTGTGACAAATGGCGCCGTGTACTGCAATACATAGGGGGGGGGGGGGGGGGGGGGGGGGGTTCCTATTAGATAATGGGTTAGGGATAGGGTTATTATTCCAAAAAGGTTATTAGCTAAAAAGGTTCATAAAATACAGCTTTATGTTTGGTAAGAAAGGCAAAAGTGGGAAAATGGAATTAACCGAGAAATGCAGGGGGGGGTGGCACATCTCGGACACGTCAACTATGCACACAAGAAACCAAACAATTTATAAAAGAACAAACTGTAATTACCTACTTTAAAAGTATTCTTTCACACTACACACGCCCCTGCTCACCCCCAACAACTGCACACCCGCTTGCACGCTCACTTTCATCACGGATCCTGGATTACTGTAGGGTCCATGCTTTCATACAACCTTCCACCCTTCCCACCAACATCCCATCTCATCACAGCACTTTCGCAATAAAACATTATCGACCCTATTTGAACAATCAAACCAAAACATCTCTCTCTCCCTCTCTCTCTCTATCACTCTCTCTCCCCCTCTCCCTTCTCCTCCCTCCCCTCTCCTCTTCTCTCTCCATCCCCTTCTCCTGTCTCTCCCTCAGCCTCTCCCACCATCTACCCCCTCTCTCCAAACCCACCCTTCTCTTCGCATAACCTGGAAACAAAACACAAAACGCATAAAACAATTCATGGCATGCCATCTTCATCATTATAAACTAGGCAATGTTGATGGTATTAGTGTAGTGTTGTTCTGACCATTGTTTATTATTCGTTGCATTCTTATTTGTTTCAAGTGCTCCATGCCCCTAAAAGGGTTCACAATGTTTGAATCTTTGTGTGCATGTGATTGTGTGTGATTGTGTGTGTGTGTGTGTGTGTGTGTGTGCACACTAACAGGAGCGGGCCAAGGCGGAGACCATCAACCGTAAGCTGCGGCGCCAGCTGGCCGACTACAGAGTGCCAGATGTCATGGAGTATGTGCAGGAGAAGGCCGACCTCTACGAGATTCAGAAGAAGGTCAAGAGCTGGGAAAGGAAAGTGGAAATTGCTGAGGTGAGGGAGATGTAGTAGTAGTAGTAGTAGTAGTAGTAATACTGTTGTTGTAGCGTATTTGCATGGGAAGTCCGACCTCTACAAGATTCAGAAGGTCAAGAGCTGGGAGAGGAAAGTGGAAATTGCTGAGGTGAGGGAGACATAGTAGTAGTAGTAGTAGTAGTAGTAGTAGTAGTAGTAGTACATGTTGTAGTAGTAGAGTATTTGCATGGGAAGGCCGATCTCTATGAGATTCAGAAGAAGGTCAAGAGCTGGGAAAGGAAAGTGGAAATTGCTGAGGTGAGGGAGACATAGTAGTAGTAGTAGTAGTAGTAGTACTTGTTGTAGTAGTAGAGTATTTGCATGGGAAGGCCGATCTCTATGAGATTCAGAAGGTCAAGAGCTGGGAAAGGAAAGTGGAAATTGCTGAGGTGAGGGAGACATAGTAGTAGTAGTAGTAGTAGTTGTAGCAGTAGTAGCAAATTTTGACGAGGTGAGTCACGAGTCACGTCAAATACTTCCGTCTACAAATAATTCTGCTGTTTTTGCTCACTGTGCTCAAGTAGAGCAGACCCAATACATGAATTTCACATGAATTATGACTCACATCGTCAAAATCGCATCGTATTCAGATACGAATCGTACGTGAGTGGCTGGCCCTTTGATGCAAAGCTTCCTACTCTTAGTATTTGAGGCATAGTTGTCATTTTACAAAACACCAACCTGTAAGTGTAAATCTTTACTAACTATCCTCACTACTGTTTTGAACAAAATATTCATGGTTGATTCTAGTCATCCAACATTTAAAGACTCACCAGATCACGTGTCAAAATCACGGGTTTTCCCTCTTATAGCTGGTAAGAAATCTTGTTTTGACCCGGTTTGACTCCCATACAAATGCCCCCAAATTGAAAACGAAACATTTTAAAGAGCAGCCTCAATTTCAAGTTGGGGGCATTTGTATGTGGGTCACAGCTACCCATGTGAAAAAAACCCCAAGGGACTTAATCGTGGTGGGTCAGTGTATCTTTAAGAAACCATAGGTTTAACCCTTTCACCGCCAATGCCGCATTTTAGCACCACAATGGTTTAACACCCATGTCACTAAAAGGCATCAAATCAGGACTTGTTTTCCAAAGACCCTATTTTCTTAATTTTGGGAGGTAAGGATAGACCTAATATACATGTCACAGAGGAATTTGCAATATTGCAGATATTTTATTTTCTCTACCCAGTTAAGTTTAATGGTATTTTGGTGGGCTGAAAAATTGGCTGGCGGCGATTGGGCTTTACAACAAATAAAACTAAACAAAACCTGTCTATTTTTGTGTTGGTTCCAGATGGCGCTAAAGACTCACCGTAAAACCTGGTACCAGATGCAGATGGGAAGCCAGCAAGGAACGCCCGCCCAGTGGCACATGCTGCAGGCCTCATAATATCAGCACTCTACCCCACCCCCCACCCCCCCTCTTGACACCCTACCCCCATCAACTCGCTTGAGACTGGAGAGTTGCTTCCCCTCGTCAGACCTGTTTACCATCCCGATTTTGCCGTAATGTTTACGGGGGGAAAGTCAAATTATGGTAATTACGGCTACGGAAAAAAACTACGGGGAAAAAAAGTCCTAAATATAAAATTAAAAAAACTACGGTTGCGTCGGTAAGCGAAGCTTTTGAAACGATGTGATGAAAAGTCATTTTGCGCCATTTCCTTTTCTGTTCCAAAATGGCATCCAAGCGAGTGCATTCCGAAGCTTCTGTATCTTCTGGTCGAAAATCAAAAGAAAAGACATCAAAAGTGGCACAGAAATTCCGGGAAAGTTACCTCAAAATGTGATGAGCATGTGTTCTGTGTCTACTGCTTGACGGACATTAGTATTGCACACTCAGGTCAGTACGATATCGACGTTCATTGGTCACGCGTTGGATTAGTTTTTTTCTTCAAAATTACGTTTTTTTGTTTCAGAAATTACAACTTTGCAAAATAGGGGTAAACAGGTCTGCCTTGTTATGTCTGGGACTGGCCATTCAAATTGGGTTTGTAATAAAAATCGCAAAAGTTATGGAGAGGTAGGGGACTGACGTTATTAGACGAGATAAGCAGCAACCACCCATGGACTAGTCCTATCGTACGATATCAGATTCCATACCTCCGTCGATTGTCTTCTATTGACGAAATTAAGCAGGTTACGTTTTACACATCGAATGAAGGATCTCTGAATCGCTCGAAATTGTTAACCACCCCATTGCTCTCACCAACACACCAGTAAAAGTCTGCAATGATTGGTGGTTGCTTTCAAGAGGGGGAAAAGGTCAGAGCATGCTAAAAATTAAAGTCATTCTGAAAAGTTGGTTGCACACCAGAACTGTAAAACCTCTCAAAAACTCTCATGGCCCTGATCAGGCTCGTTCGTCCGTAACGGTTGTGCAGGCCATGAGCCCAATCAAGCCCATTAGCCCTGAGTGAGTTAACTCATTCGCATCGCAACGGTTTTGAAGTCTTCAGAAACCTCACAAATCACTCCAGCCATGCACACAAATAAAACATACATAAACAAAAGGAGAAATGAAAGAAGATTACGGGTTTTTACTTCAGGTTTAGACATAGGGAAGTGGTGGATCAGACTTTTTATATGTATAGACTTTATATAGAAAAACTCTACACCGATTGGTTTCCCCACAACAAACCACTACAAAAGCAAAGTCAGAGGCAAAATTGTGGTCTAAGGGAGCAAAGCGAGTTTAGAAGTGACCAAGGTATGGTGTTCACACAGATTTACTTCCCTTGAAGCAAATGCATCAAATTGACAGCTATCTATTAATTCCAGACATATATGGCCGGAACGACTTGAATGAGTTAATGAGGAGAAGAAGGATAGGGACAGCTTTGTTTTGCGTTGCAAGTTTTATGACAATGCTATTTCTTTTCTCGGTGTCGACGAAAGAAGAAAAGAACATTTTTGTTTTGTTTTCCAAACTTTCGTGAAAATTGCCCTACACCCCTACCACTCTCTCTCTCTCTCTCTCTCTGTGAACTCTGACTGAAGTCTATCAAAAGAAAAAAACAAGAGGAAAGAAGAATGTTTTGTTATGTGTACTACAGTGGAACCTCCCTTATAAGACCTCCCATTATATATAAGACTCCCTCCCACATAAGACCTACTTCTCTGAGACATTGCCCTTCTTTGTAAGTATTAAAATTACCTCCCTTATAAAACCTCATTTTGGATTATTTTTGAAGGTCTTATAAGGGAGGTTCAACTTTCAGCTTTCTTCTTTTACAGTTTTGAGTTAGGAGGGTGGGTGGGGGGGTGAATGTATTGTTTTGTGTTGCACAGCCTTTCTTTCTGTTCTCTCTCTCTCTCTTTGCTACTGAGAGGGAGGAGGATTATAAAAAATGTTTTGTTTGCTGGGTTTTTTCTTTTAAACATCAACTTTCATTCACTATTCCCAGTTTTCTGTGAGAATTGGATTTGTTTTTTTGGTTTAGAATTCAGAATGACAGCCTGTGTGTTTCTTTGTATGCGTGTGTAATGTATGTCAGTGTGTGTGTGACAGAAATGTTCCAATCGCTACAGCCAAAAGAAAGTACTGTACTGTTTGTAGGTGGTTTGGGGGGGTTTTCCCCCCAAGGGAGATTACCCCATTCGTATCATTGCACAGACAGGAAACTTCAAGCGTGATTATTCCCCTCTCCTTGCTGGCTCAGTCTCTCTTGTCTACCTGTTCTGTCTGTACGTGTCTCTCTGAAAGAGCGAAGTAACTGGCAGTATGCTTTATATGGCTTGCCATTTTGTTGTTTTACAATGTGAATCATTTGGATGAGCGCAGTATTAGTGTGTGTGTGCGCATGCGCGCGTCTGCGAGAGCGCATCTGTGCATGTACTACAGTTAACATCAAGTCATATTAGGAATTTAAATGCAGAAAAAACTAATTTGCTTGAAGTGATTCCTATCAAAAGAGCACAGAGAAATCCTTTGTTATGGTAGTTGTCATTTTTTTTTAAAAGTATTAAACTTCCGGAAACTGAATGGTTTGTGTCAAGTAATGTATGTACATAAACTTGCATGGATGCTCCTGCTTTCAGGATGTCCTGAAGTTCAGGATTTTTTTTTTATTGCCTGGAGCCGGCGTCACCGGATTATGAGAATTTGAGAAGATGCATTTTGCTGGTTATAGGGGTCATGAAGTTTAGCCAGTGAAAGTGCAACGAAAGCCTGTCAATTACATTGGAAACTGTTGTTTCCCTTCAGCTTCCAGGGGGCATTGCCCCCCCGGAACCCCCAGGAGGGGCGCTGTCCCTGCACTCCGCCAGGGCCTGGTCGGCCCCTGGACCCCTGTCTTGCAGGATTTTTTTAATTTCCCAGGAGCACCCCTGAACTCGTGTTAACAATGAGACATGATAGCAAAGTAAATCTTCCCATATGGAAATATACTTTCAAGGACTTTATGATAAAGAACTGTGATAAAAAATTGTTGATGATTTTGTCCATTTTAAAATATTGTACTGTATGAATTGACAACCTTTGTATATTTCATTTTCAATTTTTTTTCAGTAAAAAAAAAAAGGTTACTGTAAAGGTAATTCATACTTGTACATGTGTATATATATATAACAAAATTTAAATGGGACATTTTTTAGAACTTTTTAAAAAGTCGTTTTGTTTCAAATATACCTTGTACATGTATATCGCTTTGTTATTGGATGAGAGATTATTGAAATATGACACGGTAAGAAGCAACAGTTTTTTCTTTTTCTTCTTCTTTTTAAAAAAACAACATCATGACAATCGGTGAATGTTGGTATTACTGATGAACCTAGTACCGTAATTCATGGACTATAAGCCTCACCTTTTTTTTTTACCCCCTCACCCCCACCCCCTTGCGTCTAGTACAGTGCCACGGCCTAAATGTTACCGAAAGTGAATGTAAACTCAACACAGTGGCATCCTTGATTCAGACCTTTGATCTGTGGCCTTGTTCACGGTTGGTGACCAAAAAAAATCACCTTGATTTCGGAATATTTTTCACAAAGTGACGATCTGTTTCGCGGTCCGACACTTTCGTTTTGGCAGTCAACACACCCGTGATGATCAACTCTCGACTCAACCTGAAGCGGACATCGTGCATCGCCACGCTTCCGCGGCTTATGCTTTACTTTTTTCAGATTTGTTTTTAAAAGTAGGGTGTGTGGCTTATATTACGACGCGGCCTGTAGTCCATGAATTACGGTATTTTAAACATTTGAGTGGAAATTTTGTTTCCTTCTCTCTTTTGGAATTGCGGAACAAAAATGCTCTTTGATGCAGAGAAACATTTCGTGTTTGTAGTCTCAACCAGGTGAGGGGGGGGGGGGGGGGGGGGGATCATACACAATAATACATTATCTCTGTCTCTAGTAAGAGCGTCATTTAATTAATAAATTAAAAAAAGGACGAGCATTCACTAATAAAGCTAAGGGAGACAGCTCAAAGGCGACAGAGTTGTTATAATATATGCTAGAGAAAAAAAAGTGAGTTTTTTGTTTTTTTAAGAGACGGGAGATCATTATTGATCGAAAAACACATGGGGGGGGGGGGGGGGGGGGGGGGGGTTAAGTATAGACCATTTATCATGAATAAATAGATATATTCATAAGTAAATAACTGAACAAAGAAAAGTAAAGTGGGGGTGTGGTGTGGTTCTTGGACAAATCAAAAAGATGTATTTTACTGAAGGAGTGATGGGAGTACGGCTTCTTTCAGTAACATTTTAAACATTATATTTCATTACAGGCATGCATGAACTTGAATTTTCGTAGAATTATGTTGTTTTGGGGGGTGTTTTTTTAAATTATGTTTGGTATATATGAATTTTTTTTTGGGGGGGTTTGCTTTTAATGGTATCTTGTTGCATTAATTATTGCCTAGTTGGTATCAAGACTGCTCAATCAGTAAAGAAAACAAAAGGTTGGACGGTGGTGTGTGGTTTGTTTTGGTGAGGAAACGGTAGAAGAATTTCAATGTATTCACACACACACACACACACACACACACACACACACACACATACTTTCAATGCATACATGCCTCTTTTCATTGCATGTTTAAGTTGGCCCAATCACGCTCACACATACATTTGTTTTAATGTGTGAATATAGAAGCACATATTTCTACACACACACACACACACAGAGAGAGAGAGAGAGAGAGAATGAGGATCAGAGGGAGGCACAGAAAAAAAGCAAACGGCCCCAAATATGCACAATAAAAATGAGAAAGATTCACAAAGCAAAATAAAAAAAGGCAAACACTTTGACAATTTCTTTATAAGTTTATTATAACCCCTACTACCCCCTACCCTTCGCCTCTACCTATACCCCACCCCACCCCTCCCATCTCCTCTCACCCACCCCTTCCCCCCTTTTCCATCCCAAAGCAGGCAGCAGTTCTCTCTACGAGGTTGACGCAGACATTTTTGAAAACTCCTCAATGGCCATGGCCGTATCTGGCTCTTCCGCTGCCCTGGACTGTTTCTGAAAAAAGCAATCATCAATCCATCTGAATCGATGTCTCATCAACCAATCGATATACAGCAATCAATCAACTATCTGAATCAGTCAGTTGTATCATTTTCTTCCTCTTCTGCGTTCCCGGGCCAGTTCCAGTATCACATCGCTGCATTCAGCCGACACATTCTTCTTCTTCCTCTGCGATCCCGGGCCATAAGGCCACAATGGGTACGTATGTGTCCGTTTTCCAGTTTTCACTGGTGTCCTCGCTGCATTCAGCCGACACATTCCGATTTCGGAGGAGCTCAAAGGAGAAAACTATTTGGAAGATTTTTTTTGGGGGGAAAAGGCAGGAGAATGGGCCAAAAAGACAGAAAGATAGTAGATGACACAAAGCAAGGAAAAAGGCAGAGTCAAAGAGAGACAGATTAGAGGAAGTTACAAGCACAGAACTTCCAGAAGGTAGGTAACTATTTGTACAAGACCCACTGGTATCCACACGGGAGAGAGGGGGGGGGGGGTGCATCAATCAATCAATAAACTATCTTATTCAATTATAAATCAATCAATATATCAAACAATCAATCAACTCTAGTGTTAACTATCTGAATCGATTATTCATCAATCAATCAGTATGTAATAATCAATTAATAAGCTACATAAAGAAGTCAAATTGCCTTTTTCTTCTCCTTGTAAGTTTGGTTTTAAAAATGCCCATCAGTCAATAAACTATTTAGTCATTCAGTGAATCAATCGCCCACTCAATGAATTAATATGTTAATCAATATCAATCTGTTAGTCTATCAATCTAAAAATCAAGTTATTCTGGCTTTTTTTTCTACCCACTGACTGGTTCCAGAAACGTACTCAATCAATCGATCCAACAAAGTGATTTAAAACATTCACAAAATCCTTAAAAAGGGAACAAGCACTCTGTCAAACTCGGATACAATGAAAAACAAATACATGGATAACACGATGTTGACTTAAAATTTCTATCTACAATACAACAATTCACACACACGCTACTTTTTTCTCTCGTTTATGTCTCGGGCCTATTTATTTTTATTTTTTTATTTTTTTTGCTGTCCCATCTTCTGGTCCGTACAGTGGCGTTGCTCCCATGCCGCTCATTCCGAGTCCCAATTCGCAGCCACACCTCCGCACGTTCAGGTCGCAGAATCCAAGAACAGCAGTCCAAGAGGAGCGAATCTATGTTAGGCAATGAGGAGGCAACCAACCGAGGAGACACTGCACTGCTGCTGAGTCACTTCGGTGGAGTTCAGCGGAGCCTGTTCAGGACACCACCTACTAAGCCCCCAACTGACGACACTATTCTCTTAGTCGCGGAGCCAGCGTGAGTGAGGTCATTTTAATTTGTAGGTACTCAGTCACCACCAGAGAAAAGGTAATAGACACAAAGGAATGAAAAATCTCAGACTCTCTGCAAAAACCTTCTGAAGGAGGTGAATGATCGTGTTCTAAGAAGGACAGGGACAGAGGCCAGGACTGCGAGAAACAGGGCTAGGGAGACAGAGGGTAATAGCGAGGAAGGAAGAAGGAAGAACTGCTAACCTTCGTGGCTTTGATGACTTTCTCTGCCTCTGCTTTCGCCGTTCCAGCAGCGGGTTTGTCTGCTGTCGCTGTCTTCTGCTTCTGCTGCTGCAGCTTGGAGAACTCAGCATCCACTGCCTCTGTGCGGGCACGGTTTTGAAAGTTCATCTGCATGGGGGGAAATAAAACGTACAGATATATATATATACCTCAGAGTTGAGGGTCAATGTGATATTACGCTCCCGTCTATATATATACGAAGGATTTGTTGTGGTTTTTTCCTTTAGATATGTATATATATATATATATTGACGCCTCGGTGTCAAGTAAACCCGAGTCTGAACCTGGGTACAGGGGATTTTCCCTCTCACTTTGCACTAGGCCTTACGGTCTGAACGTGGAGTCTTTCGGATGAGACAATAAACCGAGGTCCCGTGTGCCCATGCACTTAGCATACGTTTTAAACCCAGTGGCAACAACAAAGTTGTCATTGGGTCAAAATGTACCCCCCACACCTTTCCTTCCTCATCAGTCACAAGAATCGCATGCAAAAAGAAGTAATTAAAAAAAATTGGGTGGCGCGCCTCTGGCTGCGATGCTCTTTCCAGGTGGCAGCAACCCGAATGTGACTATAAAGCACCTAATACCTAATATGTGTCCCCGTCTCTATGTGTCATCATCGTTGTGCCCCCGTCTCTATGTGTCATCATCGTTGTGCCCCCGTCTCTATGTGTCATCATCGTTGTACCCCCGTCTCTATGTGTCACCCTCCTTGTGCCCCCGTCTCTATGTGTCACCCTCCTTGTGCCCCCGTCTCTATGTGTCACCCTCATTGTACCCCCGTCTCTATGTGTCACCCTCATTGTGTCCCCGTCTCTATGTGTCACCCTCCTTGTGCCCCCGTCTCTATGTGTCACCCTCCTTGTGCCCCCGTCTCTATGTGTCACCCTCATTGTGCCCCCGTCTCTATGTGTCACCCTCATTGTGTCCCTGTCTCTATGTGTCACCCTCATTGTGACCCCGTCTCTATGTGTCACCCTCATTGTGCCCCCGTCTCTATGTGTCACCCTCATTGTGCCCCCGTCTCTATGTGTCACCCTCATTGTGCCCCCGTCTCTATGTGTCACCCTCATTGTGTCCCTGTCTCTATGTGTCACCCTCATTGTGCCCCCGTCTCTATGTGTCACCCTCATTATGCCCCCGTCTCTATGTGTCACCCTCGTTGTGCCCCCGTCTCTATGTGTCACCCTCCTTGTGCCCCCGTCTCTATGTGTCACCCTCATTGTGCCCCCGTCTCTATGTGTCACCCTCATTGTGCCCCCGTCTCTATGTGTCACCCTCATTGTGCCCCCGTCTCTATGTGTCACCCTCATTGTGCCCCCGTCTCTATGTGTCACCCTCATTGTGCCCCCGTCTCTATGTGTCACCCTCATTGTGCCCCCGTCTCTATGTGTCACCCTCATTGTGCCCCCGTCTCTATGTGTCACCCTCATTGTGTCCCCGTCTCTATGTGTCACCCTCCTTGTGTCCCTGTCTCTATGTGTCTCGTTGTGCCCCCGTCTCTATGTGTCACCCTCATTGTGCCCCCGTCTCTATGTGTCACCCTCCTTGTGTCCCCGTCTCTATGTGTCACCCTCATTGTGCCCCCGTCTCTATGTGTCCACCCTCCTTGTGCCCCCGTCTCTATGTGTCACCCTCCTTGTGCCCCCGTCTCTATGTGTCACCCTCATTGTGCCCCCTGTCTCTATGTGTCTCGTTGTGCCCCCGTCTCTATGTGTCACCATCGTTGTGCCCCCGTCTCTATGTGTCACCCTCCTTGTGCCCCCGTCTCTATGTGTCACCCTCATTGTGCCCCCGTCTCTATGTGTCACCCTCCTTGTGTCCCTGTCTCTATGTGTCTCGTTGTGCCCCCGTCTCTATGTGTCACCCTCATTGTGCCCCCGTCTCTATGTGTCACCCTCCTTGTGCCCCCGTCTCTATGTGTCTCCCTCATTGTGTCCCTGTCTCTATGTGTCACCCTCATTGTGCCCCCGTCTCTATGTGTCACCATCATTGTGCCCCCGTCTCTATGTGTCACCCTCATTGTGCCCCCGTCTCTATGTGTCACCCTCATTGTGCCCCCGTCTCTATGTGTCACACTCATTGTGTCCCCGTCTCTATGTGTCACCCTCATTGTGCCCCCGTCTCTATGTGTCACCCTCATTGTGCCCCCGTCTCTATGTGTCACCCTCATTGTGTCCCCTGTCTCTATGTGTCACCCTCATTGTGCCCCCGTCTCTATGTGTCACCCTCATTGTGCCCCCGTCTCTATGTGTCACCCTCATTGTGCCCCCGTCTCTATGTGTCACCCTCATTGTGCCCCCGTCTCTATGTGTCATCCTCATTGTGCCCCCGTCTCTATGTGTCACCCTCATTGTGCCCCCATCTCTATGTGTCACCCTCATTGTGCCCCCGTCTCTATGTGTCACCCTCATTGTGCCCCCGTCTCTATGTGTCACCCTCATTGTGCCCCCGTCTCTATGTGTCACCCTCATTGTGCCCCCGTCTCTATGTGTCACCCTCATTGTGCCCCCGT
>CM065695.1:39521539-39524039 GCA_017654935.2 Phymorhynchus buccinoides | reverse complement strand
AGAGAGAGAGAGAGAGAGAGAGAGAGAGAGAGAGAGAGAGAGAGAGAGAGAGAGAGAGAGAGAGAGAGAGAGAGAGAGAGAGAGAGAGAGAGAGAGAGAGAGAGAGAGAGAGAGAGAGAGAGAGAGAGAAGACAACAAGAAAAGGAAGGGGAGAAAAAAAAGAAAACGAAAGCACACAATACAAGAAAAGTGACGCCCACAAAAAAAACTTAACAAGAGACAAAAGACAAATACTGTGCTGCCAGGTTCAATGTCCTTTGCCAGACGGACTGAACAGATTAAAAGCCCTGTAATCCCATCTTGTTCCTACCACCCAAATCCCTACCCTCCCAGATAAGTGCTTAGGGGTATAGGGGGTGGGGTGGGGTGGAGCAAAGGAGAGGAGGAATGGGGAAAAGGGACGAGGGGGAAAAAAAAAGAATAACCTGTAAAGGTCTGTGTACACGGTGACATGATTCACAAGATATCATTATTTCCCCATGACAACACAGCGAGTTGTAAGTCATATTACGAGTGGCCTAACAATGTGTTGCCTTGGGAAAATATATATTTTTTGTGTGAATTAAGGTCTGTGTACACGTTAACAAAGTTCACAAAACGTCACTATTTCTCCATCGCAACACAGTGAGTTGCAAGTCATATTAAGGTATGTGTACACGTTAAAATTGTTCACAAAATATCTCTATTTCTCATTGGCAACAGTGTTAGGCCACTCATAATGTGACTTACAACTCACTGTGTTGCCATGGGGAAATAGAGATATCTTGTGAATTGTGTTAACGTGAACAGAGACCTTTATGAGTGGCCTAATGCTGTGTTGCCATGAGGAAATAGAAATATTTTGTGAATTAAGGTCTGTGAACACGCAACACTATTCACAAAATATCACTATTTCCCCATGGCAACACAGTGAGTTGTAAGTCACATTAAGGTCTGTGAGTGGCCTAACACTGTGTTGACATGTGGAAATAAAGATATTTCGTGAATTAAGGTCCAGGTACACGTTAACACTATTCACAAAATATCACTATTTCCCCATGGCAACACAGTGAGTTGTAAGTCACATTATGATTGGCATGTGTTGCCAATGAGAAATAGAGATATTTTGTGAATGACGTTAACGTGTACATAATTATATGACTTACAACTCACTGTGTTGCCATGGGGAAATAATGGTACTTTGTGAATATTGTTAACGTGTACAGAGACCTTAATATGATTTACAACTCACTGTGTTGTCATGGAGAAATAGAGATATCTTGTGAATAAGGTTAACGTGTACATATGCCTTTATGAGTGGCCTAACACTGTGTTGCCATGGGGAAAGAGAGATATTTTGTGAATATTGTTAGCGTGTATAGAGACATTTGTGAGTGGCCAAACACTGTGCTGCCATGAGGAAATAGAGATATTTTGTGAATTAAGGGCCATAACATTATTAACAAAATATAACTATTTCCACATGGCAACACAGTGAGTTGTAAGTCGGGTCATGAGTGGCCTAACACTGTGTTGCCATGGGGAAAATAGGATATTTTGTGAATAATGTTAACGTGCACAGAGTTGATGTTGACTTGTACAGAGACCTTAATGTTGACGTGTACAGAGACCTTAATGTTGACTTGTACAGAGACCTTAATGTTGACGTGTACAGAGACCTTAATGTTGACGTGTACAGAGACCTTAATGTTGACTTGCACAGAGACCTTAATGTTGACGTGTACAGAGACCTTAATGTAAACGTGTACAGAGACCTTAATGTAAACTTGTACAGAGACCTTAATGTTAACGTGTACCGAGACCTTAAAGTCTGGACAAAATAGGGCATTGTAGCAGCAGTGCGTCGACACTTTTCGTGGCTGGTTTTCAAAACGAGAAATCCATTATACACCCAGACGATAGATTTGGATCTTAATCCCTGTGTCACGAATGTTTTCCTTTCGCCCATGACCTACTAGGGGACCACCGCCTACAAACCGCCCTAAAGTCCTGACCGACACAGAGTGGGAATGTTCTCGGGGCAAGGCTTTCCCGCCACAGAATAAACAAACTCCGGCCCAGCCCTCCAGGGTAGCAGTTCCCTCCTCCTCCTCCTCCTCCTATCTGGAAGTCCTGGTTGGACAAGGCTGGTTGGCACTCACACCCACACACACCCTAATCAGGAGTACGAAGCCCCCCCCCCCCCCCGTGGGAATACCCGGGGGGGGGGGGGTCTTTTGCATAAATAGTTCCCACACCTTCTGGAAGATCTGTGCTTGTAACTTCCTCTAATCTGTCACTCTCTTTGACTCTACATTTCCCCCTTGCTTACTGTCATCTACTATCTTTCCGACTTACCCGGTCCATTTTTCTGCCTATTTTTCAAAAACAAAAAAACAAAAATTCAAAAAGATGTCCTCCAGCGATCTCCTTGACCTTGATTGGTCAACAATATTCGGAAGGAGCATAAGCCAAACCACCTTCATACCAAGCTTCAACATCCTATGTCGACTGGTGCCTG
>CM065695.1:39514039-39516539 GCA_017654935.2 Phymorhynchus buccinoides | reverse complement strand
TAGGCCAAGTTCAAAAATGAAGGTCATGGGTCAAAGGTCAAGGTCACTGGCGCCGATAAAAGCTGCCGAGCACCTGGCACAATAACGTTTAAACTCAGGGACCTAGGACACTCAAATTTTGCTCGCGGACAGGTACTAAGGATATCTGGACCACGTTCGAAAAATCAAGGTCATAAGTCAAAGGTCAAGGTCACTGGATACGACAATGCTGCCGCGCGGCTGGTGGTCTAGCGTCTTAACGCTCTTGTTTCCGCAATTGATGTATCTTCGAAGTTAAACTTCAGACTGTCAGATTTTACTAGAAAAGCTGTTTGAATTCTGTTTTCTGTATCTTGATAAAGAATATTAGTTCTATCTTCCGAAACAAAACAAATATATCAATATCTGCAAACTTCCGTTATGGCTAGTTTTCTTATGAACCATTTCAACCGATTGAACGGGAGCAGTTAGTGATGACTACAACGGGCGCAATTGACACAGGCGCAGTTGGGTGTAGGGTCATTAAAGCAGGCGCAATTGACAAGCACCGGGCTTGAGAAAACTCATCAGGTTTTAATGTCAACTCATCCCAGAAATATTGCCTGGGATTCGTAAGGAAATTGTTTCCATTCAAAATTGGCTTCCATTGCTTCCTTTCTCTCGTGCTGTTTTATGCAGGGCTCTAGCCCAGTGCGCCCAGTGCCTTCTCGGACTGTACAGCTTAGTAGATAGAAAGAGGCGTTGAGTTCCCAGCTTCTGCACGTAGGCAGTTTCTATTGACCAAATTGACAGGACCAGGAGGGGGAGGAAAGGGGGGGGAGGGGGGTACATTTCGCTGGTAAAAAAAGTTTTCCTATTAAAAAAACAAACCCCGTGATGTTCTTTGAGTACAAGAAGAAGCTAGAGCTTAATTATGCAGTTAGTGTCAAGCTAATGGTCGACGCACACGTCGCTATTTTTTTACTCTTTCCCCATGGCAACGCAGAGATACGTTGGTAACTTCACTACTAGCATAACACGTACTAGCATAACACCGTGTTGCCATGGGGAAAGAGTGCAAAACACCAACGTGTACATTGACCATAACCAAGCAGTGATTGTGAGTCTACCAAACACCTGGCTCCAATCCTCATTGGCATTTTTTTTTTGGGGGGGAGGGGGGTGCTAAAACAATGTATCGTGCAGTTGCATCTTGTGATGAATAACCCATGTAGTTCAGTAAAGGGTTAAAAGGCGTTGGAAAGACACGGTTCATAGTGAACAGGGGGCCGTTTCACCTTAGCTAACATTACGTTGCGCTCGCTCAAATCGGCAAAAACGGTCTAAGAAACACCCTTCGTTTGCCGATACAGTAGTTCGCGTGACGTTTTGTTCTCGCCAAACACCGAGCAAGCGGCGAAATATTCGGAACTAGTAGAGGGGTGAATACATTTCTTGTTGATGACTGGTCCATTAAAGTTTGGCTAAAATAATACTTTTTTTCTTAACAATCAGACAAGAGCTTGTAATATTCTTCCGCAAACGTTTTCTAAAGTGTTTTTTAGACCCCTTTTGGCGTAACAGTTATGCGCGCGGCGACCGTCGTCTAGAGAAACCCAACCCAGATTCACGGTGTCTCTTTCTCTCTACCCTCTATCTCTCCTCCTCCCTTGCCCCCGATCTTCTTCCTTTCTCTTTTACAGTATTATAACTGGCTTTTTTTTAAAGTTAAAGGGACACCCTGACGGATGGGTTTTTGCACACACAAAAACACGTCGAAATCACCAGGAAAACACCGTTTACAGAGATTGCAACACTCACTGGTTTCCTTGAAATGAAACCATGGTGATTCCTCCTTTGACGGAGGTGCTGGAAGTCAGATTCTTTTCTAATGGCCGGCTGAGTCAGACCAAATCGTTTGCACGAATTTCCCACAATAGAAGCCTTTTTTTATAACTATTTTATACAGTTTACCAAAATAAGTTTCGCTCACAACAAAGGAAATAGCTCCTTTTTGTTTGTGGCTCAAGCCACAAACCTATAACTCACTTTGTCGGTCGGTCTGTCGGTCGGTCTGTCGGTCCAAAATTGTCGCACATTTTGACAAAATTGTCGCACTTCAAATCGAGGCTACACTTCAAATTGAGGCCGCTCTTTAAAATGATGTATTTTAAAAGCGTACAAAATAATAAACATACGTAATACAGACACTACAACAGACACGACGAGTATGCGGTGCTTCTTTTGATGAGCATAAGTAGGATACATAGTTTTAAATGTTTTCCAAAAGATATAAAAAGTTACGAAATGGTGCAGAGATAACATTCTGGTTTACAGATTAAAATTATTGAAAAGCCAGGGGAGGTGACTCATGATTGGAGTGGTAAAAATAGACCGTGTGCCACAAACTATTGCGATTTCGCGCTTGGTTTTTTTAACTGCACTACAAAGAAGAAAAAGCTTCAACCACTCTTGAGTGGCCTCTACCCACCCCGTCCAAAATGGCTTCTCTCTCCGGCAACTCCGCCAAGGAGGAATCGCC
>CM065695.1:39444039-39446539 GCA_017654935.2 Phymorhynchus buccinoides | reverse complement strand
GAGCTGAACAGCTAAGGTCTGCAGAAGAGAAACAAACTCTAGGGAGAGCTGAACAGCTAAGGTCTGCAGAAGAGAAACAAACTCTAGGGAGAGCTGAACAGCTAAGGTCTGCAGAAGAGAAACAAACACTCTAGGGAGAGCAGAACAGCTAAGGTCTGCAGAAGAGGAAACAAACTCTAGGGAGAGCTGAACAGCTAAGGTCTGCAGAAGAGAAACAAACTCTAGGGAGAGCTGAACAGCTAAGGTCTGCAGAAGAGAAACAAAACTCTAGGGAGAGCAGAACAGCTAAAGTCTGCAGAAGAGGAAACAAACACTCTAGGGAGAGCTGAACAGCTAAGGTCTGCAGAAGAGAAACAAACTCTAGGGAGAGCTGAACAGCTAAGGTCTGCAGAAGAGAAACAAAACTCTAGGGAGAGCAGAACAGCTAAGGTCTGCAGAAGAGGGAAAAAAACCTAGGGAGAGCAGAACAGCTAAGGTCTGCAGAGAAGACTCGCTATTTATAAGTCGTTTTTGTACTTTAAAATAATAACTTTCCAACTCCTTGTTGAGAAATCGTCTCTCTCTCTCTCTCTCTCTCTCTCTCTCTCTCTCTCTCTCTCTCTCTCTCTCTCTCTCTCTCTCTCTCTCTCTCTCTCTCTCTCTCTCTCTCTGTCAGTCAGTATGTCTCTCTGCCTCTGTCTCTCTCTCTCTCTCTCTCTCTCTCTCTCTCTCTCTCTCTCTCTCTCTCTCTCTCTCTCTCTGTATGTGTGTGTGTGTTTCAAAATATATGTCTCTCTGTCTCTTAATCTCTCTCTCTCTCTCTCTCTCTCTCTCTCTCTCTCTCTCTCTCTCTCTCTCTCTCTCTCTCTCTCTCTCTCTCTCTCTCTCTCGACATGTTAACATACCCCGAGGTCCTGAAGTCATAGAAGAGCCAAAGATAAGAATAGTAACCCTCTTTGGTAGAAATAGAATGGTGGTTTTCAAACTGTGTGTGGGGGGGGGGGGGGGGAGGCGTGGGGAAGGGGATGAGGGATGGGTAAAGACCTCAAGTACTGCTTTCCAGCACTGAATGTTTCCAGCTTGTTGATCTGACCAGCCAACTGAACGTAATATCGTAATTCTACCGTCTGGGAAGAAGTGACACCCCCCATTACATTATACTACCTTACACCCCCCCTACCCCCCCACCCACCCCTAGTCTCTTTCTCTTTGTTCTCTTTCTTCTCTTTTTTATATTACATTCCTATCATATCCTCCACCTCCCTTCCCTAGAAAAACAAATATTTTCCCTCTTCACCTTAATTCAACTCTCTCTCTCTCTCTCTCTCTCTCTCTCTCTCTCTCTCTCTCTCTCTCTCTCTCTCTCTCTCTCTCTCTCTCTCAAAGGGTTGTAAAACTATTGTCAATAAATAATTGTCATCTCTCTCTCTCTCTCTCTCTCTCTCTCTCTCTCTCTCTCTCCTCTCTCTCTCTCTCTCTCTCCCCTCTCTCTCTTCTCCCTCTCCCCCTCTCTCTCTCTTTCTTATACACTGTATTTACTATGCATTTTTTCCCCTGCATCTATCACTTCATTTCCTCCATCTTTTCTTTTCTTTTGACCTCCCTCTCTCTGTCTGTCTCTGTCAGTCTGTCTGTCTGTCCTTGTCTCAGTCTCTCTCTCTTTAATTGATGTGATTTATCTTATTTATATGCCTTGCACGGTGCGTCCGTTTACGACCTTGATTTCAGGTGGTTGTTTTTTTCTTGTATTTTGCGATGTCTTTTTTTTTTCTATTTGTATTTTTTAACTTTCTTTTCTTTTTGTTCTGAGGGCCGGATGAAGAAGAAAAAGCCGGTTATTGTGCTTATTCCGCTTTCCCTCAATACAAAACATTCGTTCGTTCGTTCGTTCATTCGTTCGTTCTCTCTCCCCCACCCTGCTTGTCTTCCTTGTCTGTGCGTGCGCGCGCGCATGTGTATTTGAGTGTGTGAGTGTGTGCGTGTGTGTATGCGTGTGTGTATGTGTGTGTATGTGCGTGTGCGCGCACACATGAGTGTGTGTGTGTGTGTATGTGTGTGTGTGTGTATGTGTGTGTGTGTGTGTGTGTGTGTGTGTGTGTGTGTGTGTGTGTGTGTGTGTGTGTGTGTGTGTCTGTGTCTGTATGTGCTATGCTATATTAAAAAGGTATGCGTGCACGTATGTAGGCAGGCCTATGGGTGTAGCCTATGCATGTTTACAAATGTGTACAAATGTTACGCGTGCAGGAATGCCTAAGTGTGCGCATATGCGTACGTGCGTGTATGCATGTGTAAATGCGCGCGCGTGTGCGTGCGTGCATGCAAACGTGCGGGTGGGTGCGTCCGCGGTGCGCTCGTGTATCCATCACTGAGTGTGTATGTGCATTGTGTGTTAGGGTGAGAGAGAGAGAGAGAGAGAGAGAGAGAGAGAGAGAGAGAGAGGAGAGAGAGAGAGAGAGAGAGAGAGAGAGAGAGAGAGAGAGAGAGAGAGAGTTTGATTTCCCCCCCTCCCCCTCTCCACTAC
>CM065695.1:39412428-39431039 GCA_017654935.2 Phymorhynchus buccinoides | reverse complement strand
CTTGTGTTTAATTTTTGGGGGGGTGGGGGGGGGGGCGGACGAGGACATCATCTAACCAGTGCAAGGAAGTTTTATAAAAGTTCAGCTGTATCTCATGAACTACTGAACAGAACAGAATTCGTCTTTCAAATTTGTTGGCGATTGTTTATTGTGTATTGCGTTCTGTAAGGGTGGAAAGTGGTTCTAGTTTATTTGGGGGGGGCGGGCGGGGGGGTGGGGGTGAACCGGAGAGGGACCATAATAACCCTCCTACGCGCCTGGCCGGGTTTGCACTGTCACAATGCGTTGCTGCCACTCGGCGATGCCCTAGTTTTTATTATTTTTATATGTTCATGCTTCTACAATTAGGTTTCTAACTAGCCCTACTAACCCTTCCTTTGTATTGTGGCCTTAAGGGCCAATCCTCATAGTGCAAAAATTTTAAAAAAAAAAAAAAAAATTCAGAGTGCTCTTTTTTCTTTCCTGCTCTCTTCATCTCACACACACAACCAGACACCAAACACACACATTTTTCTCTTTTTTTTATACACTCACACACACACAGAGACACACACACCCCCACACACACACACACTCACTCTCTCTCTATCTCTCTCTCTTCACCTCACACATACCAGACCCAAACACACACACATTCTCTTCTTTACACCACACACACACACACACTCAACATCTCACTCACTCTCTCTCCCTCCTTCTCTCTCTCACTCACACACACAACCAGACAAAATCACACACAACATTCTCTCTCTCTCTCTCTCTATCTCTCTCTCTCTATCTCTCTCACACACAACACAACACAACACACATTACTCTCCTCTCTCTCTCTCTCCTCACTCTCTCACTCTCACTCTCTCTCTCGTAGTTAAGTATTGCAACATTAGAACCAAGGACAGAATGGAAGAATAGGCCCAGCGTAAATTATTGTCCTTGTAAAATAAAGTTTCTGAGTCTGAGTCTCTCTCTCTCTCTTCTGCCCTCTCTCTCACACACACACACTTTCCTTCTTTCTTTCCTCCTTACCATCCAGCATAAGCAAAGAGACCAGAGTACAGAGCCAGTGATATTCCACCAACGTCACTGTTGGTCGATTCCATGCCAGTTTCCAGGTATTCCGTTTCCCCTGTAAATAATATACAGTCAAATATAATAATAAAGAATGACAAGATTCAGTAAACACCACTCGCGCACGAATCCAAACCAACCACCAGAAATTCAAAATATTTCTGTCAATGAAAAATTCTGCATTGCAATAATTTATTTGAGCATCATTATTACATGTAGTTTTAAATCAATTACTTGTGACATGTAACAAACCCTCACACCCACTATTACCCCACCACCCCCACCACCCCCAAAAAAGCGGGAAAAAGAGAAAGAAAAAAAAAAAACAACCCCTTACTCATCATCCTTTTTTGTCACTTAAAAATAAAGAAATTCTAACATTCCTAAAAAAACAACCATCTAAAATAAAAAATAATATTCAGATTTCTTCGCCTTCATAAGCTTCTTCTTCGATCGCTCAGTTTCATGTTAATTATGAGCGTAGATGCGTCCATGCTGCCGTTATGCGCCTAAGTAAGAAATAGTCAGGCCCAGCAAGTCAGACCTCGGAATGGAAGAAATCGTTTCGAAAGTGTTTCTTGAAAAAAAGGCAGGAGGAGAATGGACCGGTAAGGCAGGAAAGATAGTAGATGGCAGTAAGCAAGGCGAAAAGGCAGAAAATCAAAAGAGAGCGACAGATTAGAGGAAAATTCAGGCACAGAACTTCCAGAAGGTGGGGGAAACTATTTATACAAAAGACCCTCCCACGGTATCCCCCACAGGGATAGTGATATCAGCAAAAAGAGACGATTTTGATGCAGCAGGTGTTAATTACGGCAACATTCCTTCAGACCATTGTCGTATTTCACATGCGTTTAAAACAACGTAATTTGTAACACCCACCCATTCACCCAATCCTTCCCTCCCACCCAACAACCAACGCCCCATTATACAAAGAAAATCACACAATCACAGCTCTCATAGGAATTGTTATGGAATAATTAAGGAAAGTCATCTTACGGGTGTATGGGAGGGAGTGATCTTTGGGCCTACACGAGAAACTTAGGACGCTGATTTTGCCGCCAAGGGGGCAATCAAACCAGTAGGGGCCTAAGAATATCACGCGCTAACCCCTAAGTCCCTACAGGTTTGATTGCCCCCCTGGCAGTGAAATCAGCGTCCTAAGTTGACCATTCAATCGGTCAAACAGGGGGAGTTATTCTACCATAAGGTAGATCCCCAGCCCTCACTAGCTCTCACCTGTGTGTTGAGTCGACATTTACATATAGAACCTCTAGAACACTAGTCCTGCGTTCATTTCTAAAAAATTGCTGTGCCATTTATATTTTTACGGCGCACATTTTTGGAAGTTCTTATCAGTTGATGGTGTGTGTGTGTTGTGTAGCATGAATGTGTGCTGTCGTGTGTTTGTTTTTTTTTTTTTTTTTTTAGTTTTGTGGGGTGGGTGTGCACGCATGTGTGTGTCTGTATTTGTTCATGTGTGTATGTGTGTCTGTCTGTCTGCGTGCGCTACGTGTGTGTGTGAGGGTGTGTTTGTGTGTGTTTGTGTGTATGTGGTCAGTCCATGCGGGCTCAGTTGCTGTGACTTAACGAAATGGGGGTATGAATGGATGTTGGCGGCAATAATGTGTGTTGTATAGTGTTGTGTGTGTGGTGGGTTGTGTGTGCGTTGTAGGGTGTGTGTGCGTGTGCTGTGCGCGTGTCGGCTTGTGTTGTGCGTGGGTGCTTGCGTGTGTGGGTGTGTGTGTGGCTGCGTGCGTGTGCGTTGCGTGCGTACGTGTTGTGTTAAAGAGAGAGAGAGAGTCGCGACTTGATGATTGCCGTGCGTCTCTCTGTGTGTTAAAGAGAGAGAGAGAGTTGCTTTGCATATGCGCTGCTGGTGGTTGGTGTCACTCTTGAATGTTGTTTTTGTTATCTGTTGATGAATAATTGATTGTAAAGCGCTTTGGGGCTAATCTGAGGTAAAGCCCTATATAAATGTACTGTTATTATTATATTATTATTATTTTAGGGGATACTGGCCACACCCATTTTTCTAAAAAAATGTTTTTTGCAAGTCGCTGACTCGCATCCTGTGGTTTCAAGCTTCGGCGCCATTGTTGCATTGTTGCTTTGGTTTTGACCGAGTAAGTCGAGGTAAACAAACTCTAATTATCACGAAGTGCTCTCCCCCTAGTTGTTTTCTTCCGAAAATCGTCTATTGCTACAATAGTTTGCCAAAACAAGCAATACTTTCAAACCGGATAAGTGCAAGGTCATCCAAAAATCTGGAAAAGCTGTTACACACAACTCTGAACTGGCCTAAAGTACAAATTCTATATATATAAAACAAATGTCAAGCCATGCTCACTTGCTAGCAAAAACTTATCTCAACTCAAAAAAAAAGAAAGAAAAAAAAGCTTATAGCTATAATCTTTGATGAGAAATTAGGAGGTATTCTTAATATCTAACAATAGGGTGTTACTCAAAAATATATTTTGAGAATATCTGTCAAAAGAAACGCTGTTTAGAATTGATACTGCAAGTTGTCCTTGGTCTGAGTTTTTGACTGACTAGCATTTAAAGATTTAACCCCTTGACTGCCAGAGAAAATTAAAGAAAAAAATCATTGTACAAATGATGACATGACAAAGACAACTGATAGAGCCAATCTGGCAAAATGGTCTGGGGGATATAACTCTCTTGACTGTGTTAAAGCAAAAGCCAGCATATCAGAGTTATTCCTCTTCATCTGATAATGACATCAGTGATGTCATCAAGTCAGTATGTGATACGTTATATGGCAGTCAAGGGGTTAAGGTTATCATAGTTTGTGTGTTGATGGACAAAGTTGTGTGCGCACATATCAAACACACACATCACACACGCAGTGCACACACAAACGCCAGCAGTGACAGACACACAGACAGACAGCCAGACTGACAGACAGACAGACAGACAGACGGACAGACAGACAGACGAGCTGACCCATGCACCACATCAATCATCATTCCTGGTAACTCCAGTGTTGATGATGACCAAAAGGGCGGCAAGCAGATTGATCATTGTGAATGCACAGACAGACTGACTACACAGACACACGTGACGGACAGACAGACAGACAGACGAGCTGACCCATGCACCACATCAATCATCATTCCTGGTAACTCCAGTGTTGATGATGACCAAAAGGGCGGCAAGCAGATTGATCATTGTGAATACACAGACAGACTGACACACAGACACACTGACAGACAGACACACTGACAGACAAGACACACTGACAGGCAGACAGACGAGCTGACCCATGCACCACATCAATCATCATTCCTGGTAACTCCAGTGTTGATGATGACCAAAAGGGCGGCAAGCAGATTGATCATTGTGAATGCACAGACAGACTGACACACAGACACACAGACACACAGACACACCTGACAGACAAGACACACTGACAGGCAGACAGACGAGCTGACCCATGCACCACATCAATCATCATTCCTGGTAACTCCAGTGTTGATGATGACCAAAAGGGCGGCAAGCAGATTGATCATTGTGAATGCACAGACAGACTGACACACAGACACACTGACAGACAGACAGACGGACAGACAGACAGACACACAGACAGACAGACAGACGGACTGACCCATGCATATTATGGCAACTCCAGTGTTGATGATGACGAACAGAGCCAGCAGCTTGATCAATTGTGAATACACAGACAGACAGACAGACAGACAGACAGACACACAGACAGACGGACTGACCCATGCATATCATGGCAACTCCAGTGTTGATGATGACCAACAGAGCCAGCAGCTTGGTCACTGTGAATACACAGACACACAGACAGACAGACGGACATACAGACAGACATACAGACGGACTGACCCATGCATGTCATGGCAACTCCAGTGGCGATGATGACGAACAGGGCTAGAGCAGCTTTATCATCGTGACTACACACACAGAGACAGACGGACATACATACAGACAGACAGACAGACGGACGGACATACATACATACATACAGACAGACGCACTGACCAATGCATATCATGACAACTCCAGTGGCGATGATGACGAACAGAGCCAGCAGCTTGATCATTGTGAATACACAGACACACAGACAGACATACAGACAGACGGACATACAGACACACTAACAGGCAGACAGACGGACTGACCCATGCATATCATGGCAACTCCAGTGGCGATGATAACCAACAGTGCTAGCAGCTTGATCATTGTGAATACACAGACACACAGACAGACAGACGGACATACAGACAGACAGACGGACTGACCCATGCATATCATGGCAACTCCAGTGGCGATGACAACCAACAAGGCCAGCAGCTTGGCTGCGGTGAACACGTCCTGAATGCGCGTGGCCGCCCGCACACTCATCGCATTGATGAACGTCAGAATACCTGGAAACACACAAATGAATAATTCATAGATATCTAAATACCCAAAACTACCCAAATAAAGAATTACTAAGGTGGGTGGTGGGGGGGGGGGGTGGCGGGGTGCGGGGGGGGGAGGGGGGGGGGCTATTTTAGTAGGTGGCGTATCCTGTTTGCTAGATTTCAGAACAAGATGCACTTAACTCGACCTAAGTGACTCAGCAGCAGTGCAGTCTCCTCAGATGTTGCTCCTGATGACAAATATAGATCTCTGGTGGTTGCCTCGTGATGACAAATTATAGATCTGCTGCTCTTGCATAGCTGGTTTCGGATTCTACAACCTGCTCAGATTTTCAGATAAGTTGCTGCTTTTAATTCATTCAAGTCATTCCGGCCATATATGTCCAGAATTAATAGATATGTCAAATTTGATGCATTTGCTTCAAGGGAAGTAAATCTGTGCACACCATACGTTGGTCACTTTTAAAACTCGCTCTAAACTCCCTTAGACCACAATTTTGCCTCTGACTTTGCTTTTGTAGTGGATATTCGTTGTGGGGAGGGGGGGGGGGGAACCAGTCGGTGTAGAGGAGTTTTTCTATATAAAGTCTATATATAAAAAGTCTGATCCACCACTTCCCTATTGTCTAAACCTGAAGTAAAAACCTGTAATCTTCTTTCATTTCTCCTTTTGTTTATGTATGTTTTGATTGTGTGTATGGCTGGAGTGATTTGATATTGTTGAGATTTTTGTTTCGTGAATTTTTGATTAATTCAAAATCGTTGCGATGCGAATGAGTGAAGTGATGGCAGAGGCATAAAAAAAACCAGCGTGAAAGCGATAGAACAAGCAACGGTGTGGCAGCATTTTCGGCTCCAGTGACCTTGACCTTTGACCAGTGACCATCTTCAAACTTTGCCTAGATATCCAAATTTGCCTAGATATCCATGTTCGCCTTGTGTCAAGTAAACCCGAGCTCGAACCTGGGTACAGGGGATTTTTCCTCTCTCACTTGCACTAGGCCTTAAGGTCTGAACGTAGAGTCTTTCGGATGAGACGATAAACCCGAGGTCCCGTGTGCCCATGCACTTAGCACTCTGTTAATCTCAGTGGCAACGAAAAAGTTGTCATTTGGTCAAAATTTACTCCCCATCCACCCTTTCCTTTCTCATCAGTCACACAAAAATCGCATGCAAAAAAATATAAAAAATTGGGTGGGGCGCCTCTGGCTGCAACGCGCTCTCCAGGTGGGAGCAACCCGAATTTCACAGACGCCTCTGTGACTATTAAGTACCTAATACCTAAACTTCCTATCCACATGCAAAATGTGAACCTCCAACGTGCCTCCGTTCAAACGCTATCATGATAACATACATAGATAGGAACAGACAGGCGGGGGGTGAAAACACTATGCAGCTTTGAATTTGCAGCTGCTTAACAAAGCCAAGAAAAAAACCCACCCAGTTTTATATAAACTCTATTGTTTAGGCCTATTGACCGCTGCAACAAGAGTTATTAAGTTTACCCTTTCACCGCCACTGTCGCCTCTTGGCACCACAATGATTTGACACCCATGTCACTAAAAGGCATCAAACGAGGGTCTGTTATTCAATTAGTGAATTACCCTAAGTTCTTATTTTTGGGAGGTAAGGATATGCGCTATTTAATGCATGTTACAGAGGAATCCTCAGTACTGCAGATGAAATCCTTTCTCCACCCAGGTAAGTTTAATGGAAAGTTTTGGCTGAAAAATGGCTGGCGTTGAAAGGGTTAACGCCCTTGACAGTGAAAGTGAAGCCCTTGTTGGTCAGTACTGAAAAGGGCATTCACTCTCGCAAAAGGCAGCCATTCAGTGGCCTCAAATAGGGTTATTGGCGAGTTATTCCCTTGTTTGGTCAGTACTCAAGCATCTACCAAGGGCATTCACTCTAGCAAAACATAGTTGTTGCAGTGGCCAATAAAGTGATTGGCAGCATCGTCATTAGTATGATGACAACTCTAGAGGTATCAACAGTTTTCATGTAGAGAATATCATTTATGCAATGCCTAATATGCTTTCATTAGCAGGCAGAAAGATTGTACAGTGGAACCTCCCATATAAGACCCCCCCCCCCCCCCCCCCAACCTTTATAAGACTCCCTCCCACTTAAGACCTACTTCTCTAAGACATTTCCCTTCTTTGTCAGTATTAAAATTACCTCCATTATACAACGCCCGCCCACGTAAGATCTTATTTTGGATGATTTTTCAAGGTCTTAACCACTTGACTGCCACCAACGCATTATGTACTGACCTGATGACATTAATGATGATGTTATCAGATGAAGAGGAATAACCCTGATATGCTGGCTTTTGCTCTAACACAATCAAGAGAGTTATATCCCCAGACCAATTTGCCAGATTGCCTCTGTCAGTTGTCTTTTTCATGGCATGATTTGCCCAATGATGTTTTCTTTAATTTTCTCTGGCAGTCAAAGGGTTAATAATAATAATAAATAACATTTATAGAGTGCCCTTTCTCTCTTGAGCTCACGGCGCTTCACAATTGTTTAAATAAATACATAAATCATAAATAAGCTACTACAATATCAACTATCACAAACATTCACACAGCCACAACACGCACGCACGCACACGCCCACACCCACATACGCGCGCACACCCACCCACCCACCCACAATGTGGTTTCATGGAAACCTGTGTCTGTTAGGGGATTTTAATTTTCATGTTGACTCTCCCACTGATCGTAGCTCTATTAAGTTTTTAGAAGTGTTAGATATGTACAATCTTCATCAATCTGTGTCCGGACCCACTCACAAACATGGCCACACTCTGGACTTGGTGATAGAAAGGCCCAGTGATGGAGTTCACCGATCCTCAGAGGTCAATCATGACCTCGAGTCTGACCATGTTTGTGTTGTGAGTTTGTTTGACATAGAGCTCCCTGTCCACAAACACGTGTACCGCAGCGTCAGAAATATCCGCGCAATCGACAGAACTGTTTTCGGAAATGATATCAAAGTAGAATTATCTAAGTACACATCTAGTTCTTGTACTGCCGCTGAGTACGATAGCGCCCTTCGGTCAGTATTGGACAAACATGCTCCTGTTTCTTCACGCAAAGTTTCTTCTAGCAGAGAATCAAGTCCTTGGTTTAGTGTGATGCCTAACGAAATAAAAGAAGCAAAGAAAAAACGAAGACAGGCCCAAGCACAATCAGATTCTTCAGGGCTCACTGTACATAAACAAATATATAATAAAGCTAAAAATTGTGTGACTTTCTTGACAGATCAGGCAAAAACGATGTACTACAGTACCAAAATTGCAGCGGCAAGATCTAGTAAAGAACTGTATTCTATTACAAACAAACTGTGTGCAAGGGTTAAACCTACCAAACTTCCGACTGTTTACCCCCCACCATCATTGCCATGTGTGTTTTCTGATTTCTTTCATTCCAAAATTGAGAACATTAGGAAAGAGCTTGACTTGCAGCCCACTGTTTCACACCCCCTAGGCAAAGATTTTGTAGGCTCCCCTCTTGTTGCTTTTTCGCCTGTGTCTGAGAAAGATGTCGTTGATGTTTTGAAAAGATCTGCCCCCAAGACGTGTGACCTTGACCCTTTACCAACCCCTTTGTTGTATGAATGTCTTGATGTTGTTGTGCCTGTCATGACTCAGATCATAAACGACTCTTTACTGAGTGGTGTTTTCCCTGACCTGTACAAAACTGCTCTTGTTAAACCCTTGATAAAGAAGCCTACCATGGATCATAATGACTTGAAAAGTTATCGGCCTGTGTCCAACTTAGCGTTTGTCTCCAAAATAATCGAGAAAATTGTCCTTGCACAATTGTCTAACCATCTGTCAGCAAACAATTTGTTCAACCCCCTCCAGTCTGCCTATCGACCTGCTCACAGCACTGAAACGGCTCTGACTAAAGTTCTTAACGATCTCCTCTTAGCTCTTGACAATGGAAAAGTGTCAGTCTTGACCCTCCTAGATCTGTCAGCAGCATTTGATACAATAGATCACACCATTCTTCTATCCCGGCTGGAACGTGTTTTTGGAATCCATTCTACAGTTCTACAGTGGTTCTCCTCATATCTAACAAATCGCTTTCAGACTGTCTTGATCAACAACTGCAGTTCAGATCCGAAGTTAAAGTTAATTTCTTGTGGTGTACCTCAGGGATCTGTATTGGGGCCAGTTCTCTTTGTCCTGTACACTGCTCCTCTCTCTGATGTTTTTGCTAGTCACTCTGTTATTGACCATTCCTTTGCTGATGATACCCAGCTTCAAAAATCGGCGGAACCTACCCAACTTGACAGCGCTATTCAGTCTATGGAATCCTGCCTTCATGATGTCAAATCCTGGATGACATGCAACAAATTAAAACTTAATGATGACAAAACGGAAGCTCTGATTGTTTCCTCTCAGCGTATGTCTGCAACGATATCTCTTCCAGAAACTCTTACAGTTGGCAATGCTTGTGTTCAGTTTTCTAAGTCAGCAAAGAATCTCGGAGTTACCCTCGATTCAAATCTTACAATGCATAAACAGGTTATTAATCTCATACGTTCCATCAATTATGAGCTCAGACGAATCAGTGCTGTTCGACACTTTCTGTCTGTTGCAGCCACGAAAACTCTTATTTCTGCCTTTATTCTTTCCCGCATTGACTATTGCAACTCTCTTCTCTGTGGCTGTCCTAAGTATCTCCTGCAACGTGTTCAAAAACTGCAAAACAGTGCAGCACGCCTCACTCTCAAGATTCCACGTTCTGATCATATAACACCTCATCTTCGTAACTTGCACTGGCTTCCAGTAGAGGCTAGAATCAAGTATAAAATAGCTTGCCTTTGTTTCGGTGCTGTTCACTCCTCTGGTCCCGTCTATCTCTCCGAACTAGTAACTGTCTACTTACCTGCTCGCTCCCTACGTTCTTCCTCTGACTGCTGCACACTCAAGGTTCCTCGGGTCCACACGAAATCGTTTGGTGAACGATCCTTCTACTATTTAGCACCTCACTTATGGAATTCCCTCCCACAACATGTCCGCTCATCTGACTCTATTTCCGCCTTTCGCTCTGCCCTTAAAACTCACTTGTTTCGGACATATTATGATTGATTAGTGTTTGTGTGTGAGGTGTGTGTGTGTGTGTGTGTGTGTGTGTGTGTGTGTGTGTGTAAGGGGGGGGGGGGGTCCGTTTTATTGCAGAAATCTTGTAAAAAATGTATTTACAATTATTTTATTATTCGTATTTTGTATGTAGAATGTCTACGTCTTGTAAACTTTAAATGCTTGTAAATGAGGTAGAAGGGTATTTTTGTTTTTGCAAAATTTGTCTATTATAATTAGTCATGTAATTGGTATGTCGATGGCAGTATGATTTTATTTCAAGTTGCAGTATTGTATTCAAACTTGATTGGGAATGTGAATGTGGTCTCTATGTTTCTTCTTAGAATGTTCATGTTGTAACTATTTTACTTGTATAATTAATTGTGTGCGAATGTGCGTGTGCGCATGCATGTGTGTGTGTGTGTGTGTGTGTGTGTGTGTGTGTGTGTGTGTGTGTGTGTGTGTGTGTGTGTGTGTGTGTGTGTGTGTGTGAGTAAGGAAGTAAGAGAACGTTGTGTGTAGGCATCGTGCTTATTTTACTTTCTAATGATTAATTATTTGTTTGCCTTTAAATTTAATGTTCTTGTTATCAATGTAAAGCGCACTGAGCTCATGTGAGAAAGAGCGCTATATAAATTCCCATTATTATTATTATTAATGTGGGGGACATCATTTTAAGGCAGGAAACAGGACAAGGAAGAAATCAGAGGTATTGCCGGAAGAGGTGAGTTTTAAGAGCGGTTTTGAAAGACTGGAAAGATTTAGCAGAACGAAGTTCATATGGTAGGGTGTTCCAGACAGAAGGGGCGCTGAAAGAAAATGAACGTTCACCATTTGTCTTAGTGTTAGTACGAGGAATAGAAAGGACAAGTTTGTCAGAAGAGGAATGGAGAGACCTGGAGGGTGAGTACAGGTGAACGAGATCAGAGAGGTAGGCAGGACTAGATGAATGGACAGCATTGAAACACAGGCAAGCAATTTTAAAAGGGAGGTTAAAAGGGAGGTTCCACTGTATTTAATTTATGAGCCTGTGTCCACTACAAGCATAGCGATGACATGTTATGAGAGACTTTTTGATATCTCTTCCTCAGTCTTTCAGACGTAAACAGGTGCAAGAACACACACACACACACACACACACACACACACACACACACACAGTGACACACACACACACACACACACAGTGACACACACACACACACACACACACACACACACAGTGACACACACACACACACAGTGACACACACACACACAGTGACACACACACACACACCATGACACAGACACACACACCACACACACAATGACACACACACACACACACACACACACACACAGAGTCTCTCTATTTCTCTTCTCTCTCTTCCCCCTCCCCCTCTCCTCACAATCAATTATGTCAAGATCCGATAATAAAGCACCCCAGCAACAGTTAATAAAACCTCAAGCAATAACCACACCTCCTATTCTTCCTGTGACTACGTGGTAGCCCTACCCTGTCACTATCAGTATCTCAAAGAAGTGACAATCATCAATGCAGGCAAGCACCACTAAAGTACTACTGTCTCTTATCAGTCATAATAGACGGACCAGCCATGTTTCAACCTAAATTTATGGAAGACCAAATTTTCCAAAGATGTAGAACGCGCTTGTGGTCACCCACTGTCCATTCATCATATTATTTTTGAATGTTCAGTTTTAACTCCCCTATACAAAAGTTTTAAAATAAATATAGCAAACTTAGGGCCTTTTAAAGGAATCATTTACAGAAAGTGCAGGTTTTCGCCTGTGTTTCTGTTGTTGATGTTGTCGTATCCTGGCCTAACGACTACAGGGGTCATCCCAACAGCCGAAGCGCTTGAACACTATGGTACAAATGCACCAGCTAGGGGATGGGAACATTATGTGTGCGACCGTTTTTGATTACCCCGCCACGTGGGCAGCCACACTCCGACTTTGGAGGAATTTGTGTGCGTTTCTCAGCCATATTTGTGACCATCAGCTAGCTACAGGTAGCAGAGGATGTAGCTGCTATTTTAGAAAACTGGGCTGAAACGCGCTTACATTGAAGAGTACTTGAACTCCCCTGTGGGGATTCCGGGGGTCTTTTGTACAAATAGTTTCCCACCTTCTGGAAGCTCTCTGCTTGTAACTTCCTACAATCTATTACTCTGTTTGACTCTTCCTTTTCTCTTTGCTTACCGTCATCTACAATCTTTCTGCCTGACCGGTCCATTCTCCTGCCTCTGTTCTAGAACCCCTAGCAAAGATTTTCTCCAGCCGAAGACAGACATGCTGGGCCTTTTTCTAAGTTAGGCGCATAACGGCAGCCTGACGCATCTGCGCTCATATGACAGGAGACTGAGTGAGTGGTCAAGAAAGAAAGAAAGAAAGAGAGCTTGAACACTTTCTAAGCCAACAGGACTTTGTTAAGGGCGCTTGGTATTGGCAAAGGCCTGCAGAGGGCAACTTAAAGGGAAAACAACCGATCCCAGGGATCGGGTCGTTCTTGCCAGAAAAGCTCTGCCTCACGGTGGTTCACACAACAGAGAACAAAGAAGGGCCAACTTAAAGGGAAAACAACCGATCCCAGGGATCGGGTCTTTCTCGCCAGAAAAGCTCTGCCTCACGGTGGTTCATACAACAGAGAACAAAGAAGGGCCAACTTAAAGGGAAAACAACCGATCCCAGGGATCAGGTCGTTCTCGCCAGAAAAGCTCTGCCTCGCGGTGGCTCGCACAACAGAGAACAAAGAAGGGCGAACCGTCAAATGCAGCGCGCGCTCAGCGCCTCCCCTCTTTTATAGTCCGGCCGTGCCTTTAAGTCCCCTAGGGTGCAGCAGTAAGACCACCTCCTACCAATTTCAGTCATAGTCACGATTATTTTATTGGCAGAGGCTCGGGGTACGGGCCCGTATCTCACATTCTCCAGGCTACGGATACGTTGCTCAATCACGGGACGCATAAATTGTGCGCAAATGTCTTAACCCCTTGACTGCCAGAGAAAATTAAAGAAAAAAGCATTGGACAAATCATGACATGAAAGAGACAACAGATAAGAGCCAATCTGAGAAAATGGTCTGGGGATATTACTCTCTTGATTATGTTAGAGCAAAAACCAGCATATCAGGGTTATTCCTCTTCATTTGATGACATCATCAGTGATGTCATCAGGTCAGTACGTAATACGTTGGTGGCAGTGAAGGGGTTAAAAAACTACTGTGACATGTTCCTAACCCTATTTTTACCAAGATGCGTTAAATATACAAAATTTTTAAAATGCATTTTGTTGACGAAAAATTTGACTAGGAAGAGTTACTATCGCTGAACATAGTCTGAGTGTTACAGCAATGGCGTACCATGTGTATTTTGTGTTTGTTTGGAGTGATATTCACTCCACTTACAACCCCCAAAAAGTTACTTGTCATCTAGTGATCTACTCATTGTAATCAAATTAAAAATGTACCAAAGAAATGTCAAACACTTTGATAATGACAAATTATCATTATGCCCTAAAACTGTCATGATCTGCCCCCCCCCCCCCCCCCCCCCCCCCCCCCCCCCCCCCCCAGACCTCTCAGCTCAGGTTGTTAACCCTTTCACTGCTAGCCTTTTTTTTTTCAGATTTTTTTATTTTATCAAACTTGTCTTAAAAAACACACAAAAAACAACAACAACACTGCAATGTCACTGACCAAAAACACCATACAAACAAATACACAACAAGCACAAGGTGACATATTATTGAGGAAAAAAAGTTCCCCCACCTTCTGGAAATTCTGTGCTTATAACTTCCTCTACTCTATCACTCTCTTTTACTCTACCTTTACCCTTTGCTTACTGTCATCTACTATCTTTCCGCCTTACCGGTCCATTCTCCTGCCTTTTCTCACGAAACACTTTCAAAAAGATTTCCTCCAGCCGAGTAAGTCGGACTTGCTGGGCCTAACTATTTCTTAGTTAGGCGCACAACGGCAGCATGACGCATCTGCGCTCATAATTGACAGGAAACTGTCTCAGCGATCGAAGAAGAAGAAGAAAAGAAGAGACTACAGAAGACAAGAAAGAAGACAAATGCTAATATGCCAAGACTGTAAAACACCTTTATTAGTATTACAGTGGAACCTCCCTTATAAGACCTTCATAACGCATCCCAAATGAGGTCTTATAAAGGAGGGATCTTATAAGGGAGGTAATTTTAATACTTACAAAGAAGGGCAATGTCCCAGAGAATTAGGTCTTATATGGGAGGGAGTCTTATAATGGGAGGTTCCATTAGGATATTCAAAGGCAGGAAGAAAAAAACACCCAAAGTGAATGTTGATAAAAAAAACACTTTACTGTGCGCCTTCCACTTAATAAAACAACCGTTCCACTTCAGACAATCGGTAAATCGTCCTCTTTTTAAATCACTCGAGATGATTGCAACTGCATTGCCTCGACCACTCGAGACACTGTGAACCACCTCGGACAAGGGCCCTTCAGCTTGGTCGAGTCTAGTCAATAACAGAAGATATCTTTAAATTGTTAAGGATATAAAATGAGCGCTTCTGGACGCCCCAATGGGCATCACTCTATCAGCTTGTATTACCTCCCTCTGCTCTTGTTGTTGGCTAAAAGACTCCAGGGATCATCCTAACTAACAGCCAAAGCGATTGAACACCGTGGTGCATACACATCAGCTAGGGATAAGAACATTACGTGTGTGAGACCGTTTTTGATTACCCCGCCACATGTGCAGCCACACTCCGTCTTCGGAGGATTTTGGAGACTGATGATGTTATGCTTGTCATGGCTAGAGACAATCCCCACACAACTATGCATTGCATAACAACATTTTCGATGTAGCCTTGGTGTTCTAGCCTAGATGTCAATCGGTCTGACAGGCAGAACTTCCCTCTGTCAAATAAGAGGTAGAATCTATTTTGGGCGCATGTTGGCGAGAGAGAGAGAGAGAGAGAGAGAGAGAGAGAGAGAGAGAGAGAGAGAAGAGAGAGAGAGAGAGAGAGAGAGAGAGAGAGAGAGAGAGAGAGAGAGAGAGAGAGAGAGAGAGAGAGAGAGAGAAAGAGAGTGAGTTTTGCGTTGCCAAGAAATGGCCTCTAAACGGAACGACGCCTGGTGTTGTCAAGGCTAAGAACAATAACCCCACCTAAACCCATTGACTTAAAACTGTCAAGGTCAAAGGTCTTCATATTGTCATGGTCAAAAGTCTTCAAAATTGTCAAGGTCAAAAGATCCCCTTTATGACAGCAGGTGGATCATAAAACAAATTAATGTCCAATCCTCTCAGAACAAAATACTGTTCAACAGACGATAAAAAAACACACGATACACCGCCATCTTCCGCTCAGGATCTTAAACCAGGATGCCGCTAAACTTGTGCGATGCTTTTTTATGTCATACAATTTCTTCCCCTAACTTAAAGACTAATCTTTAATTTCACACACACACACACACACACAATGTGCACGCATACACACACAAACGTACATGTATGTGCACAAAGAGAGAGAGAGATAGAGATAGAGAGAGAGAGAGAGAGAGAGAGAGAGAGAGAGAGAGAGAGAGAGAGAGAGAGAGAGAGAGAGAGAGAGAGAGAGAGAGAGAGAGAGAGAGAGAGAGAGAGAGAGAGAGAGAGAGAGAGAGAGAGAGAGAGAGAGAATGAAGTCCCTGCATTTAACAGCCATCTCGATAAAGTGTAAACATCAATGACGCGTTCTTTGGGTGTCAAACTCGTAACATTTCTCATCAAAATAACTTTTTGAGCATGGAAGCCTTCACAGACAGGCACGCAGGCAGACAGACAGACAGGCAGGCAAAACCAACCAAGGCAAGAATTAAACCCCCTTGACAACATAAATATTGATCGATTGATTGATAAGGATGGGGTGGAGAGATTGGGTCGGGTGGGTGGGTCGCTGGCAGTTGGTACTGCTGCCACACTTACTTATTTACATACAACAACGGCATCATCATCATCACCATCATCATCACAACCATCATCATCATCATCATCATCACCATCATCATCACCATGCTCATCATCATCCTCATCATCATCATCTTCTTCATCATCACCATCACCATTGTCGTGACCCCCATCACCATCATCAATAAAAACAAGACGTTTGCAAACAACAACAAAAACACCAACAAAAACACCAATAATCAAAACAGAAACAATGTAGATTGCCCCTCTCTCTGGACCATCTGTATCATACTTTTGTTCGAGTCAAGTACTCAATTTAATTTTAATTTTATTTGATGCAATAAATTCTGGCAAGTTTATTGCCCAGACACTTTGTGAAGTGTGCTCGTCATCACGCAAATCATTGCCTTTACTCTTTCTCCTTTTTTATCTTAAACTTCTACTGCTATTGTTGAACGTATTGTGTCCTATTTATAAACCCAGAAAGGCAACAAACTAGGACTTTTATCTGTACTTGTTTCCAATTGCTGTGTTAAACTCAATGCACTGAAACTGTGCAAATGACAGCACCAAAAACGCACATGGACATACCCAGGCTTGCATGTGCATTGCCGCTTTACACACACACACACACACACACACACACATCTTGTTTTAAAAAACCCATGTCATTTGCTTATACAATGTTCCAATCTGGAAATAAAATTTTGACTTGACTTGATTTTTTTGACAGGTGTCATAACGCTCGAGTGGGGCTAATCTTCTCTATATTCTTAGTTGGGGATAAAGAGAGAGAGAGAGAGATAGGGAGGAGTCCAACCCTCTCTCTCTCTCTCTCTCACTACGCCCAACTAAGAATATAGCGTGATAAGCCCCACTCGAGCGTTATGCCCCCTGGCGGGCAAATAATCGCCATAAGTCGACCATTAGAAATCAATGATTTTTTTTGTTAGTTTGATGAGAATTTAGTTGTCCCCTTCAAACAATCATTGTATACTTAACACTGTGTGCATTTAGTGTACATTGTAATGTAGGGTGGGGGGGGGGGGGGACCAAACTTGTCACACTGAATGTGTTCATTATGTGAAAAAAACAGTAAATTTCAAACATGAGTACAGTGAAAATCGCTTAAGTCAAAATGAAGGGACTGAACATTTTACTTTGAGATAGCCAATATTTTGAGTTAAAAAGATTTTTCAACATATAGATTATTACTCTGGGACAAAACAATTATTGTGAGTTATCCAGTGATTTTTGAGTTATCCGTTCTTGAGCTATCAGTTCTCTTCTTCTTCTTCGCCTCAGGCAGCCAACTTCATCAGGCTGAAGATTCTGCTGCACTTTGGGGGGTAGTAAGAAGACAAGAAATTAGAAAGCTGCGGAGATAGAAGTAACCTAAAGCTGGAATTCCATATGCGCTATTTTCGCTGGCTTAAATCGCCCGCTACTTTCGACAGCGACGAAAAATGTTGCTTGCAATTCCATTGACGCTACAATCGCCGGCGATTTTCGATGGCGCTATTCAAACATCGCGCTAAAAATCCTGATCGCGCCTTCGGAACTGCAAGCAACGTTTTTCACGAGTACCACATGTTTCTCCACGGTTTTGGAAGCCATGCTGGCTGAACAATCGCGTGATGATTTAGCTCCATCCACTTTCAGACTATTTTCGACGGCGACAAAAATATTTTTCGCTTCACCAAGCGATAAAATAAAATCGCGAGCGATTTTCGACTGACTGGTCGCGATTATCGCGCTTATGGGTGTACAGAATGAGTGATTGTTGGTGGCGATAAATTTTAACCACGGGCGATTATCGCTGTCGATTTTCGCCTTTAAAATCGCGCATATGGAATTCTGGCTTTATGGAAAGGAAAGTAAACATAAAATAAAACAGTGTGGATCTGTTTCCAAAAATAAAAAATAATAATAAAAAAAATTGTCATTTCTCCACTGTATATGAAAAATGACAAAAACTGCTTCTGTCAGAAGAACGGATGCAGCAGAAAACATCATAACATTTCCAGCTGCCAGTTTATTTACACTGTCAGTGTAAGTGCACAATAAACAGTCATCAAAAAGTAGTAATGGTCTATGCCTTAACC
>CM065695.1:39358888-39411928 GCA_017654935.2 Phymorhynchus buccinoides | reverse complement strand
CTGTGGCGCTTTTTGAACTATCATTGTCGTCTTAATCATAATTGTATTTGAAAACATTAATTTTGGGGTCACTATCTAGGAGGTTTTTGAAATGGTTAATGTTGGAAGCAAGTTTAGTTTGTGCAGGGAGATTGTTCCAGTGCTGGGTGACAGCAGAAAAGAGAACAGATTCGTAGCGTTTGTTTGTTTCCAATAGGAACAGTAAATAAGGCACATAGAGTACTTACCTAAACGGCCGTCAAATCTGGTCAAAGAGACTAAAGGTGTTGAAGTTATTTCCTCTCTGTCTTTGGCAACAAACAACACACCAAACCAAAACAAGACACCACGTGGATTTTTAGTTTTTCTTTAAACCTTTGTGAGGATACCCCAAATAATGTTAGACAATATGAGAATTTAGCTGATTAAGAATAAGACTAAACAATAAACTTTTATTCTATTTCCAAACAAAATATTTTAACTGGTAAACCAATAATGCTGTTTCTATAAATACGTGTAGTAAACCGGCATTTAGTATTTGTCTTAACGACGAATTATCAATTCCCTCCAACCCTTTCTTGTGCATTGGGTAAAGGGAAACAACTTGGAAAACAAAACAAAAAACTTCCGGTTTGGCGCTAAGGTTTGATTTGTACTTCGAGCATCGCCATTTCATAGCAGACAATGTCACAGTCAACGAGTAAGGATTTCGAGGACTACTTCAACCTTGATGACATCCTGTCCACTAACGAGAGGCTTCCCTGCAAAGTGGAAATGCCCATATACAGACTTGGTCAGTACCTCGTGAGGGTGTAGTAGTAGTAGTAGGGACAGGCTCTCAAGCCTAGGCCTCGCGGCCTATATAACGTCCCCTCTTTGGCAATGATGTTGCAAAAATTATTTTGGGTCTGAGCAAGTTTTTGAAAGACAATCAGTCTAAATCATTAAAAAGACTGAAATTTCTGACTGGAATCCAGAAGATTTTTAAAGGTGTTAATATTGACTCATTGAGTGGGTCATTCATTCTTCTTTCAGTTTCTGGTTCTGGTTTCTTACTCTTACTCTTAGTCTTAGTCGAAACCTTGGGTCAGGTCAGGTAGTTAGGACATTAGGCCTCGCGGCCTCTTCACTGTCCTTTCATTTTTGTTTGAACTTTTGCACAGCTAAGACTTACTAAGACTCTTAGTAAGAGTAAGAGGTTTTTATATCTTATTTTGGACAAATCTGCCTTTTTGCAGAACGAGATGTTGGTGTATAAAAACTATAATACATTTCTTTCTTTCTTTCCTGTAAAGCAACCACAGTCACTATTTATCACATTCACGACACATTGTGACATGAAATCGACGAAAACGTAGCCCATGGGCATGGATGGGAGAGCACACCCTTTTTAAAATCCCTACATATATTACGTAGCCAGTCAGCCCATGTTCATACATTTTGTATAGTTTCATAGACTAGATAGAGCAACCACCATCATCTTTTATAATGGTTATGTTGCGTTGGAACTGGGAGACTTCAGTCAAGCAGAAAAACTTCAGAGAACGTAGCTGCCCGGATGATTGATAGGCATTGATATGGCTGGGAAAAGGGGGTGGAAATGTGGTCAGGGAAGTGTATGACGGGAAGTGAGTATTGACAGGTTTTTCAGGGGTGTGCCTAAAATACGAAAACGAGCGAAAACAGAAGCGAAAATGCATTTTTGATTGTAAACAAGAACAAAAAATGTTACATTTGTCTAAACCCTACCAAATTTTGCATAGATTTTATCTTTAATCGACTGTTGATCCATATTTAGATGTAATTTCCGATCTGCATTTTTTTATAAACCCGCTTCCGCTAGCCATTACTTCCGCCGACTGAACTTTTTTCCACTTCTCACAATTGTACCATACTAAGACTGATACTATTAAATTTTAATGAAACTTGGCAGAAAGGTTCCTTAGATGCTGCCCATGGTGTTAAAATTGACGTAATGACCCAAGATCAGCGTAATCCCTTTGAATCAAATCAGTCTCTTATGTTTTCGCTCGTTTTCGTATTTTAGGTAGACCGGTTTTTCAGCACTGATCTACCCGGTAGACTACCGTACTTCCCATTTTTATAGAAAATTGAAAATCATTTTAAATACTGCAAATGGAGCTCAAATGAAAGTTCCAACATTGTACATCACAAGACAAAAGGACGGTACACTCAACACAAATATAATAGTGCAGTTAAAGTTCACCTACCCCCCACCCTCCAATTTTCATCTTAATTATGAAGATTGTTAATAATCTCAGGACCACAAAATTGTCTGCATTGCATAAAATGTTTCCAAACCATCTTATTGTTAATGGGGCATAAAACGATGAATTTTAGTAGGTCTTTAAACTGACGGAAGCAAAGACTGTCACTGTGTCACTGTCAGTCATGATTTCTGATGATAGCAAAAATAGTGGCACATCACTGATTTGATTGGAATCCATAAAATAATGACATTAATAGCTATGTGGTTGATGGAAGCTGCACCCCCCTGGTCGCTGTTTATATCAATTTATAAAATTTTGAAAGAAAACATGTTTTGAAAAGAGTAATTTATGGACAAAATAAGAAAGCTATGATAGACTTGCTATCAATCATCAGGATTTGCAATCGTCAGCGACTGACATTGATTTTAGTGAAAATTTCTTAATATCACCAGATAGCATACACAAGTTTTAAATTAAATTACAAATATAAATAATATACCAATAAAAAGATGACTACATAAGTACATTAAAGCAGCCATCATTGCAGAACTAAACAATAATTTTACAATTAAAAAAAAATGCTATCTGTAGTATCAGTTTTCGATGACTGACAACTTATTTACAGTGATGTCCCGAGGCCCCGGTCATAGAACATTGACGGTAATGACCCATTGAAAATTTTCTATTTATAGGCTATTGTCACAATTGTGTTCTCCCCTGTCAGGACAAATGTCTGATGAATTTTTTAACACCGGCACGATTTGTCTTATTGATTTCTGCAAGAGCCAGGACAATGTCCTTTTGATTTTTTTTTGGGGGTCTCAGGACAGTTTGTCCGATCATTTTTAGATCCTCGGTGCATCACTAGATTTGAGCGTCTGTCATAGAGTAATAGTACTAATACTGATGCACATCTGTGCATTACAGTGAATACTGTTAGTGTTACCAATTCCTTTTCTTCTCAAACATGAAACATTGAAGCTGATTAATCAACATTTGCGTACACTAACCCCAACCAGATTTTTTTACACTGACATTTTATTTTGTGGGTTGAGCAGGTTATTTGGACCAGACCACGGATGACACCACTTTGCAGGCGGGGACCAAGCTGGAGCTGCCGCTTTGGATCGCCCGTGCCCTCTGCAACCGGCGGCGGCAGATCGTTTCCGTGGAGATGCCGCGGGCGTACAGGGCGGGGTACCGGGAGGTGTTGAAAGCGGACCCTAACGTGGTGGACCTGCACAAGTTGGGTCCTTACTTCTACCACTGCGGGTCACAGCTGCTGACCTTCCAGCACCCCGAGGCTCCGGATATAGCCACTAGTCTGTTGAAGGTACAGTACTTCTACTTCTTGCGTTTCAGGGTTGTTGGTTGGTGTGGGTTTTTTTGGGGGGTTGTGTTTATTTAAAGACCCACCACGTCATGTGTCAAATTCACGGCTTTCACATGTTTTCCCTCTTATAGCTGGTAAGAAATCTTAAGAAATCTTCCTAGCATAACAGGGAATGTAACACATGACGTGGGGGGTCTTTAATGCATGGATTCAACTTTTGCCTGGTATACAAGGATTTCCTGTTTTTGAATTTTACCGGAAAAGCAATTTCCTGTTTTTAAAACTTGTAAAGTTCTTCTTTGTGAGTATTAAAATTACCTCCCTTATAAGACATCATTTTGGATGTTTTTTGAAGGTCTTATAAGGGAGGTTCCACTGTAGATAGCCACACACTCAGTTGTTGTACTTGTAGTCTAGTAGACAGCGCCTGTGGTTGTCTTTTGTGGTTGCTTCTACAATTTAGGCTTGTACCAGTGGCTGAGCTGAGAAGGGTTGAACTATTACAGTATTAGAAGGGATGATGATAGGGGCTTGCTTGCCTGGCAGAACTTCTGAAGTTATCAAAATGTCTGAGGTTGTATAATTGTCCTAGACTCATTTGTGCCTCAGATGACAAAGCCACCATGAGACTTAGCATGACCACTGCACTGTGTAGCACGCATCACACACCAGTAAGCCTAGTGATCAGACACATAGTTCGCCTTGTGTCAAGTAAACCCGAGTTTGAACCTGGGTACAGGGGATTTTTCCTCTCACTTTGCACAAGGCCTTATGGTCTGAACGTGGAGTCTTTCGGATGAGACGATAAACCGAGGTCCTGTGTGCCCATGCACTTAGCATACGTTAAACCCAGTGGCAATGAAAAAGTTGTCATTTGGTCAAAATTTATCACCACCACCACCACCTTTCCTTCCTCATCAGTCACACAAAAATCGCATGCAAAAAAATATATAAAAAAATTGGATGGCGCGCCTCTGGCTGCAACGTGCTCTCCAGGTGGGAGCAACCCGAATTCCTCTGTGACTATGAAGTACCTAATACCTAATAGTAATACCTAGATCTACATGACAGAGAGATAAAAAGTTGTGTAATTGATTTGTCAACTTACTCTTTTAATTAATAAAATGTTATATGTTTATTTATTGGGTTTTTTACTGTAAGTGCCTAGGGCATTCGTTTGATTAGGTGTTATGTAGATGTTCGTAATATTAATAATTAAAAAAGGTGTTGAGTAAAGATATTTAGGGGGAAGGCATTCAAGAAGTTTTTATTTATATTTATTTTCAGAAAAAAGACTTCTTTTTTTTAAAAGAAGGGAACGGGAGGGGGGGGGAGGGGGATGTAAAAAAAAAAACTAGTCTTGCACAGAATAACATTTATTGCTATCTGGGTCATCATTGCATGACGGGCTACATTTCAAACCTTTATTCTAGTCTCACTTTAATAATAATAATAATAACTAACATTTATAGAGCGCCCTTTCTATCTTGAGCTCACGGCGCTTCACAATTATTTAAATAAATACATAGATCATAGGCTACTACAATATTAACTATCAAAAAAACATGCACACAGCCATAACACGCACGCACACACGCACACGTCCGCATACACCCACACACACATGCGCGCGCGCACACCCACACACAATGTGAGGAACATAGTTTTAAGGCAGGAAACAGGACAAGGAAGAAATCAGAGGTATTGCCGGAAATCGGAGGTATTGCCGGAAGAGGTGAGTTTTAAGAGCGGTTTGGAAAGATTTAGTAGAACGAAGTTCATTATGGTAGGGTGTTCCAGACAGAAGGGGTGCTGAAAGAAAATGAACGTTCACCATATGTCTTAGTCAGTTAGTGTTTGTACGAGGAATAGAAAGGATAAATTTGTCAGAAGAGGAACGGAGACACCTGGAGGGTGAGTACAGGTGAACGAGATCAGAGAGGTAGGCAGGACCAAATGAATGGACAGCATTGAAACAGAGCAATTTGTGGAGCAATTGTTTAATTGTAACAGCTATAATATTTTTCTTGTGTACTTTGTCTGCAGACATTTCAAGGCCGCTTCCGCAAAATCATGGACTCTTCCCAGAACGCCCTGCGACAGGACACCAGCCATTTGACGGAAAAATTGGACGAGAGCGAGAAGAAAATCTTCCGCGCTGGGCAGCAGGGCCTGCACGACTTTGAATCGTGGGAAAGGCGGCAGACGGAGAAACTGACCACTTCCGCCATGGTCAGGAGGCACCTGAAGAGAAAGCGGTCTCTGGTGGAGGAGACTTCCTGAAAGGGGAAACAACTCTGTGTGTGTGTGTGTGAGATGTTTTGAATGGAATGGACATTGGACAAAGAAGTTATAGCTTTTGTTGATGAGCATTACTTTTTTGTGGTAACTGTATGTCTCTGTCTCTCTCTCTCTCTCTCTCTCTCTTTCTCTCTCCTTCCTTCCTTCCTTAGAGCGACCACAGTCATTTTTTACTTCTCTCTCTCTCTCTCTCTCTCTCTCTCTCTCTCTCTCTCTCTCTCGAGTTTCCTTCCTTCCTTAGAGCGACCACAGTCATTTTTTACTTTTCTCTCTCTCTCTCTCTCTCTCTCGTTTCCTTCCTTCCTTCCTTAGAGCGACCACAGTCATTTTTTACTTCTCTCTCTCTCTCTCTCTCTCTCTCTCTCTCTCTCTCTCTCTCTCTCTCTCATTTCTGAACAGCTGCAGTGTGATTTGTATAGTTTGTAAAATTCTGACAGGGTCAGCATCAATTTGAACCCAGATAAAAATGAAATGAGCCTTGATGGGGATAACATCTAGGACCTCACCGCTGGCACCTCTCCTTTGCGCAATAATTGCGGTTCATGTTCTGAGAAGATTTGCATTATGGCCGGTCAAGTTCTCCTTTGAGCTCCTCTAAAATCGGAATGTGTCGGCTGTACGCAGCGGGGAGATCAGTGAAAACTGAAAGCCGGACATATACGTACCTTACCCATTATGGCCTTGGAGCGCAGAAGAAGAAGAAGAAAGGCCGGCCAAGTTCCAGGGACGGTATTCATGTCGAGATAGCATGAGACTTAGCATGATGCTAACTTAGAAGCTCTTCCAATGTCCTATAGGATTTAATAGGACTTTTGGAAGAGCTTCTAAGTTAGCATCATGCTAAGTCTCATGCTATCTCGACATGAATACCGTCCCAGGTTGTTATTTTAACATGGGCATTTTTCTTCAGGCTGTGTGCCTGAATTTAGGTGTTGTTTTTTTTGTATGGTTTTGTGTTAATTTAAGCTGCATCTACCTGAATTAGAGTGGTTTGGGTTGGTTTTTTATTTGAGGAGTAACTTCCCGTTCTCACCTTCCCATGTATGTGACCCAGCACCACCAAAGGGACATTAAGTCGCTGGGCTAGTTTCTCACAAAAGTCAAAAATCTCATTTTTTATCAATTTTGAATTATGAGTATTTTTGTGGTCTCTAACATCTTGTCTTTCATATCCATAAAGGATAACCTTTAATATGGTCTGTAAGTATTCTAAAAAAAAAAGTGCTTTAAAATTAGTAGGTTGATGCATTTTCTTAGGATAGGCTAGACTTTAGACTGTGCTTTCTTCAAATGGCCGACAGTCACCTTACCAATGCTCATAACTCTGCAACAAAAAATGATACAAGAATGTGTTTTTTTGTATCATGTTAGAAAGAGAATTGCCTGAAGATTTCAACTGTGCCATTTTCTCAGAATGGTCATTTTGACACTTAATGTCCCTTTCGTGGTGCTATGTCACATTTTGTCCCTATTACAACCTGTCAGTGTCACTGCCCGTGTTATGCCTTAGCTTTGTACCTTGTTTCAAGGAGGGCCTCTCAAATCCATTTACAGTACCATATTTTACGGACTGTAAGTATAAGGCGATGCTTGTTTCCTAGACTGAGACCCCTGCGCCTTTTAATGTGACTGATAATATAGTAAGAAATTATAATAACAGAATCTGAATATTGGGTAAAATTTGGGGGGTGCGCCTTATAATCAGTTGCGCCTTGCACACCGTAAAATACGCAGGGCTCCCAGGGACCCCCATTTGGGGGTCTATGAAGCACTAAAATTCTAAAGGACCCTATAAAAGAATGCAGGGGGTCCCAGGGATGCACTAAAAAAATTCTTTTTAGCATTCGCAATGCCACTGGGACCCTCTATCCCGCCTCTAGGACCCTCTAAGCTGTAAGTGAAGGAGTCCCTGGGACCCCTTGTTTTGCGGGGTGATTGGGAGCCCTGTAATACAGTACTTTTCCTTCAACTTCAGGAGGGTGGGTGGGAGGGTATTAATAATAATAATGTCATTTATATAACGCGATAAAAATCATGCTAAAAGCAAGCTCTCAGCGCTTTATACAAACATTGATGAAATCATATAAAAAATTAACAAATTGACGCACCATGTTTCATAACAATGATATAGAATAAAAGTAACATTATTTAGTGACACATGAGAGAGAGAGGAGGCAGGGAGGAGGGGGGGGGGGCAGACGGACAGACAAAAAGACAGAGACAAGTGGACAGAGACTAGGGATTCGGCAGCCTCTGGACCCCTGCTTTTCGTTGTTGTTTTTCTCAGGATTTTGTAGAAGCACCCATATGTTCAACAACAACAAAAACCTGTTCACTACCAAGTATGTTTTAGCAGACCTGTTTACTCTACTCTTTTCGAGTAGTATTCTACTCAATTTGGATCTCTACTACTCTTCAAAACTGAAAGTAATGCTCTTTAATTCTTGATTACTACTCATTTTCAGTGAACATTATTTGATGGTTTAATGAATTAAAAAAACTACACATTTTGCACCAAAACTACTCATTTCAGCTATCCAGACTACTCGAGACACGTGTAGGGGGTAAACGGGTCTGTTTTAGTGGCTGTACTTTGAATGTAAAAAATAAGTATTTTTGAAGAAAATAATGTGAATGACTATTTTCTTTTTATGTATAACTGGAGAAAAAAAAATCTAGTGTTCACTCCGAGCATCAAAGGTTTGTGTAAAATTTCTAAGAGAATAGATTAGGAACTGTTAATTTGGTGTTCGTAATGCTTTATTTGTATTGTAGATACTGTATTACTGTAAATTATTCTATGCATTGGTGTTTACGTTTTTAGGTATTGTAAATATTGCATTGGTCACTAAGTGTTCCGAATTTGTTTGCACCTGCGATGAATTGCAAATGTTTATAATTGTAATTAAATTTGTATTGGTTTGCATTACAATTAGGTCCCGTTATCTATCTTAAGTGCAACTGTTCTGAATTAGGCCTTTTCTTTGTGGGTTTTTGTGTTTTTTAGTCCATACATTAGAACCTCCCTACTGAAAAATCAGCCCCCCCCCCCCCCCCCCCCAAAGGTCTTAATAGGGAGGGGGTGGACACTCAGTAGTCCAGACATGAGGGGGGGGGGGGGGAATTGGTGAACTTCTTCTTCTTCTGCGTTCCCAGGCCATAATGGGTAAGGTACGTATGTGTCCGGTTTTCACTGGTATCCCCGAAGCGTACAGCTGACATTCCGATTTCGGAGGAGCTCTAAGGAAAAAAAAATATTGGGAAGATTGTTTTGAGAAAAGGGTAGAAGAATGGGCCAATAAGTCAGAAAGATAGTAGATGATAGAAAGCAAAGGGAAAAGGTAGAGTCAAAGAGAGTGACAGATTAGAGGGAGTTACAAGCACAGAACTTCCAGAAGGTGTGGGAACTCTTTACAAAAGACCCCCCCGGTATCCCCACGGGGAGGGTGAACATTTTTGGAGTCACATCTTAGAGGGAGTCTTAATTTGGAAGGTCTTATAAGGGAGGTTCCACTGTAATAGGTAAAATCAGGGTCCATGTACGTATTCTTGCGTGTCAGAAAGTATGCAAATGTAAAAACATACAATCTGCAAAAAACATACAGTTTGATTGTTTTACGTCTGCATATGCACACGCACACACACTCCCAGTATGCACATTTAATGACAGTTGTTTTCATTCCTGTATCCATAATTCCCCCTACTGCGTCTGAAAGACTCAAAACTTGCATCAGACCTGTTTACTCTATTTTTTTCTAGCAGTATTCTACTCAATTTGGACCTCTACTACTAACTCTTCAAAATTGAAATTAATGCTAATTATTCATTTTCAGTGAACATTGTTTGATGGTTTGATGAATAAAACTACACGTTTTGCACCCAAACTACTCATTTCAGCCATCCAGACTACTCAAGACTTGTGTAGGGGGTAAACAGGTCTGTTACATGGGTTATTTATTTACAGCATGCAGAGCTTCAGATTCTCATTGACCCATTTTGCCAATGGTTTTGACCCCTCATTTTGTGCAGCCAGGGATCATCTGACCCACAGAGTCTGCCATAAAATGTAAGTTTAATACTACACTGACCCCTTAATGGCCCACCATTTGGGAAATTGACCCATCATTTTCTGCAATGGGGCTTTATGCTACTTCTTGCTAACACGAAAAGCCGATGATTTTAGGCCTGAATTGCTTATGCCATCTAGTGACGAGTCAGGGGCAGATAATTTTCAGTGGCTATAAACTACTACTTCATGACAGGCAAGGACGATAATCTTATGTAGGTGGCGTTCGCATCTCAGGGCACGAGACAGGGGCAGAGAATTTTCAGTAAAAAGCCTCATTGTGGGTTATATGTCCCATGGAGTTTGAAAACAATCTGAAGCTCTGAGCATGGCAATGAAATTGTTCACAAAATGTAGTCGAAGTTGGTCATTTACGTAACTAAATCAGACATCAGATTTATCCTATTCATTAAACTGCAAACAAGTGCTTAGAAAACAAGCAAAAAGAAGAACAAATCATGTGCCACAATTGTTATAACATTTATATAAACTCCAAATTGTTATGGGATGTTCTTTGGTGATATCCAAAATTCTGTCACAAATGATACAAATCTGTTGGATTTGGGGGTGGGGTTTTGTTTTGTTTTGTTTTTTTGTTGTAGTTTGATATATATCGTCAGTGAAATTCAAAAACCTCGTATCTCAATTTTGGTAGTTTTGAGAAAAATTAAAAAAACATTTAGAAATTAACCGCATTGGCCACAATTGATTAACTATGATGAATATGTTGTTCAAGACATTGCGAGTTCAGTCCTGCATTTTGTTAAAAAAAAATTTCTTTTTTTTTTTAAATACTTGAACTGAACGAATATACGAGGTTTTTGTCCTTAATTAAGTCTGAATTTGGGACTGACGAGTTTTTCTTCTATTTTCATAATCTCATTTACCCCAGATAGAAAGTCGTTAGAGATACAAGCTATTAGTGGAATGTGGCGGTAAAAATCGAGTTGCAAGGTTTCTGACTTTCACTGACGATATATTGATTTGCTTTGTTTTAGATTCACAGACCAGATAACAGACAAAATCATACCATTCTTCGCGGGAGTTAACACAGTTTATTTGCAATGAACTCTTTTGTATTCTGTACAGTTGTTGCTTTACTTTCAATGTACATAATGGTTTTGTGTGTGTGTGTGGGGAAAAAATAACGGTAATGAAAGTCTGTTCATGTGTTAAACTGTGTACATATTGTAGTATTTATGGAATAAAGTGAACAAGAAATGTTATCTGCTTTGTGTGTGTTTTGATGCTCCATTAAATTAGAATTATTTCCATTTTTTAAAATCCTCAGCAAATACTTTCTGTTCTTGTGTTCCCATGCCATATGGCTGTTTTGCATGAAGTAGAGGAGTGCTAAGTTTTTTTGGAACACCAATCCTCCAGGGTTTTTGGAGTGCCAAAACTTGTGGCTTCCGGTTTTTCAAATGCTAAGACTTTTGGCTTTCGGTTTTGGAAATGCTAAAACTTGTGGCTTCCGTTTTTTGGAGGTAACAGTGGTAGAAAAGAAGAGACTTCCAGAAAACAACACTAAAACTTGAAAGTTTAGTAAGTAATGGCATGATTTTGTCTGAACTTAGACACAAAATACAAACACACACAATATACCCTAATCCCTCTCCCACCCCCACCTCCCTCCCTCAACGAAAGTTTTGCTGAAGGTGAAGAATCTGGGACAGAGGTTTTGACATAATTGAAGATGGCGAAAAACAAAACCAACCCCCTCCCCTTCAACAAGTTTTTAGGAATTTGTTGTTCTTGCACTTTACCCTGGCTTAAAGACTCCAGGGATCATCCCAACAGCCGAAACACTTAAATACTAAGGTACAAATACACCAGCTAGGGATGAGAACATTACGTGTGTGGCCGTTTTTGATTACCCCGCCACGTGGGCAGCCACACTCCAACTTCGGAGGATTTAGGAATTTAAGTTTCAGGGTTTTGGTTTTCACAGACGTTCATTCTCAGGCTTGTGGTTTTTTCACGAAATACTGGTTTCAGGTTTTGGGACCTCCTTCCACTGGCACCCCTGGAAGATATGTGCATGTCCGGTGTTCAGTTTTCTGGCCTCCTCGCTGCATTCAGCCAACACATTTCCATTTTGGAGGTGCTCAAAAGAGATACACGTACAATAATTTTGTTTAATGATTTCCAGAAGAAGAAGAAAGGCAGGAGGATAAGGCTTTAAAAAAAAGTAGATAATAGTAATAATAAAAAAAGGCAAAGTAAATTTAAAAATCTCTCTCTCTCTATCTCTCTCTCTCTTCAAGTGTATAATAAATATTGAAACAAGCATTTTGCAGTGTCTGTCCCTCTGGGAGTATGAGGGGGAAAACACACACGCACTTCCGTTCATAGCTTTTCTTCAGCAACCACAATCTATTTGATTTGTTCATGTGTGTGTTTATCCGTGTCGTTTTCATGCATTTCTTTTTTTTACCAGCCGGGAATGAAGAGTGCGAAGCTGGTAAATAATGTTTTCTCTGGATTCTGTTCCTGACAGACTATCTATGTTAACACGATAACGTTTGAACGGAGGGACCTAGGGCACTCAAAATTATGCATGCGGATAGGAACTGAGAATATCTAGGCCAAGTTCGAAAATAAAGGTCAAAGGTCAAGGTCACTGGATCCGAAAATGCTGCCGAACACCTGACACGATAACGGAGGGACCTAGGACATTCACGTTTTGCATGCGGATAGGTACTAAAGATATCTAGGCCAAGTTATAAAATGAAGGACAAGGTAACTGGCGCCGAAAATGCTGCCCCGTGGCTGGTGATCTAGCGTCTTAAAGACCCACCAGATCACGTATCAAAATCACGGGTTTCGCATGTTTTCCCTCTTATAGCTGGTAAGAAACCTTGTTTTGACCAGGTTTCACTCCCATACAAATGCCCCCAAATTAAAAACGAAACATTTTAAAGAGCAGCCCCAATTTCAAGTTGGGGGCTTTTGTATGTGGGTCACAACTACCAAAAAAAAGCCAAGGGACTTAATCGTGGTGCGTCAGTGTATCTTTAACATTCTAGGGACCTGGCTGGCTGCTGGGACAAGCTTTCTTGATTTTTCTCCTGTCCACTTTCTTCTTCTTGATAATTTGTTGTCTTGCGCATTCCCCCAGATCATCCCAAATATTTACAGTGACATAATAGTCAGTAGTGACTGTGGTTGCTAATATATAGGGAAAAGAAGAAAGAAGAAGGTTTTTTGTTGTTTTTTTGTTATTTTTCCTCCTCTGAAATATGCAGCAAATCTGTAACACCTTAACATACATTTCAGTACATTACTGCTCCTGCTTTCGTAAAGGTAAAGATGTGCCACCCCCCATGCATTTCTCGGTTAATTGTATTTTTCCGTTTTTGCCTTTCTTACCATACATAAAGCTGTATTTTAGGAACATTTTTTTGCTAATTACCTTTTTGGAATACTAACCCTAACCCTAGCCCTAAACCTAACCCTACCCCCCACTATGTACTGCAGTACACCGCGATTTGTCACAGTTGTGGTTCGTTGCGTTTTTCCGTCTTATACGGTGGGGGGTAGGGTTAGGGCTAGGGTTAGTATTCCAAAAAGGTTATTAGCTAAAAATGTTCCTAAAATACAGCTTTATGTATGGTAAGAAAGGCAATAACGGAAAAATACAATTAACCGAGATAGGTAGGGGGGGTGGCACATCTTGACCTTTACCGACTGCTCAAATTCTTATCTTCGTACTACCCCCCTAAGTGCAGCAGAATCTTCAGCCTGTTGAAGTTGGCAACCTAGTGAAAGAAGACAGTGCCTCTGTGTCTTATTCGTAAATGGATTATTCTTGAATTGTTCACTTCGTACTTGGAAACAATAAAATCACAGCTTCCGTTTTCGATTTGAGAACTGTGACCTCGGAATCACGGAATGTCAGCATGACGAAGGGGACATGCTTGCTTCGAGTTGTTACGATCGCATCTCAGAGTAGATGTTCAAGGGTAGCCAGTAACGTATTGCTTCACTCCAAGTGCTGTGAATCTCTTGAAAGGCCTGGAGAAAGTGTTAGGACCTACAGCTCTAAGAAGATCCTCAGTAACCCGGAGTACTGCATTAACTTGGTGAAGTAAGTATGATACTGACTATGCGATCATGATCATGATGATGCTGGCACAGTATGTGGGGTACACACACACACACACACACACACACACACAAACAAACACGCGCGTGCACACACACACAATGCCCCTAAACAACTGGTGTCAAAACCAGTCCCAGTGAAACAAAAACCAGTGAAACCCACTATATCAAAGCCTCTGGTAAACAATTTATCAGCCCTAGCAAAAATGTATCAGTCCCTGGGACTGACAGGTCAAATGTTTTTCAGTATTTTGGTTTTGCAATCAGTATTTTACTGATAATTACCAGTAAACGCGATCTCTGTTATAAGACCTCCCATTATAAGACTCTTCTTCTTCTTCAAGTCAATCAGCCAACTTCATCAGGTTGAAGATATTTGCTGATATAATGAAAAAAAGACCATATAAGACCTACTTCTCTCTGAGACATTTTCATTGGATGCTAATCTCATCATCATCGACATTGCCCTTCTTTGTAAGTATTAAAATGACCTCCCTTATAAGACCCCTCGGTAAAGGTCAAGATGTGCCCCCCCCCCCCCCCCCCCCCTACATTTCTCAGCTCTCCCGGCATTTTCACACACAACAGCCGCAGAGCATTTGTCACAGTCCTGATTCATTGCGTTTTTCCGTCTTGCCTTTACCTTCTACTATTATTGAATGCATACATGTTTAATTATGTAAATGGATGAAAATGAGTGTGAAATATAGCAAACGATAGAGGATGAAGTACTCAATCTGCAGTAAGAAAGGCAAGACTGAAAAAGTAGAAACAACCGAGAAATGGAGGAGGGAGGGCGCATCTTTACCTTTACCGACCCCTCCTTTATAAGACCTCATTTTGGATGATTTGTGAAGGTCTTATAAGGGAGGTTCCACTGTATTATAATGAAGGAACCCTTATGTGCAGGAATCATGATTATGAGAACTACCTGTGCTGCCTCCTTCTTCCCAAGCAACTGCAGAGAGCAGCCTTCGCCATCAGAGCCTTCAACGTGGAAGTGGCCCAGGTAATGGCAGTGTTAGTTGGGGTTTTTACTCTTTAACTCACTCGGGAATGGCCAAGGGTCCTTGGCTATTCACTGTGTGAGTGTGTCTGTACATGTGAAATTGACCCATGGCCAATATTAAAATGATACGGCTGTGCCCAATGGAAGCTGTCTTTACCAGTGGCAGTTCTCCCTACGCGCCGTAAAGAATTGTTGGTTGTTGTCACTCCACGGGTGGAGTGAATGTGTGGCTGGCTCCATGAATGGAGTGAAGTCCCCTGAAGTCGGAGTATGGCCGCCCATGTGGCGGGGGCCTTTAAAAACAGCCATACACGTAATCTTCCTACCCAAGGCCATGCGAAATGTTCACATGGCACTGGGTGTGCCCCCAGAGTGTTAAGCTGGGGAACGAAAACAACTCACTCGGGACAAATGAGATTTAATCAGGATCATGGCCTGCACAACCGTTTAACTCATTCGCATTGCAACGATTTTGAATCATTCAAAGAACTCACAAATCACTCCAGCCATGTACACAAACAAAACGCACATAAACAAAAGTTGAAATGAAAGAAGATTACCGGTTTTTACTTCGGGTTTAGACATAGGGAAGTGCTAGATAAGATCAGACTTTTTTTTTATATATAGACTTTATATAGAAAAACTCTTGCACGATGGATGCACATGCAAGCACTGCTGTTAATGTGTGAGATGCTGTCTCTTACACCGATTGGTTACCCCACAACGAACTACTACTAAAGCAAATCAGGGGCAAAATTGTGGTCTAAGGGAGCGAAGCGAGTTTAGAAGTGACCAAGGTATGGTGTGCACACAGATTTACTTCCCTTGAAGCAAATGCATCAAATTGACAGCTATCTATTAATTCTGGACATATATGGCCGCAGAATGACGTTATAATCTAATTTTAGTATTCTCTGACCTTTCCCTTCTTGAAAACAGCCAATCATTGCAGACTTTACTTGTGCATTTGGGGGACACTAGGGGTTGTTGTTGTCATACCCTGGCTTAAAGACTCCAGGGATCATCCCAACAGCCGAAGCACTTGAACACTATGTTGCAAATGCACCCGCTGGGGATGAGAACATTAGGTGTGGTGTAACCTTTTTTTTAATTACCCAGCCACGGTGTTCTAGCTTATGTCAATTGGTCTTCTTCTTCTTCTTCTTCGTTCGCTCAGTTTCCTGTCATATGAGCGTAGATGCGCATTTGGGGGGACACTAGGGGTTCGCAGATGACTGTCATGAAATGAGCGTTATGCACATGCTGTTCCGTTATGCACCTAACTAAGAAATAGTTAGGCCCAGCATGTCCGACTTTGGCTGAAGAAGTCTTTGTAAGAATTTATACAAAAAAGGCAGGAGAATGGACCAGTGAGATAGAAAGATAGCAGATGAGAGTAAGCAAAGAGAAAAGGCAGAGTCAAAGAGAATGTCTGATAGCCTTAAGCCAAGGCGAACTGTGGGTTGAATTTCGAGCCATTCAGAACACAGTTCTTTCATTCTTTGTCTGTGTAAACTCTTCTTCTTCTTCTTTGGTTAAACAACCACCATCATCATTTTGACGGTTCTGTCGCTGGAACTAGGGGACTCCAGCCAGGCAGAAAAACTGTAGGTGTCTTTGCCGCCCGGATGATCGGCCTTTGTGGTTGGGATGTGAGGAGGAAATGGGGGACAGTGAAGAGGGAGGGGTGAAGGGTAGGGTAGGATGGGGTAGTGGGGGAGGATTGAGGGGGTTGGGGGATAGTGGGGGGACAGGAGAGGGGGGAGGGGGAGGGGAATTGCTCAGATCCGGGACTTGAAGCCCTCCACCAAGACTGATGTTTTTGTCAAAAGAAGACAAACTATGAAGGTATACCATCTGATGTTTTACAACCAACTATATATACATGGTGTATGTTGCTAATCTTTTTTTCTCCTCAAAATATAGGTTCTTAACTCTTCATAACTTATTTTTTGTAAAAAATAAAATGTTGAACCCAACAGAATGGGGCCATTCTAAGGCATTGTATTACAAGTGCTGAGTGAATTAACCCAGTGCATCCATGTAGAGTGGATGGGTATTGGGATCGTGGTGCCTATATTTTTTCTTTGAGACGGAAGCATACATTTGTTGCCACATACCGCTAGTCCCACACACCGTTGTTTGTGCGTATGCAACGCACATGTAGTTATATTCTGGATGGGTTTGTGTGTGTGAGTGTACATGTATGTGTATGTGCGCTCACGCACATGGGTTTATGTAGGTTTGACAGACACAAGCAGAGAGAGAGGCATTTTGTGGAAATAGCGGTATGTGGGACCCGTTGTATCATGGATGTAAAATTACAGTGTGGGACTAGGGGTATGTGGTTAGAAAAGTATGCTTCCTTTGAGACAATATGCATCTTCTTCTTTGTGTGTGTGTGCGTGTGTGTGTGTGTGTGCATGCGTGTGTGTGTGTGTTTTAACAGGTGAGGGACATTGTTTCTGACAAGAGGATTGGAATGATGAGGATGCAGTTCTGGAAAGATGCTGTGGAAAACCTGCTTGAAGTGAGTTCAGATTACATCTGATCATAGTTCTTGGGTAATTTTCAGTACCTTTTGTGTGTTTGCATAATAAAAGGAATGGGAATACACAATATTGTCAGTGACATTCAGAAACCTCGGATCTCGTTGTTGGTAGTTTTGAGAAAAAAAAATTTAAATTTAAAAAATTAACCGCATTTACCACAAGTTATTAATTATGATGAATATGTTGTTCAAGACATTGCGAATTTAGTCCTGCATTTTGTTGAAATTACTTCTTTTTTTAAAAATACTTTAAAAGAACGAAAATACATGTACGAGGTTTTTGTCCTTAAGTAGATCTGAATTTGGGACTTATGAGTTTTTCTTCTGTTTACACTACCTCATTTACCCCAGATAGAAAGTTGTTAGAGATACAAGCTTTTGGTGGAATGTGGTGGGAAAAATGAGAGAGCTGACTATGTATCTAACTCAAAAGACCCAAAAATCAAGATATTGAAATCGAGATTTCACCGATGATATGTTGTAAGTGTATAAAGCGTAAGGCAGTGATTCTACATTATTATTCACTTCTTGTTGTTGTGGTTGTAAGTGCAGTTTTATTAGTACAGACTGCTTGCACAAATTTGTGATCAGACAGTATAAAGCACTTTCGAAGTTGAATCACTGCCTGTATATTTATTGACAGTCAGTGATTATTCTGTGGGTGGGTGCCTATGTAATGTTTGTATTTTTTGTGTGTCTGCATACATACATGTGTGAGCCTTTCTGATCAAGAAGGGTATATAAAGTGTGAAAGAGCATGACATGCTGCACCCTTTATTTTAACCATGATCAAACTGAACAGCAAAATCTTAATTTAGGTAGCTTTAAATCTTTTCTTTTTTTTTGTGTACGTGACCCAGTACCACGAAAGGGACATTACCGGTAAGTGCCAAACTGACCATTCTGAGAAAATTATACATTAAAAGCTTCAGACAATTCTCTTTCTAATGATCAAGAACTGTTCTTGTATCTGTTTCTGTTCCAGAGTTACGAGCATTTAAAGTTAGTAGGATGAGCGTTGGCCGTTTTGAGAAAACACACAGTCTAAAGTCTAGCCTAGCTGAAGAAAATGCATTGACCTACTCATTTTAAAGCACTTAAAAGACCATTTAGAGACCATATTAAAGATTATTCTTTATAAATATAAAAGAAACAATGAAAATACCCATAACTCAAAATTGACAAAAATGAGATTTTTGACCAAACGAATGTTATAGGTTTCACTCAGCCTGTTGTTAGAAACTAGCCCAGCGACTTAATGTCCCTTTCGTGGTGCTGGGTTACACATGATGAATTCATAAAATAATGTTGGTTGTTTTGATACGCAGGGAGCAGCACCGCAAACACCAGTTGCCTTGGAACTGTCTGGAGTGAGTACTAAAACTGTAATAGTTCTTTGTTTTGTTTCGTTCCATTTTTTTAAACCCTTTTACCGCCAACCATTTTCAGCCCAAAAATACCATTCAACTTAACTGGGTAGAGAGAAAAAAAAATCTGTAATATTGGGAATTCCTCTGTGACATGTATAACATTAAGCCTATCATTACTTCCCAAAATCAAGAAAATAGGGTCTACCGATAACAAGCCCTGGTTTGATGCCTTTTGATTTTACATTGGTGTTAAACCATTGTGGTGCATAAATGCAACATTGGCGGTGAAAGGGTTAAAAAAAAGATTCTCTTTGGACACTTTAAGGGCTTCGCACACTAGCGTCAAGATCTCGAGATCGCGGTGATTTTTTGCTGCAAGGCGCAGTTTGATGCGCCACTTGTGTGTGAGAGATTCGCGGCGCAGCAGGATTTTTGATGCGTAGCTGCGCGATTTTGTGTTGCTCGAGAATAGATGCGGCTCTAATTTTGATGCTCAAGATCGCAGAGATCGTGAAACTAGCCAATCACAACGGACGGAAGGACCATAACTCAGATTGAAGAAAAAAAATACTGTTGTTTCTAAGAGGAGGTTTGACGCTAGAGTAATCTTTCCTTGCTTTCCAAATAAGGAAGTTCGAGCGACAAGGGGCGAAGCGACAAGAGTCGTGTGTGAGAACACCACTGCCTCGCTACAATGTGTGCTGTGATGCAGGCGTCAACGCGTCAAGGCGTTGCTCTGAGAAACAATTGACGCCTGATGCTAGTGTGCGAAGCCCTTTATGTATCTTGTACTCCATTCAGTTTCTCAGTTTTATTTTCCATGCTTTCTTACCCCCACCCCCACCCCCACACCCCCTGTGCAGTCAAAAGTCCTCTGCTTTATTGAGTGTATGTGTGCAGAGGTAGAAATCTGAGTTGTCTTCAACTCAAATTTCTACCTTTTCGGTGGACAGTAAACTGGCTTTTTGTATAACCTTCATCTTCTGTGTTGCGAGCATGGGTGCAATTACACAAAATGAAAAAACCTGAAAGGCCGGAGTCTATGGATAATGTCCCCCTGCAGCTGAAGAAAAAAAATTCATTTATGAAGGTATTTTAGTTTGCTTTTTTCCACAATTTATACAAATTCTTATTTTAAAGTTTTTGAAAACTACAGTAGACAAACAAAGATCTTGTTTGCCAAGTTAAAAAAAAGGAAATTCCTTTTCTGGTAAAATTCAAAAACAGGAAATCCTTGTATACCAGGAAAAGTTGCACCCATGTACAAGTCATATGGCCATAATGGGTGAGGTACATATGTGTTTGGTTTTCAGTTTTCACTGATCTCCCTGCTGCATTAAGCTGACAGTGACACACTCCGATTTCGGAGGAGCTATCACCAAGTGACTTGAATAAAGAAATAAAACAAGATAACATGAAAAGAAGGTGACAGGATAGTTAAAGCATGTGTCGGCCAATTCAGTGCTGGGGTTCAAATCCCATCCTCACTCTTTCTTCCCAGTTTGACAGGAAAATGGAACTGTAACAGACCTGTTTACTCTACTCTTTTTGAGTAGTATTCTACCCAATTTGGATGTCTACTACTCTTTCAAAATTAAAAATAATGCTCTTTAATTCTTGATTGCTACTCTTTTTCAGTGAACATTGTTTGATGGTTTAATGGGGAAAAACTACACATTTGGCACCAAAACTACTCATTGTTTTGCTTCTAATAAAAGGGACCTCAATCTACCAGCCTCTAATTGAGTGTTTTTTTGGTACTCATTTCAGCCATCCAGACTACTCAAGACTTGTGTAGGGAATAAACAGGTCTGCTGTAACGTCAAATTGTTCGGATTGGGACATAAAGCAAGTCTGGCCCGTGTACTTTATCATATGCACATAAAACACCCATGTGAAAATTTGATTTTAAAAAAAGAGCAACGAAAGTCCCGCTGCTTGGTATGACTAAATTGATAGCTTAATTTCCCAAGTCTGGCCGCCCCCCCCCCCCCCCCCCCCCCCCGAAAAAAAAAAAAATTCATTTGTCAGAATCATTTCAGCACCACAGTGATTCAACACCTATGTCACTAAAAGGCAACAAATTGGGGTATATTATCCAAAGACCCTATTGTCTTAGTTTTTGGAAGTAAGGATAGACCTTATTTTATATATGTCAGAAGAATTAATCCCCAATACTGTAGATGGAGTTTGTTCTCTACCCAGGTAATTTCAATGGACATTTTTGGCTGAAATATGGCTGGCGGTGAAAGGGTTAAACAAAACATGTACCATGTCTTACAGGACTACATGGCGCTCTTGATTATAAGGCGCACCCCCAAAATTTTACGCAAAATTCAGATTTTGTTATTATAGTTTCTTACTATATTATCAGTTACATTATAAGGCACAGGGGTCTCAGTCTAGGAAAAAAGTATCGCCTTATAGTCCGTAAAATACTGGTGTCTTGAAATGTTTGTTACAGGCAGCTCAGTACTTCAAGTTATCCAAGCGACATTTCAGGAACATTGTGGAAGCAAGGGTGAGTTGAACGAGCCTTATATGTCTTTGTTTTCCTTTATGATCATGAACATGCTGTCATCCTTTTTGCTCCAAAGGAAGAGAAGCAAAGTGATAGTAATTGTTGTGTCCATGGCAACAAGCTAGATTATGATTGGTTAATGGGATATATCCCATAAGGCAAGAGTGACGTAGCGTCTGCTCAAACGGGTCTGCTCGCCATGTTGTACTCATCAAGTCTTCTACCTAGATTATAATGTTTGAAGCACACCAGCTGTGTTACGTGTTTGTTGGTACAGACAAACCTCTATTTTAAGACTTCCAAAATGTCCGGAAAAATCGGTCGTAAATTGGAGGGGTCGTATGACGGAGGTTTTCACTGGCAGCCGTAGAAAGAAAAAGTTCAGCACAGTTCATACTCTCTTCTTCATGCACACATACAATGACATATTAAAACTGGATTTGGGTCTTTCCAACTCCATAGGATTGTGCAATCGATATTACAGTTTCACTTCGCTGACTTCTTTTAATCACCTCCACTCTCGTCCAAAGTCAGTGGTTTTCTTTTTCAAAGTCAGTGGTTTTCGTGCTTTTCCTACGCTCTCCGCCATCTTTTCTACAACAAGGGAAGCGACTCCGCTTTCAGGCCCTTGACCGTGGTTGTTTCCCTTTGCTCGAAGTCTATGCAGACGACAGCAACGGTCGTAAAAACCAACAAAATGGCGGTCGTAAGTCGCATTTTAGAGGAAGTCGTTTAACTCTCTTGTGCGGTGAACGGTCGTGAACGTTCCAAAAAAAATCGGATCGGAAACGTCTAGAACGTTCGGGAACGTACGGATTCCACGTGGCCGGTTTGGGCGCTTCCATTTTGTTTCTATCACATGGCAGTCACGTGAGCGCTTCAGCCTCGCTTTCGGTATAGATTACACTTCCGTCCTGTTGCTTGCAATGGCTTCTAGGCCGATTGGTTTGAAAGATATGAATTTTTGAAAATTAGTGACTGACTTCGGCATTTTGGCGATATTTCCAATATGGATGACAAACAGTTATGGCGTCCATTGACTGAGGAAAGCGATGAATAGTCCTATTTTTGTGAAAGATGGGACTTATGAGATCGCGAAGTGATGAGTAAGGAGTGTATTCTGACCTATTTCGCCAGCGAGCTTGTGTTTGTTCGATCGAATTTTTGAAGTCGTGTTACTGACATCGGCATTTTCCCGACTTTTACATCATGGATGACGAGTCGTTATTGCATCCACTGAGTGATGACAGCGATGAAAATTCCCTTTTTGGTGAAATATAGGAATTATAAGATCGTGAAGTGAAAGGGTAAGTGAATGGTTTTGATCTACATTTCCATTTCACTGATTTTCAGTCGTCTTAGGCTTCAACAGTCTGCAAAAGTAGGCAGTGAATGACTAGTGAATGCAGTTTGCGAATACACTTTGGCATTTTGATTTTTTTTGTGGAGCCATGCATCCCCATAGCATCTTGGAATTCCTTTTGCAACTCAGACAGACATCTCGGCAACACATTCAAAACAAAAAAGCACTCAAAATCTGGTAGGGTATATTTTATTTTATTATTTTTCTGACGCTACCCCGCCTTTTGTACGGAGTGACGTCCCTTGGGTTAGGATTTCAGAGGTGATTGAGAGCACAGAGCGTCAGGCACAAGACGGTTAAGAGAGGTCGTTTACATAGTAAAATGCATCTGTGCCAACAAATCCGGTCTCAAATGAGAGGTGGTCGCTTAACAGAGGGTCGTAAAATAAGGGTTTGTCTGTAGCAGAATGAATGTTCCAGACCACACAACAGACACTATAAAATGGCGACGAGGACGGAAACGGACCTTCGTGACAAAGTTTCAACGAGTTTTTCATTAAGACTAGTTGTAGGCCTACCACTGTACCAGACGAGCTCTGCGCGTGGTTTGCTACTGTGACATCTTTTGTGAAAGATTAGGTTTTCCTCAGTGAGATTTTAACGTCGAACTATGTCTCTGCCATCCTTTGAACGATTCGTTTATCATGGACACAACAGTAATAAGGAGACTTATGATTCTGATTTTAATGCAAGTGACCACGATCTCAAAGCGAAAAATAAACTCGGATTAACCAGTAATGTTGTCAAAACTGAATCATTGACAGTGTGAGTGTTGTTGCGCTTCTTATTTGTTATAACATTTTTTCTAGGCAGCCCCAGGCCAGTAATGGAGTTTACCTAAGGCAGTGAAGTCCTGAAGGGGTTAACCAATATTTCATGTTATCCAGTTTTGTGTTAAAGCTGTAGCGCCCGATTCCAGGGATCGGGTGGCTATTTTTAGACACACGCCTCTACCAGCAAGAGGAGAAAAGAAGGGTTTGCTCGCAGCGTGTGGCGAAAACTGCCGTTTTTGCTCGACTCCCTCCTTTTATATCCCTGTCCTGCCTTTAAGTGTTCTCCACTGCAGTTGACAGCTAAAACTTGTTTGTAAATTTGCTGATGTTGTAGTATACAGGGTAACCCTTGAGTTCTTGTAAATCTTCTTCTTCGTTCCCAGGCCATATGGCCATAATGGGTAAGGTACGTTTGAGCCCGGTTTTCAGTCTTCACTGGTCTCCCTGCTGCATACAGCCGACACATTCCAATTTCGGAGGAGTTCAAAGGAGAAATATTATTTGGAAGATTTTTTTTTTTAAAGGCAGGAGAATGGGCCAATAAGTCAGAAAGATAGTAGATGATAGAAAGCAAAAGGAAAAGGCAGGGTCAAAGAGAGTGGCAGATTAGAGGAAGTTACAAGCACAGAACTTCCAGAAGGTGAGGGAACTATTTTTACGAAAGACGGTATCCCCACGGGGAGAGACTCGTGGAGGGGGCGGGGTCGTATGGAGGCACGAGGCATCCACCAATTTCCCCACTTGTAAATAAATAGTGTATAAACCAGCAAAGAAAGAATAAAGATCAGCCAATCTGAATGAACTTCGTAATCATGTGACACAGGCAGAACAGCTGGAGACGGACAGATTTCGTACTGTGGAAGAAGTGGAGAAATACGCAGAGAACACGGCTTCCTCCCTACATTACCTCACGCTGGAATGCCTGGGTAAGGCAAGTCGTCTTGTTCTTTGTCTGTGCTCCCAGGCCATGTGGCCGTAATGGGTTAAATATGTGTCTGGTCTCCTTGCTGCATGCAGCCAAAACATTCCGGTTTCGGAGGAGCTGAAAAGGCAGAATTGGGCAAAAAGGAAGAAAGACAGTATGTAGGTATTGTAGGTGACCATAAAGAAAAGGCAAAGTTAATACACATCTGTATTGTTAAAAATTTGGGACTTTCCTGGTCTTGCACTGCCTCCAGGCATTGCCTCCAGGATCGTTCCACCATCTTTATATCTACTAATGTCCCATATGTGTCTGTTCCAGACCAGAGGACGTTAAGCAGAATTTCATTCATTCAAAGGCCAAGGCAAATAGAGTGATAGATCAGAGTAACGTGGGTGAAAGACGTTCAGGCATGTTCCTGAAATCAGGATTGATAAAGCTGATAGAAAGTCGTCAGGATTGGCCATCTTGTCATCCGGAACCACGGTCTTATAAAATCAAACATTTCTACCAAAGGTGATGGTATATTAAAACAAGATGATAGACATGCAGTTCTCTAACACTATCCCCACCCATCCTGTATACACACACACACATTGTAAATTATTTTTAATGCGTTCACCACTTCAGGATTTGGAAGATTCAGAGAACATTGAAACGTGTCATTTCAGGATTGAGAGAATGTTTTACTTTCACCCATGGAGGAATTTGTTAGCACAGAACTATCAGAAGGTGGGGGGACTATTTGCACTGAAAGATCCCCCAGTATCCCAATGGGGGGGAGGGTATAAGAAAAGCCAAAAGTGGGTATGTTGTATTGCAATGCATTGCATGTTTTGGGGTTTTGTTGTTTGTTTTTAGAAATTGCAGAGAGATTATCATTCAGATTTGTCAAAGTCAAAAAGTTTATTTCAAAAAACCCAGGGGTCACATGAAAAATGTTACACATCACAATGTAACCAATACAATAACACAATTCGCTTATAATCAATGAAGACAGAAACACAATTTGCATAACATGGCATACAAAGGCATATAAACTGTCACACACAACCTAACATCCGCACACATAGGGAGGGTTTACTAAACACCAAAAAAGTTGAGCTTAACCTATGAAATGGGCTATAACTCGAGAAGTAGCGGAAACATGTATGTTTAGGTTTTAGAAAGCTTTCAAAATGATTTTTATGATGGAAGTTCAGTTTAACGTCGCGTATCGGCTTTCGCCATGTACGACGGGCTGAACAAACCAGCCAGGTATAAACAAAAATTTATGTTCCTGAATCACTGTCTTAGCCAAAAGGCTGAGAAGCGATCAGTTGTCTGAACATTTTTTTTTAAATTTAATTTTGATGAAACAAGCTAAGCGGTTAAGAATTCACTGTTTCTTGTTTGAAATAAAGAGTGGACTTTTCAGCTGGTCTTTTCTGGTACTAATTTGACAGACATCTTTTCCTTACATCCTGCAAAAGCAAGGCATATAAACTGTCACACACAACCTAACATCCGCACACATAGCACCAGTTTACTAAACACCAAAAAAGTTGAGCTTAACCTATGAAATGGGCTGTAACTCGAGAAGTAGCGGAAACATGTATGTTTAGGTTTTAGAAAGCTTTCAAAATGATTTTTATGAAACAAGCTAAGCGGTTAAGAATTCGGCTGTTTCTTGTTTGAAATAAAGAGTGGACCTTTACAGCATCTGGTCTTTTCTGGTACTAATTTGACAGACATCTTTTCCTTACATCCTGAAAAGCAGGACATTCAAACTGTCACACACAACCTAACATCCGCACACATAGCACCACTTTACTAAACACCAAAAAAGTTGAGCTTAACCTATGAAATGGGCTATAACTCGAGAAGTAGCGGAAACATGTATGTTTTTTTTTTCAATTTGATTTTTATGAAACAAGCTAAGCGGTTAAGAATTCGGCTGTTTCTTGTTTGAAGTAAAGAGTGGACCTTTACAGCATCTGGTCTTTTCTGGTAATAATTTGACAGATATCTTTTCCTTACATCCTGAAAAGCAGGACATTCAAACTGTCACACACAACCTAACATCCGCACACATAGCACCACTTTACTAAACACCAAAAAAGTTGAGCTTAACCTATGAAATGGGCTGTAACTCGAGAAGTAGCGGAAACATGTATGTTTAGGTTTTACAAAGGTTTCAAAATGATTCTTATGAAACAAGCTAAGCGGTTAAGAATTCGGCTGTTTCTTGTTTGAAATAAAGAGTGGACCTTTACAGCATCTGGTCTTTTCTGGTACTAATTTGACAGATATCTTTTCCTTACATCCTGAAAAGCAGGACATTCAAACTGTCACACACAACCTAACATCCGCACACATAGCACCACTTTACTAAACACCAAAAAAGTTGAGCTTAACCTATGAAATGGGCTATAACTCGAGAAGTAGCGGAAACATGTATGTTTAGGTTTTACAAAGGTTTCAAAATGATTCTTATGAAACAAGCTAAGCGGTTAAGAATTCGGCTGTTTCTTGTTTGAAATAAAGAGTGGACCTTTACAGCATCTGGTCTTTTCTGGTACTAATTTGACAGACATCTTTTCCTTACATCCTGAAAAGCAGGACATTCAAAAACTGTAATGTAATGTCTCTTGCTTTGCTGTTGGCCCTAGCTGACATGAGGTTTGTGTCGACAGGAGTGAAAAGCGTGCACGCGGATCACGCAGCCAGTCACATGGGCAAGGCCCAGGGGCTGACAACTGTGCTCAGGGCCCTGCCCTACCACGCCCAGCGGCGACGCGTTTACCTCCCTTTAGACCTCATTGTGAAGGTATGTTGCGAAATCTATGTCCCGTATTTTCATGGACTACGGCAATACTTTCATTTATTAATCCAGACTGAGTCCTCTGTAAAGAGATATACCAGTGGGTTCTACACATAGCTTTCATTATTTGGACGTCCAATATGCTGTGTTGGATTTTTTTTTTTTTTTTTGCTGTCCCATCTTCTGGGTCGTACATTGGCGTCGCTCCCACACCGCTCATTCAAAATCCCAATTCGCAGCTACACCCCAGCTTGTTCAGCAGTCCAAGGGGAGCGAATCTATGTTAGGCCGTCAGGAGGCAACCTGTGTTGGATTTTTCATTCCTATGTGTGTGTGTATATGTGTGTGTGTGTGTGTGTGTGTAGGCACATGCATGTTCACACGTGTATATGTTCAATTTTTGATTATGACTGATAATATAGTAAGAAACTATTGTAACAAAATCATGATTTTTGTGTTGAAGTTTGGGGATGCGCCTAATAACAAGATGCGGCTTACAGACCGTTAAAATACGGTAATTGAAAGGCAAAGAGGTGTGGGGGAGAAGTGGAATGAGGTGGTGTGTGGGGTGTGTGGTGTGGCAAGGATGGTTAAAAGTTTGTCTGTGTGTGCATGTGTATGTTGTATGTATACAAACATGTTTGTGTTTGGGGGTAAGGTGCATTTCCTGTGTGTGTTTGTGTGTAGGCACATGCATGTTCACACGCGTATGTGTATGTGCAACTTTTGCGTATATTTGCTCGTTTAGTTATGTAAATCAGAAAAGAATTAGCTGTATTAATATATTTTTTATGTAAGTTTGTATCTTTTTATATATAATTTCTGTTTGTTTCCTTTTTTCATCCCAGCACAATTTAACACAAGAAGACATAATGCGAGGGAAAAGTGAACAGAACTTGTTGGATGCTGTCTACGACTTGGCGACCAGGGCACACCAACATATGCAAACCGTGAGTGTGTGTATGCGTGCGTAAAAATGAAGGATTAGTTGGCAGAATGGTTCAGACGTTGGCCTGCCAATTTCAATGCGTGAGTGACCGGATTCGAATCCCAGCCTCACTCGCCCCTTTCTTTCGACTGGGAAAATCGAACTGAACCTCCGAGTTTTTCGGATGGGGGACTTAAAGCTAGTCTGACCTGAGCACTTAACCTTTACGCACGTAAAAATCCCACGGCAGTCAAAAATCAATAAGACCAGGAAGAAATCTTGCTGTCTGGTATGACCAAATTGATTCCCAAGCCCCCCCCCTCCCTTCTTTATAATTCAGGGGTGCATGTGGGTGTGCCTGAAGCCTGAATTCAGGCAATTTGGTGCAGGCTTAGGCAGGGTTCTGCCTGAGAACAGGGCTCTTCTCACGCTCTTTTTGCTCTTAAATAGACGAGTATAGAGCAAGGGTTATGATAGAAAGTTCAGGCAAAAGGTTTGGTCACCGCATGCACACATGTTATATATTTAGCACCAAATTGTTTGTCACAATCGCACAATGAAGTTTGAAGCTCTGTAAACCAATCACACTTGTGTTCTCCTTTGTTCAGGCGCGGTCCTTCCAGAAGGATGTTCCCAAGGAGTCCATGGTGGCCTTTCTGAATGTGGTGAGTGCACTTGTTTCCTGTCTTTGTCATTAACCCTTTCACTGCCAACGTCGCATTTATGCACCACAATGGTTTAACCCTTTCGCCGCCAGCCATTTTTCAGTCAAAAAATACTATTACACTTACCTGGGTAGAGAAGGGAAAAAATCTGCAAAATTGCGAATTCTCTGTGGCATGCATAACATTAGGCCTATCCTTACCTTCCAAAATTACGAAAATAAGGTCTTCAGATAACAGGCCCTGATTTGATGCCTTTTAGTGACATGGGTGTTAAACCATTCTGGTGCAAAAATGCGATGTTGGCAGTGAAAGGGTTAACACCCATGTCAACTAAAAGGCATCAAATCAGGGCCTGTTATCCGAGAATCCTATTTTCTTAATTTTGGGTGGTAAGGATAGGCCTAATGTTATTATGCACGTCACAGAGGAATTCCCAGTATTTCAGATAATTATTTTTCTCTACCCACTTACGTTTAATGGTATTTTGGGGGGCTAAAAAATGGCTGGCGGCGAAAGGGTTTAAAGAAGGAATGAAAAATCCAACACAGCATATTGGACGTCCAAATAATCAGTTATGTGTAGAACCCACTGGTATATCTCTTTACATTAACAGCAATGGAAATCTAGTAGGGGGGTGGGAGGGGGAAGTGACAAAACTGTAAAGCGAAAACTTTCCAAGTCCAGACTTTGTTAAAAAAAATATGGCGAATAGGGCAATTTTCAAGAAAAATCTGAAAAAATTAAAGTAAAAGGCAGCCTCGTTTATAAGGCGATACACACCTCGCAAAAGAAAGTCGAAGTTTGAAGCCCGTACACGTCCTGTAAACGCCTACCAACCGCCATTACTGCTGTCATAAACGAGAGTTGGCTCCCTTCTCAAATAATCGAACTTCCGTTTTTGCGATTTCCAGTTGTTGTGTTTGGACTTTTCTTCACAAAAACTGGTAGAATTATGGCAGTTTAAGCTCTACAACGATGCTTTTTACATCCAATGAAGGGTTATGGCATCTGTTGGACGGTATCTCGGACGATAACAGGGATTTTGTAGCATTTTAACGTGAGTATTCTTCGTATCGGCGACTCGTTACCACTTTCGATGTTGTGACTCACAGTAGGCTGTGCTGAGCACAGCAATCGTTGCCTCTCTTCTCACAATTTTGTTCACTAATAGGGTGCCCTCGTTTATTAGGCACATAGGTCGAAATTGGAGATAGAAATATTGCCTTGTAGTCCAAAAATTACGGTACCATAAAAAGGCGCACCCCCCAAATTTAGCACAAAATTCAAATATTGTTGTGATATTTTCTTACTAAGTTACTATTTGATTCGTTAGGTTATAAGACGCAGGGGCCTCAGTCTGGGGGGAAAAAGTATCGCCTTATAGTCCGTTGGGCATGAACTATTAAGCTGTAGTCTTGTTTCTTTCAAATTCAACCTTCTACTTCCAGCAAAATATACATGTATGAGGTTCTACTTCCAGCATAAGCAGAAGATGAACATTTTTCATGTTTCGATGATACATTATATCTGTATTGTTAAAAATTCAGGACTTTACTGGTGTTGCACTGCCTCCGGGCATTGCCTCCAGGATCGTTCCCACCAACTTTATATCTATTAATGTCCCATGTGTGTCTGATCCGGACCGGAGGACGTTAAACAAATTTTCATTCAAGATGAAAGTTAAACAAGCGCGAAATCGCAATAGTTTGTGGCACGCGGTCTACTTTTACCACTCCAATCATGAGTCACCTCCCCTGGCTTTTCAATAATTTTAATCTGTAAACCAGAATGTTATCTCTGCACCATTTCGTAACTTTTTATATCTTTTGGAAAACATTTAAAACTATGTATCCTACTTATACTCATCAAAAGAAGCACCGCATACTCGTCGTGTCTGTTGTAGTGTCTGTATTACGTATGTTTATTATTTTGTACGCTTTTAAAAATACATCATTTTAAAGAGCGGCCTCAATTTGAAGTGTAGCCTCGATTTGAAGTGCGACAATTTTGTCAAAATGTGCGACAATTTTGGACCGACCCGACCGACAGACAGACCGACCGACCGACCGACCGACAAAGTGAGTTATAGGTTTGTGGCTTGAGCCACAAACAAAAACATCCCCCATAGCTTAATAGTTCATGCCCAATAAAACTGATATGATTAAAAAAAAAAAATAATGGTAGCTATTTTATGTTGTTGGTTTGTTTTGGGTGTTTTTTTCTCCCCTCATGAATTAACCAGTGGAAACATTTCTCTTCATTTTCTTGTTTTGTCTGTTGTTGATTTTATTCTTTTAATTTTGCTATGACTAGTAATACCAGGCATCGGAATACTCCAGAGTCCAATCCGCAGACGAAGAACACTCGCCACGACTCGGAGTCGACATCGAGTCGGACCCCACCAAACTCTAGTCCGTAGTCGGCATCATTGTGATCATTCGCTACCCGATTTCTCACGGAAAAGTTCAAAGTTCTCACATCATCGTAGTCTCCCGCGATCATATCCTCTAAATCGACAAACAAACTTTGAAACAGTGAAAGTAAGAGTCTAGAGAACTCTAAACTCGGAAGAAAAAACAAATATGGCCACAATTTTTCGTTTCCGAAGGCGCAGTATGAAAACAAACCGTTTAAGAATACCATTTGAGAATAAGATCACACTGCCTCATGAAGTACAAACCGCGGCCGGCAGTGCCAAAACCGCGGCCAGTGGCTACCCAAACCGCAGAAATCCGCGGGCCGTTCTGATGCCTGTAGTAAGTCTATTATACTAAATATAATGAAAGGCCATGGAGATTAAGAAAAATATGATTGAACCGCTTTTTTGCAGTTTTTATATTTTATAGATTAGCTAGATGGTGGTTGTAAAATGAAAGAAGAAAGAAGCTGTGTTCATTGTGAAATTTAGAACCTCTCTCTCTCTCTAATGAGAACAGTATAATCGTCATAAATGTTGCCACTTATATGACGTAACTAGTTATTATTGATCCGAGTTCTTTCGTTATTCATGTCTTTGTGTATTATGTCATTTTATATTTATGATGACAACTACAATTTTTCCTGTCACTTTCTTGTATCTCACCTCCAGTGATATGGGCCAAAGGCTTAATCATTAAACAATTTGTTCATTGTTGTTGTTCATTGCTCTCTCTCTCTCTCCTTTTCATTCCAGTTGCCCTGTGATCTGTACCTGCAGAATCTGGAGAGAGTCAACTTCAACGTGTTTGACTCCAAACTTCACAGAAAAAACTCCACTTTGGCATTTCAGTTATGGCTACAGAAACAACGCAAAAACTACTGAACCCAACAATATAGATTAGAAATAAAAGGCAGAGTCAATTTTATTGTTGAAATCAGTGGTAAGACTAAGAGAATCTGTGCAAAGTATGTCTATATTTTTTTAGAGATCACCTGGGTATTATAGGGGGGGGGTCTCTCTTTTTATCATTTTTGAAAACAAAAATGTTTTTTTACACTGCATCAGGTGAACATTTGCTAGTGCAGAGTGGTAAAGTGGTAGCGCGTTCGCCTCGTGTCAAGTAAACCCGAGTTCGAACCTGGGTACAGGGGATTTTCCCTCTCACTTTGCACTAGGCCTTACGGTCTGAACGTGGAGTCTTTCGTATGAGACGATAAACCGAGGTCCCGTATGCCCATGCACTTAGCACCCAGTGGCAACGAAAAAGTTGTCATTTGGTCAAAATTTACCCCCCCTCAGTCACACAAAAATCGCATGCAAAAAAACAAAAAATTGGGTGGCGCGCCTCTGGCTGCGACACGCTCTCCAGGTGGGAGCAACCCGAATTTCAGAGAGATGCCTCTGTGACTATAAAGTACCTAATAGTAAATACCCTAATCTGGTGATTTATGCTTTGGTTTTTCTTCTTCTTCTTCTTCGATCGCTCAGACAGTTTCCTGTCAATTATGAGTGCAGCTGCGTTATGCGCCTTACTAAGAAATAGGTCCAGTATGGAGGAAATCTTTTTGAAAGTGTTTCAGGAAAAAAGGCAGGATAATGGACCGGTAAGGCAGAAAGATGACAGTAACCAAAGGGAAAAGGCAGAGTCAAAGAGAGTGACAGATTAGGAGTTACAAGCACAGAACTTCCATAAGGTGGGGGAACTATTTATACAAAAGACCCCCCCTGTATCCCCACGGGGAGAATACTTTGGTTTTGAAACTCAGTACGTCAGGTGGGAGCTTTGAGCGTCAGAGATGCACAGTTGTGTGTCAGAATTTACACTGAAAGGTCTGGGTTAATGTGTTGCTTTCATGCCCTTTACTCAAATGGCTTTGATCATTGGTTGACATTAGCCTGTGGCAGGGGCCAACAGTAACATGAGAGCAGAGCTGTACAATAGATGATTTTCTACAGTAATGGAAAATCATGGTACAGTTTGGTCTCTTGTGGAAGACTATGACTCTCGAACGAGGGGGCCTTTGCACCGGCTCTGGTGCTGCAGCCAAAGGGATGGGCTGGCCTTTGGGGACCTTCCTCAACACCAGCTGTGTCCTCAAATCCCTTTGGCCGAAAGATTGGGGATGTACCTTGGGCAAGGCATGTCCACTATAAACAAATTCCCGCCCAGCCAGCCGGAATAGTATCTGCCCCCTCTGCTTTCTGGCAGTCATTGTTGGAAACGACTGACCAGCATACATGGGAGAGCCATTGCTTTTTATTGGTTGGTTTGGTTGTGGGGGGGTTTCTTTTTTTAACAGGTGAAAATAAAATTGGGAATAAGATGGTGTGTTAGAAAGAGAGAAAAAAAGGTGGGAAGGGGAAAGGCAGAGTTAACCCTTTCACCACCAACGTCGCATTTCTGCACCACAATGATTTAACACCCATGTCACTGAAAGGCCTCAAACCAGGGTCTGTTATCCAAAGACCCTATTCTCTTAATTTTGGGAGGTAAGGATACTTTAAATATGTCACAGAGGAATGCCCAATTTTACAGACATATTTTTGTCTACCCAGGGTTTAATGGAGTTTTTTTGCTGAAAAGTGGCTGGCGTTGAAAGAGTTAAGCTGAGGGAAGGTTGAATTTTAAAGGAATTTTGATTTCTCAAGTTAGTGCTAACATTTTGTGTGGATCCAAGATGTTTACAATTCACGAATAAATGCAACTGGTAGTAAAACCAAAAGTAAAAGTCAAATAACGTTTGAGGAAAGGTTTGTAGTGATGAGTTTTCGTGTTGTTTTAAACAATTGTGAAATGGTCGAGTTTTTTCTTCTTCTTTTTAAAAAAGTTTACAAAATGGCTGTGTCTGTCAGTGATTGTATGCATGAATTGTTTTGATTGAAATGTTAAGATTTGTAATGCTATGCTGTTTTTATTTGTCGAAATAATGACTGTTCAACAAGGACTAGAGTAGATACAGGTCTGTGCGTTGTTGGTTGGGTCCGTGCGTCACCCCACACCCACCCTCGAAATTGTAGAAATACAGACAAACCTCTATTTTAAGACTTCCAAAATGTCCGGAAAAATCGGTCGTAAATTGGAGGGGTCATATGACGGAGGTTTTCACTGGCAGCCGTAGAAAGAAAAAGTTCAGCACAGTTCATACTCTCTTCTTCATGCACACATACAATGACATATTAAAACTGGATTTGGGTCTTTCCAACTCCATAGGATTGTGCAATCGATGTATTACAGTTTCACTTCGCCGATTTCTGTTAATCACCTCCACTCTCGTCCAAAGTCAGTAGTTTTCTTTTTCAAAGTCAGTGGTTTTCGTGCTTTTCCTACGCTTTCCGACATCTTTTCTACAACAAGGGAAGCGACTCCGCTTTTAGGCCCTTGACCGTGGTTGTTTCCCTTTGCTCGAAGTCTATGCAGACGACAACAACGGTCGTAAAAACCAACAAATTGGCGGTCGTAAGTCGCGTTTTAGAGGAAGTCGTTTAAGAGAGGTCGTTTACATAGTAAAATGCATCCGTGCCAACAAATCCGGTCTCAAATGAGAGGTGGTCGCTTAACAGAGGGTCGTAAAATAGGGGTTTGTCTGTAGTAAAGAAACCACGTCATGATCGGCGTCATTTATTGCAATCAAATTCATTTCTTCTTGCTTCCATTTTTCAACCAAAAGAGACCAACTTTCATGCAGTTAGAAGGTAAAATCTGAATCTACTCATTTTACGTTAAGGTTTCCTTCCTCACTTGGTGTGGGGTGAAAGTTGCTATGGTTACATGTAAGTGTTTTATGGATAAAAATGCAACACCCATATGTAGGGTGCGCACTGACCCGAACCGGTACGCAGTGACCAATGTGTCATATTCTTCAGAAATCTGCTTGCTTCTAGAAAACGCCTTCAGTTACAAAGCAGAGCGTTGATACGGTGGAAGCAGAAACATTTTAAAAGACTTGTTGCCATACTCAGCAACATCTGTAGGATTTTTTTCCATTTTATTTTGCTTTTTTTTTAAAATCTTGTATATTAGTGCACACAATGGATTTTGGTGTACTATAAAAAATAAGACAGAAAACCATTTGTAACCCATAGTGTGCAAGAATCTTTCCATTTCTCTACGAGAGTATCATAATTTCACAAATGGGGAACCATGCAATAAACATACAATTGAACACATCAAGTTCTATCACCCATTACTGACCAACACAGTACAAATGAATAATACAATTTACCAGTATTTTTTCCATCACACCTCTCTCTCTCTCTCTCTCTCTCTCTCTCTCTCTCATGCATGCACACACATACACATACGCACTTAATGCCATCCACCCACCCTCCCAAACCATTTCCTACCAACTCCTACCCCCTTGTTTCAAATGGGAAGTGGAGGAGGACCTCACTCACGCTGGCTCCGCGACTAAAAGTGTCGTCAGTAGGGGGCTTAGTAGGTGGTGTCCTGAACAGGCTCTACTGAACTCCACCGAGGTGACTCAGCAGCAGTGCAGTGTCTCCTCGGTTGGTTGCCTCCTGATGGCCTAACATAGATTAGCTCCCCTTGGACTGCTGGTCTCGGATTCTGCTACCTGAACGTGCGGAGGTGTGGCTGTGAGTTGGGACTCGGAATGAGCAGCGTGGGAGCAACACCACTGTACAGCCCAGAAGATGGGACAGCCCACAAAAAAAAATTGGAAGCGTGGAATTTAGACACAGGACGATTAGCATGGGGGTTTTTACATCACGCTCACTAGCACTGCTGTCGCCAAAAATGTATGAGTCCCTCAGTAATGAATCATTAGAAACACCATCACACATGCACCCACACACACACTCCCTTCTCTCTGTCCGTCCGTCTCTCTCTCTCTCTCTCTCTCTCTCTCTCTCTCTCTCACACACACACACACAAAGGCACACGCCATCGTCCCAAACCATTTTCCCTATCAACTCCCACCCCCTTGTTTCAAACAGAAAGCGTGGAATTTAGACACAGGACAATTAGAAGACCCAGCACCACACTCACTAACACTGGAAACACTTGAGCCCGTCATCTGTAGTAAATCATTAGAAACATCACACATGCACACACGCTCCCTTCTCTCTGTCCGTCCCCCTCTCTCTCTCTCTCTGTTTGTATTCTATGTTCGTATATGTACAAAGGTGCCACCTTTATGTTCAAATTTGTATGTGTAATATCATGCCTTGCCATGTTTGTATTCTATGTTCGTATATGTACCAAGGACAGATTGGAAGACTAGGTGTTGCCTAAAATCTTTATCCTTGAAAAATAAAGTTAAAGTTTTCAAGTTTTCTCTCTCTCTCTCTCTCTCTCTCTCTCTCTCTCTCTCTCTCTGCACACACATACACAGATTCACCCACACAAACACAAACCTCCAATCCCCCCAACCATTTTTCCTATCAACTCCCACCCCCTTGCTTCAAGCGGGAAGCGCGGAATTTAGACACAGGACGGACCTTAGAAGTCCCAGCATCCCGTTCAGCAGCACCACTAACACCAGAAACATTCAAATCCATCTCCTTTCGTGAATCGCTCGGCACAGCATCACACTTTGTCGCTGCCTGTCTGGATGCTCGAAACTTGGAGACGGGTCGGGCGGAGGTGGGATTTGGGTGTGCAGCACTGGATGCTACACTGATGGCAGTAGCAGTTGTAGTAGCAGTGGTGGGGTTAGCAGGCAGTGTCACGCTTGCCGTTGGCATCTCCCGTGCTACCACCGTGTCTTTGAACGCCTGGAAAGGATAGTAAGGTGGAATGAGAGCTAGAAGGAGATGTCACTAAAAAAAAAGAATAAACAAGAGGGAAAGCCTTCAAGGCTCACTCGAACAGGAACATGTGGGACAACAACAAACAAAGATTGAGGGGGGTGTCTAATGTACAAGATTGCCAATAACATTTTGAATTACAAATGAAACTATCGTTAATGGATACAACTAAAAAAACATTTTAAAAGTGCCCGTGCCGAGAATTGTACCCGGAACCATTGGCATGACAGACCGATACTCTACCAATGAGCTATCGAGGCTTTCAGTGTTGATGAGTTTTTTAACTCATGTTGCCTGTTGAATACTCTCCAACACACTAATCTAAAATGTTATCTGTTTACAATGTTGTTATTTTAAACTGAAATACTTTTTTTTTTTAACTTAACCAAGCAGGAGGGGGAAAAACATGGTTAACCCTTTCACCGCCAATGTCGCATTTTAGCACCACAATGGTTTTAGCACACCCATGTCACAAAAAGGCCTCAAACCAGGGTCTGTTATCCAAAGAGCCTATTTTCATAATTTTGAGAGGCAAGGATAGACCGTACTTTATACATGTTATAGAGGAATCCCCACTATTGCAGAAGATGTTTTTCTCTACCCAGTTAAGCTTAATGGAATTTTTTGGGCTGAAAAATGGCTGGCGACGAAAGGGATAAATCTGTTGAATTTAATTCTGTTCCCTGACCAGACCCAAATTCTACTTTAAATTAAAGCTTTAAAAAAATCTCAGGTCTTCTGAAGCAAAAAGAAACCCTACCTGCACACGAGGTTCACGACTGTCGGTTCCACTCAGCCACTGCAAAGTTTCCTCACTCGGTCTGCTCTCATCATCATCATCATCATTGCTGGCTCTCAGGTTTTCTCTCTGCTGCGTCTGTCCCCCGTCAAAGCTCACTCTCTTCCGCTGCTCTTTAGGCAGCGGCCGTCTTCCCACCCGGCCCTGTCTGGCGCTGGTCTTCGGCGCTGGCTTCAGGATGGATTTGGGGGAGGGTCGGGTGAAGCGATACAGGTCGGATGGACTGTTGATGGGGAGGTCTGCATCGCCGCTGCCCTCGACAGTGGTAGCTGTGTGTGGTGGCCTCTGTGACAGATTCCAACATTTACGGCATTGTAGCAATTTGTCCAAATAAATGTGTAAGCAGACCTGCTGGATCTTGAGTAGACTGGATAACTGAAATGAGTAGTTTGGGTGCAAAATGTGTAGGTTTATTCATTAAACCATCAAACAATGTTCATTGAAAATGAGTAATTAGACAGGCATGGTAGTGGGGGCAAAGTGGTTTTCAAGGAAAATGGCCGGGGGTCCAGGGGTCCGAAGAAAATTCAATAAATGAGAGTGAAATTTTCACTTTTTCATGCCATTTTTAATTTATTTCAAACTGTTTCGCGGATTTTCCGCGATTCGCGGAGGTCTACCATGCCTGTTAGAGCATTATTTTCAATTTTGAAGAGTTAGTAGTAGAGGTCCAAATTGAGTAGAATACTACTCGAAAAGAATAGAGTAAACAGGTCTGTCTAAGTAAAGGTGTCTATTCAATAAGTTATGCACATTTTTTTATAGAAAAGACTATGCATGTGCGCACACTCACACACACACACACACAAATACTTACATCATCCTCAAGCTTAGTGTGAGAAAACTTGATGACTCTCGATGGGGGTGGTTCCCAATCCTCCTCTTCTTCCTCTTCCTCCATTTCAGAAGAGTTCTCCTCCTCCGTCTCTCCTCCTCCAATGACGATGAATCCTCGTCCTCCTTAGTTTCCGATGTTGACTGCGTCGGCTGCAAGTTGTGATGAGGCTCTTCTGCACTGCTAGAAAAAGAAATGAATGAATGCAGTGGAAACCAGTTTACTCAAAAACGGGTACCACACAAAAATCAGATAATTCACAATAATGTGTTGGTCCGAATTGAATCCTTACAATAAAACTTTTTAATTTCAGTCACCTTAGCAAAAGGTTGTTATTCTAGGCATCAAAATGTTGTTATTCTATGCATAGTTATACAGTGATTGTCCTTAGCCATGACAAGCTCCTAGCATAACATCATCCGTCTCCAAAAGACGGAGTGTGGCTCCCACGTGGCGGTCACATATGTAATGTTCTCTCCCTAGCATGCATTGTACCATAGTTTTCAAGTGCTTCAGCTGTTGGGATGATCCCTGGAAAATCAACAACGAGTTTCAGTCCTTTCAAGACTTACCAGATTTCCACTGTGTGGCTAAACTAAATAAATGTGTACACACAGTGCATAAACTCTACTATTACAATAAATAAATGTGTACACACAGTGCATAAACTCTACCAGTACAATAACTAAATGTTCTGCATCTACTATTACAATAACTAAATGTGTACACACAGTGCATAAACTCTACTATTACAATAATAAATGTGTACAGTGCATAAACTCTACTATTACAATAAATAAATGTTACACAAGTGCATAAACTCTACTATTACAATAGCTAAATGTGTACACACAGTGCATAAACTCTACCATTAATAAATGTGTACACACAGTGCATAAACTCTACTATTACAATAAATAAATGTGTACACACAGTGCATAAACTCTACTATTACAATAAATAAATGTGTACACACAGTGCATAAACTCTACCATTACAATAAATAAATGTGTACACACAGTGCATAAACTCTACCAGTACAATAACTATCCTCTCCAAGCCTCAATTGTTTCTGTATACATTTAAAGTAACAGTTCAAACTTTCTTTTTTAGATCCACTTCACGATAACAGCACTTGACAAAATTTTACAGAACATCTGTACAAAACAATGATTCAAAACTGTAAACAGTAAACTACATCTATATTATAATGCGCTAAGGATCCGGGGAGGGGACCCTAAAAACTCGTGTACCGCGTAAATGTCGGACTTTCGCTCGCGATGCGGGTCAAGATACGCGCTTCGTCTATTTATTCCGCTAGGTCGTATTAAAAATTTTGCTTTTGAAAATTTATTTTGAAGGCAAAATGTTGCTCGCGTGTCAATTGGCATTATTTTGAAGCTGCGTCAATTGGTCCGACTTGACTGCTTTCCCTTCTTCCTCTCACGGGTTTATCTAGTATATATGAGCAACAACTCCTCCACACGCTTTTGTCTCTGGTGGTTGCCTCCTAGTGGCCTAACATTATTAGATTCGCTCCCCTTGGATTGCTGATTTCAGGTTCTGTGACCTGACAAACCAGAATGTGGCTGCGAGTTGGGATTCGGAATGAGCGGTGTGGGAGCAACGCCACTGTATGGCCCAGAAATTGGGAACAGGACAACAACAAAAACCCAACAAATCCACACGTTTAACAAACACACTGGACACAAACAAAAGCATTGACAAATGTTTTCTTTGCCTCCCTTCCTCCCCAATGTCTATCTCTTTGAAACATACACACAATATACCACATTTTTCGGATCATTAGGCGCTGCTGTGCATAAGGTGTGGCACAGTGTAGAGTGGCACAGTGGTAGCGCGTTCGCTTCGTGTTAAATAAACCCGAGTTCGATTACCTGGGTACAGGGGATTTTTCCTTTCCTCTCACTTTGCACTAGGCCTTACGGTCTGAACGTGGAGTCTTTCTGATGAGACGATAAACCGAGGTCCCGTGTGCCCATGCACTTAGCATACGTTAAACCCAGTGGCAACGAAAAAGTTGTCATTTGGTCAAAATTTACCAACACCCCCCCCCCCTTTCCTTCCTCATCAGTCACACAAAAAATCGCATGCAAAAAAAAAAATATATAAATTGGGTGGCGCGCCTCTGGCTGCGACGCGCTCTCCAGGTGGGAGCAACCCGAATTTCACAGAGACGCCTCTGTGACTATAAAGTACCTAATAATAATAATAAGGCGAATAGGGCAATTTTCAAGAAAAATCTGAAGAAAAAAAAAGAAAAGGGCGCCCTCGTTTATAAGTCGATATACACCTCGCAAAAGAAAGTCAAACTTCGAAGCCTGTACACGTCCAGTAAACGTTTGCCGACCGCCATTACTGCTGTCATAAACGAGAGTTGGCTCCCCTTTCAAATAATCGAACATCCGTTTGTGCTACTTCCTGTTGTTGTGCTTGGAATTTTCTTGGCGAAAAACTGACAGAATTATGCCATTTTAAGCTCTACAATGATGCTTTTTACATCCAATGAAGGGTTATGGCATCTGTTGGACGGTGTATCGGACGATAATAGGGATTTTGAAGCATTTTAACGTGAGTATTCGTCGTATCAGCGACTCGTGACCACTTTTGATGTCTAGACTCACAGTAGACTGTACTGAGCACGGCAATCGTTGCCTCTCTTCTCACGATTTTGTTCACTAATAGGGCACCCTCGTTTATTAGGCACATAGGTTGAAATTGGAGAAAAAAATATCGCCTTATAACCCGAAAATCACGGTACATACAAACACAAGCAAACGCGAGCAAAAACACACACAAAACAACATTACTTACTCTTCTCTCTCACTCCTTCTATTTTCTTGTTCCTCCAAGCGATCCAAAATATCCCAGTAATCCTTGTCCGTTTTCTCTGCTTTTCTCTCTTTCCCTTCCTTGTTGTTCTCCGCTCTGTCTTTCAACTGCTGCGCATGATATTGACGAACAGATTCCCTGTGGCGTTCTGTGCAGAGTCCAAAAAAAATTTTAATTTTAAAAACTTTTAAAACGAAAGAATGTCACAAGATATGTATGAATGTTCACAAAGTTAGAAGAAGCTCTCTTTTTGCTGGTCAAACATTAACTTACACACAGAACTCATTACATCACATTTTTGTTTAGCTTTCTTTTTCTTTCTTTCGCTAGTACCCCCCCCCCCCCCCCCCCCTCTATATTTCCCACACACACTTTCGTATCTCCATCTCTCTATAACTAAGTCTCTTTCACATTCACACACACTCCCCAGACACACAGATATATATATATATATTTGCTTTCAGAGTAAACTTTTCTCTATATATAAGGCATGTTTCACATTAACAAACAGGTCCCCAGAAAGCACAGAAATATATATAAAACTTCTGCTTTGAAAGGACTTTTTATTGTATTAGTATGAATGTGATTTACGTGTTTGGGGGGTTGGTTTTCACTATGATATGGATAATTACTATTTTACTTGGGATGTCTTGGTTAATAGAGGTGGATGAAATGTATTATACAAACAATATTGTTCTTTCTGTACACTTTTTGAAGAGTATATACGAGGCATGTTTAGATAACAAACAGGTCATGGAGAAAAGCTCGTGAAATGAATTCATAGTTCACCCTTAAGTGACAGCTGTTTCGGTCTGTGAAGATCTTCTTTAACAGATGTTGGGAGTTTTCACTCACAAGACAAATAAAAAAGGTGTGCTTATTTAGAAGTTGCCAGTGTTGATATTGAAAAAGTTGGCTTTTACCAACGAAAAACAGAGAGAATATAAAAAACAAATGAAAACTGTGTTTTTGTGTCTTGGGAATTTGACTCAGCTTATATATGTATATCTAGAAAAAAGCTGCGGGTGTAACGAAAAAAACAATATTTATAAATAAACAAGACTAATCTATTTGGAGTTGTTTTTCGATTTTGCATTTTTCATTTATAACCAATAACTATAATATATTTACTCATTGGGCTTTGATCTTTTCTTTTCAATATCATATTTGTGAACCTCAGAAACAAACCAGTTAACAAAATTGTTCTGTGTTCTGAAAAGAAAAAAAGACTAAAAGTGCTGACTTTTTCTCCCAATGGGGCTGAAACAGTGCCTTATGCAAAAACAGCTGTTTCGATCTGTGAAGATCCATCTATATAAAGCTATAATAGGCAAACATTTGTACAAAAGAAAAAAACAAACAGTGTATTTAGCCAGACGTTTCGTCGTTTATTTCAATCGACTTGATCAATGGGTAACGAGCCTTGCAGATTAAAACTCTCCTTTTTATACCAAAAAAAACAGCTCTATAGTCACACAATCTTTTGTCCACAATCCTTATGACTCTCGAACACACATTCAAGATCACATCCCTGATTCCCCCCAGAGGCCCTCACACATGATCACACACACACACAAACACTTTCTCTTTACTTACTTCTAATCAAACTAGTCATCACACACATACTCTCTCTCTCTCTCTCTCTGGATAAAAAAAGCATTATTTTTGTTTATGTACTATCTTCATTAAGAAAATTATTCAATTCAAGATAACAGCCGCACTCTCAGGCTTCCCACTCTCACACATATTATCTCTCTCTCTTCGCTTTATTCAAAACTAAATCTCAGCTTTCAAAATAGTTCGAAAGACACTAACATTACCCTCCTATCTCATTTATTCCCCAGGGTCATATCTCCTGATATGTAAATGCTTATGATGATATTAGTATGATATTCTTTTCATTTTATTCATTTCATTCTATTTGTTTACTATTCCTCAGAAACAAAATATAGTTAAAATGGTGTTAACTTTAATGCAAATGTTCTGTGTTCTAAAAAGGCCTGGTGTCAATATTTCTGTTTATATTGGATGTTCTTTATATACATGAACGAGTGGTAAGAGAGTGCCATGATTGTATACACGCGCGAGTTTTAAATATTATGCAATTTTATAACCCCATATTTCAGCCTATCTATGTTTCATAATATCAACTGCTTTGCTACCTTTGTGTACAAAATAAAATGCCTTGCCATTTTGTGTTCTGTGTTAGTTTACATGTATCAAGGACAGATTGGAAGAAAAGGCTTTGCCTAAACTCTATATCCTAATCAAACTAAAGTTTAAGTTTTCAAAGTTTTCTCTCTCTCTCTCTCTCTCTCTCTCTCTCTCTCTCCCTGTCTCTCTCAGTTTATTTTCAATCACTCCACTACTCACCTCTCCATTGACGTTCATATTCTTCATCATACTCCTCTACGATTTCCTTGTGCTGTCCCTCTTCCTGTGTAAGACACACCCTGCTGTTTACTTTATGTATTAAAACATCAGGGCTTCTGATCCATTGCCCTCTTAAGGGGTACGCTCACCCCCTGTTTAGAATTTGAACGGGTATTTTCACCCCCAGTTGCAAATCTTAAGGGGTAAAGGTGAAAACATGGGAGAAGCTCCATCGTTTGCAAATCCCCCACCCCACCTCATGCGCAATGAGCTTTCAACAATTTGGGCTTTCTGCACGATCCAGTATAATTTTAGATCTAGCCTATACAGCTTCTGGCAGAAAGGCCTAATACGGTTGAAATATGCAAAACGTCATTAACCTACTGATAAGTAACGGTTGTTTTCATGCATGCATCATCATTTTAATGTGTCATCTCACCCCTTAAATGACATTTTAAAGGGTCAATCTCATGCAATTTCAGATTCTAGTGGGTGATTTGAGAGCTCTAGTGCGTAAATATGCACAATCTGTACGTTTTCAGAAGCCCTGAACATACAGCTAACAAAATAAATTATACATTAAATACACATTTTCTGCTTCTCTTTACTGGGTTCTGTTAAACTCAATCATGATCATAAGGAAACAAGATATATTGCCTGGACAGACAGACAGAGTGACAAACAAACAAATTGAGTGACAGACAGAGAGAGAGACGAATGATTGTGTTATCCCCCGCTCATTCTGTGAAATGGGGCGATAACAAAGCAAGACAAAACAAAGTACATTACAACTCTCCAAACAAAGTTCTTAAAATAGATTAAAGACCCACCACGTCACGCGTCAAAATCACGGTTTTTTTCCCTCTTATAGCTGGTAAGAAATCTTCCTAGCATAAGAAAGAATGTGAAATGTGATGTGGGGGGTCTTTAAAGCATCAACCTACAAGGCAAGACACATACCCTCCTAAGCAACAATACACAACTCCTACATCCCCCTACCCACGCACACACACACACGTATACAAACACACACACACTCATCCACATACACTTTTTTTCCCCAACACTTCCCCTCCTCCCCCCAACCCTCAAGTGCTCAACACTACCCCCAAAACTTAACCAAAATCCTCACCGACGCCATTTGAATCATGTCTGAGGTGAATTCTGCTCTGGGCACCAGCATTTCTCTTTGCTTCTTTAAGGCCTTGGCGCTTTCATCCAGCTCTGCAACACGTAGCAAAGACACAACTGAATTCATAGAACTTTGCTACAATCTCCAACAACGCAAACCGCAAACTCTTCAACCTCATGGAAATTATCTGTAGCTCGTGTGGTACAGCTAACCTCAATTTATGCATACTCAGTCACGGCATAATTTTTTTTTTTTTTTTTTTTTTTTTTTTGCTGTCCCATCTTCTGGGCCGTACAGTGGCATTGCTCCCACGCCGCTCATTCCGAGTCCCAATTTGCAGCCACACCTCCGCACGTTCAGGCAGGTCGCAGCAGTCACGGCACAATTAATTCTATCTTCAAGATCAGGAAGTCAGAATCCTGTTTGGCTGAGTGTTTCACAAAATAGGTATCTCCCAGCAGCACCGGAATTTCATGATAATTTGACATTATGTTTAAATCAAGTCTAAGTCCCCCCAATGCTCACGTTTCAGCCTTCTGATGACGATATCTGCAGCCTGTGTGGCTGAATGTTCCACAAAATAGTTATCACCCTTGGAACAAGACAAGAATTTCATTAAAAAATTACATAAATCTAAACTATACAATTGATAAAACGACCCACTCACGTTTCAGCCTCCTGGTGACGATATCTGCCGCCTGTGTGGCTGAGCGCTCCACAAAATAGTTTTCACCCAACAGGACCGGAATTTCATTAATATTTTACATATCTAAATCTAAACTATACAAAAAACCGACCCACTCACGTTTCAGCCTCCTGGTGACGATATCTGCCGCCTGTGTAGCAGAGCGTTCCACAAAATAGTTCTCACCCAGCAGGACCAGGATTTCATTGGTGTGGACCAGCTGACCTGGCATGAAGGCCAGAGACCCAAACGGCACCTAGCAGGGAGAGAAATAATGGAATGATGACCAAAATATGTTTACAAAAATTAAAAAATATTTTTTTAAAATTAATAATCACAGAATCAGATGCACATCAGTATGACAGTATGCAATTAACAGGGAGAGAAATAATCAAAGTGATGACCAAAATATGGCTTAAAAACAAAAAAGATTTTTTTTGGTAAACCACAGAATCAGATGCACATCAGTAGGACAGTATTATGCATGTAACAAGGGACAAATAACCAAAGTGATAACCAAAATATGTTGGGTTTTTTAAATGATTAAAAAAAATTAATCATGGAATCAGATGCACATCAGGGTCTCGTTTCTCCAGATAACGGTCGCCGCGCGAATAACGCTTACGCCAAACGGGGCCTAGGAAACACTTTAGAAAATGTTTGCGGAAGAATATTACAAGCTCTTGTCTGATTGGTCCATTTTTTTTATTATTTTAAACAAACTTTAATGGACCAATCAACAACAAGAAACGTATTCACCCCCTACTAGTTCTGGATAGTTCGCCACTTCCTCGGTGTTTGGCAAGAACAAAACACCACGCGAACTATCGGCAAAGGGTGTTTCTTAGACCGTTTTTGCCGATTTGCGCTCACGCTACGTAACGTTAGCGCTGTGAAACGGCCCCCTGTATGGACGCTTTCTGCTGTCAAGCTATATTTATAAAAGATCTTTTCTATCAATTTTTGTTTAACTCTGTGTTGCGTTTCAACTAAGAGTAAGACATCCATTTCTCTCAAGCATTGGATCAAATGTTAATAACAACAAAACTAAACAAAAGTTTAATATATTGATCATGCTGAAAACTAGCATGTCATAGACCTCACACATTCATCTAAATCACAGAATTTTCCAGCAGTTTAAACAAGATAGCCTTAAAAATAGAAACAAAAGAAATTTAGTTTTCACCATTTTAGGCTGATAATAATGAGAATACAACAAGGCTGTGTGCACACAGCCGTATTGTATCAATTTATAAGTGCATTCGGTCCACACTCACTCGCTTAGCTTAAAAATAATAAACAAGCAATTTTACCAGAAATTCCAGGTTAAAGTTAATTTAAATGTTCTACAGGTAAAAACAACATGATGATCTATCCCTACTGTAATTCTCTCTCTCTCTCTCTCTCTCTCTCTCTCTCTCTCTCTCTCTCTCTCTCTCTCTCTCTCTCTCTCAGTCTCTGCCTCTCTTCTCTTCTCTTTCTCTCTCTCTCAAAAAGGTCTGAAACTTAGTTATACATGTAGAAAGCATGCAAGAGAGAGTATTTGTATGCTTACTTACCATAACATCATGTGTGACTTTATTCGGCAAAGTTTTTAGCCGATCCCGAAGGGCAACGTAGTCTGATCGAAACTTGTCGCTGTGGAAAGAGAGAAATCAGAATCGGAATAAGAAAATGTTTTGAAAAAAAAGGTTCACAGGCACACACTCATGTGCGCGCGCACACATACGCACACAAAAAATACCATTAAAGATTACAAAATCCACTTTACAATTGCTCTAGCTAGTTGCACACAGTCACGCACAAACACACAGTGCAGATAATACACACACACACACACCATTAACACGTTCAACACAACCCTTCTCGCTGCTCCATATTCCCTCATGACACTGTAGTCAAGGAGAAGAATTTCCTTCAGGACACCCACCTTTGGCCCTTTTCAATAAATTCTCTTAAAAAATTTTGGAGATCGCAGTGACTTCGTTTTTGTATTTGTGGTTTAGATTTGTATCTTTAACCCTTTAAATGATATAAAATTTGGAAACCAACTCGTTAATTTGTGTTTAACTGAATGAGTTGAAAGCAGCCACTCCACTGTCGGCTACAGGGGCGTTTTGCCTGTTGCTAGCATACTAGCAGCGTGTCTGCAATGGTAAACTGGGATGTTGCTAATATTCTAGTGGCGTGTTGCCAAAAAGTTAAAAACAAAAACAAAAAATCCACTTTACAATTGCTGTAGCTGGTTGTCTGTGTCTCTCAAGGCCTTCTCCTGCTCCTCCCTCAATCGTTGATACTTCGACACTTCGTTCCGGGCCATCGTCCACAGACTCCGAGCCTGCAATAAGCACCAACATTTCATGTACTAAAAGTGCAACCATTGCTACAACATGATAAAGCACCCAAAAAGCTGTAACAGAATCAATTAGTCATCTTCGAAAGATAAACCATAGCTTTTGAATCTGAGAGTCTGAATATATTGGAAAGGGACATTTTTTCCCCAATTAATCAATGACAATGTTATTTGAAACTGTTGTATTTATACAACAGCTTAGAAAATGTTCCTTCAATTATAATAAATCAGTATCACAGCATGTATCAATGATTCAAGCTTTTCCTTTGAAGTTTGATGAAGCAAAATCAAGGTGATTTCAATTGCACATAGAAATGTACTCCTCGTGTGTGTGTGTGTATGTGTGTGAGAGAGAGAGAGAGAGAGAGAGAGAGAGAGAGAGAGAGAGAGAGAGAGAGAGAGAGAGAGAGAGAGAGAGAGAGAGAGAGAGAGAGAGAGAGAGAGAGAGTGTCTGTGTGTGTGCGTGTGCGTGTGCGTGCGTGTGTGCGTGTGTGTGTGTGTGTGTGTGTGTGTGTGTGCTTGCTTGTGTGTGTGTGTGTGCTTGCTTGTGTGTGTGTGTCCTCAATTATTCTTAGTCATGTCATCTCAGTAGACATCACAGTGACTTGAGCCAGGTTGCGCAATGCGGAGAGAGATGCGAAGGAAGAGAGAGAAAAAGGAGAGAGAGAGACAGAAACATGTATAATGTATAGGGGAAAGGATTGTTGGGCCATAGACCTTTATTTTGGAATATCCAGGCAAGACCAGACAGCTAGAGAAGCGCTCCCTAGGACCAAACCCCAACCAGCACAGCTCCTGCCCTTCATTTACCACTAAATGCACTAAATATACATGTGTGTGTCCTGGTTCTGGTTTCTTATATCGACGGAACCTAAAAAGGCCATTAATTAATCAACGCACAATTTTTTTTTAACGTGTTTTTTACACTATACTGTCTGGTCTTGTTGACAGTCTTTTAAAAGTTAACCATAGGCCTTTACTTCATGGTATCCAGGCTGGACCACTCCAGCTAGTGAAGCGCTCACTGGGGACAAACCCCAACTGGCACAGCTGCTGCCATTCATTTACCACTACTTTAACCTATGGCCCCTAATTCCTTAAATATTTAATCTTAGGATGGCGCAGACCCTGGTAGTGAACCGCCTGGAGTTGATGGTGCTGCGCTGGCGGGGCCTGCTGCGATGGCGTCGTCGGTCAGTTGATTCCATTCCATCACCGTTCTTACAAAGGAGTTGCTGTAATGAGCTGTGTGGCTTGGTGTGTACATGTGTGTGTGTGTTCTTCTTCTTCCGGTAATGTCCACCTGCCGTAACCGGCAATTATTCATGTACTGGGGTTCAAAGAATTTATGCTGCGCGGGAAAAACAAAAACAAAAGCTAGATAGATAAGAGGGCATGCAAGACTGGGCACCCCTGGCTAGTTCGAAAACACTCAACCCCACAAGGGGGGTGGGGGTGGGGGGAGGAGTGTATATATTATATGGTCTTTATGCGGGGAGCTTCAGCACCTTTGAGGTGAAGGAGCTGAGTATGGGGGACTGGACAGTTTCTGGTGGCAAGGAGTTCCAGTCGTGAATGGTTTTGGATGGTGTATGTGTGTGTATGTGGGCATGCGTGCGTGCGCGTGTGTGCGTGTGTGTGACTGTGAGTGGGTTAGGTAAATCAGTAAATGCCTTATCCTTTAGTTTTGAGTCAGCAACCCCATTTCTCACCTTAAAACCAGACAGATTTCAGAAAAATAACAGCACTGTTGCTATTTATACGATTACTTCTACTACTGCTACTATAAATACTACTACCACTTGTGCGTACCTTCTTCTAATATAATGGTTTGAGCTCAAAACCACGCAGTTAGTACTTCATGAAGAGAACAGACGGCCATGTTTTCCTAACAGCAGACATGTTGAGTCGCTTACAATTTAAACAAACCTGAAACTTGATTTGAATATGTTTCTTATATTGCGTGTTTGCCTGTACTAATATTCAAATTTTGTTATACATGTTTATATTTTTATTCTTATTTTAGTAATGTTTTAGGCGGCACAATCATGGCGCTTAAAACAACAATAAAAACATTTAGAAACCCAAAACAACAGCCGTTATACACATGTCGATATGTAATCTTCAAAAATGAATATTGCAATTTTAAGCTTTTCTTGTGATATAGGATTGCAACTTTTTTTTCGCAAACGTGCTTTTTTTAAAAGTTAGGAACGGCCACATTACTGTCTAATTATACAAACTTGTCATAAAACAGACTAACCACATGAAATATTGCACTTTGCTCCAAATAATGTGTTTGTGCAAGCAAACAGGTACTATCGACATACTTTCAGTGTGTACGATGTATGTTTGTCTGCCGCGGTGTCAAACCATGACTTCCTAGCAGCAGAGGAGGCAGATGGGAAGGGGGGTAGAGGGTGGGTGGGGTCGTGGAGGAAGGGTTGGGGAATGGGAAGGGTGTGAGTAAAGTGATTTGTGAATGGGAGGGAGCTGGGGGGAGGGGGGTCGATGTTTGTTTATATCCGGGATTTGAAGCCATCTGCTGAGGCTGATGTCAACTGGTGCTGCTTCATGTGGAAGGGACATCCAATCTCCAATAGTCTGGGCCAGGAACCTAAAACTTTCTTTTTTTAGCTTGCTTCTGGAAGTGGGGCCTGGGCCTAATTCCTGGCTGAACTAAAAGATTTCCTTCAGCCGAAGTCGGACTTGCTGGACCTTTATTTCTTAGTTAGGCGCATAACGGCAGCATGACGCATCTGCGCTCATAATTGACAGGAAACTGTCTGAGCGATCGAAGAAGAAGAAGAAGAAGTATTTTATGTCTCTTTGGGGGTGTTTTAAATAATGTTTTTGGAATAATTGATGACGGCTGGGGGGGGGGGGGGGGGGGGGGGGGGGGGGGGGGGGGGGGGGGGGGGGGGGAGTTAACCCAGGGTAAGCTGTAGGTCTTTCTCTTTCTATATTTTCTGTTAGGTACATGCGCCCTCCTAGTTGCGTCGCGATTCATCATCAGAACTGGCGTCAGCGATGTACCGATCCAGATTCAGATCCAGAACTTCCTATACCTTGTCTTGAAGGAGGACTACAATGAGGTGACTGCATGTCTTGTTTTGTCTTGTTGGCGAGTTCAAGGATGGGCTGTTGATGACAATGTCCCCACGATGTTATCTCAGTACGTGAAGGTGGACAGTCACACACACACACACACACACACACACACACACACACACACACACACACACACACACACACACACACACACAGAGATGGTACATTGAGTAAGTGTGCTTTTCAGTTTGTTTGTTTTTTCAGATGGTACATTGAGTAAGTGTGCTTTTCAGTGTTTTTTGTGTGTGTGTTTTACATCAAGCCACCTATAACATAAATTAATGAATTAGGAGAAATAAGCATGCAATAAAGAAGAAAAACAACAATTAAACTAACAACAGCAACAAAGCGTAAGCAAACTATATGCTTGCAAACATACATGCACTCTTACACTATGTACATACTCTCTCTCTCTCTCTCTCTCTCTCTCTCTCTCTCTCTCTCTCTCTCTCTCTCTCTCTCTCTCTCTCTCTCTCTCTCTCTCTCTCTCACACTCACACACACACACACACACACACACACACACACACACACACACACACACACACACACACACACACACACACACACATCCTAATACAGTACATATACATATTCAAGTACAATAGGACAATGTTTATGAAACATTATAGAACATTTCAGTATAGTCCAGGCGAAATTAAGCTTTACCTTGTTTTGTGAAACATTATAGAACATTTCAGTAGAAAACATGAACAAATTGAACAGAATTCATGAGCAATTGGCGGGTCACATCATACAATACACCCACATAAAAAAATGCATCTAAATGATGTCGCCGACAAAATTTAAAAGTTAACTAGAGTACTTACGTAAACTGACCCAGTCGCGACACACGCTTGCACCCCTAACCCTAACCCTAATCTTAACCTAAACCCTTAACCGCTAACCCGATTTTGCCCAAATTCGAACTTGTCCAAGCTTTTGACCCCTAGTATCCACCTGTAAATTTTCATGTTGATATATCCAAGCGTTCTCGATTTATCGCTGTCCCAGACAAACAGACAAACAGACAAACAAACCTTTTTTTTGGTTGAAACACACTGATAACTCTATGTGAGGCCATTTTACACCGAAATATGCATTTTGAGCAAATTTGAACACGGACGGACGGACGGACAAAGTGAAAACAATACCAGTCTCGCTTCGCGACTGGTAATTAATAATATGGAGTGGAGTTAATCATGTGATTATTCACAAAATATTTCTACGAAATGCTTAGCTGTCCCGTTTCCTTTGTATTGGTATGAATAAATATAATAAAAGTATCAATTGGTTACAGTTATTTGATTAAAAAACCATACAGTGTTATTTGATTTAACTTGTTGATTTTTGGTTGTTGTTGTTGTTTTTACTCGTACTGTTTGTGTTCGACTAATACCTGGTTACTCCAGTCAATGGCGCCCATGAATTGTGACTACTTCAATGAGTATTCCTAAAGAAATAAATGCTAAAAATTGAAATACCCCCAAAGAGACATAATACTTCTTCTTCTTCTTCGATCGCCCAGACAGTTTTCTGTCAATTATGAGCACAGATCCGTCATGCTGCCGTTATGCGCCTACTTAACTAAGAAATAGGCCTAGCAAGTCCGACTTCAGCCGCTGAAGGAAATATTTTTGAAAATGTTTCGGTAAAGGTAAAGATGGGTTTTTTCCGTCTTGCCTTTATCTTCTACTAACAAATTCAAAAACCTCCTGGACAAAGAACCAAACCTTAGAAAATTAAAACACCAGTATGACTCATAGTCTACCAAAACCGTCACAGCTGT
>CM065695.1:39343888-39353888 GCA_017654935.2 Phymorhynchus buccinoides | reverse complement strand
GCCGACTGGACCGGTCCAAGCATCCCCACGCCATTCACAACCAACACTGCTACCTGTGTGAAGTCAACGTGTAAGTAATGATGATGATGATGATACACTAATAGTAAGTAGTGCAGAAGTGGTCCAAATTGGTGGACCGACTGGACTGGTCCAAACACCCCCACGCCATTCACAACCAACACTGCTACCTGTGTGAAGTCAACGTGTAAGTAATGACGATGATGATGATGATGATAAACTAATAGTAAGTAGTGCAGAAGTGGTCCAAATTGGTGGGCCGACTGGACCGGTCCAAGCATCCCCACGCCATTCACAACCAACACGAAGTCAACGTGTAAGTAATTATGATTATCGATAAACTAATAGTAAGTAGTGTAGAAGTGGTCCAAATTATGGGCCGACTGGACTGGTCCAAGCATCCCCACGCCTCTCCTCTCCTCTCTTTCTCTCCGTTGTGCCCATCGGTACATGTGCCCCTTGGTGTTCAATAACTCTTCTTGCAGGTGTCCTATATAAAAGCAGTGTTGTGCCCGCAACAAACGTCTCTATCTCCGTCTTCTCTTTGCTCTGTATTTTGTAAGTCTGTATTGATTGCCCTATGGAATGTGGACTTTGATGTGCAGTGGCATTCAGGTAACTCAAAAATTCTGGATAAATCACATTATTTTTTGTCCTAGCTTAATCACTTTTATGCCAAACAGTGTTCTATCTCAAAATGCTGGCTATCTCAAAAATACAATTTCAGTCCCTTCAATAGACGATTTTCGGAAAAATAGAATGTGTCTTTTCACCACAAAATCGGATTGTCCCCTATGAAAAAGTAGGACAAACACCAATTAATGAAAGGTTACTCGCGCAGACCGCAAAAATGATGTCCCTTGGCTCTTTACGAACATTTGCTATTGTGACATCAGATCTTTACTGTAATTTCGCTTTCTCTTTGCAGGGGTCCCAAGTCGAAGCACTGCCGTGCCTGCAACAAGTGCATTGCTGACTTCGACCACCACTGCAAATGGCTCAACAACTGTGTCGGTGGACGCAATTATAAGTGAGTGACGAGGCATCATTTATTAACTCATTCGCATCGCAACGATTTTTAAATTATTAAAAAACCTCTCAAATCACTCCAGCCATACAGTGATACACACGAACAAAACATACGTAAACGAAAGGAGAAATGAAAGAAGATTACGGGTTTTTACTTCAGGTTTAGACATAAGGAAGTGGTAGATGAGATATTTTTATATATAGACTTTATTATAGAAAACCTCTCCACACCAGTTGGTTTCCCCACAACAAACCACAACAAAAGCAAAGTGCCTGCAAAATTGTGGTCTAAGGGAGCGAAGCGAGTTTAGAAGTGACCACTGCACACAGATTTACTTCCCTTGAAGCAAATGCATCAAATTGACAGCTTATTATTCCAGACATATATGGCCGGAACGACTTCAATGAGTTAACACCTTCTCCGCCTGCCTGTGTCTGCTACGGTGTGATGTCATTGATGATGTCATAACTTTTGATGTCACAGTCCTGGAATGCTAAGTTTTAGTTTTAGACAAGTTAGGAAAGATACATCTCTAGACCAGTTTGTCGGATTGAGTCTAACAGGTCTCTTTTCAATTTTTATAAAATTTAAGAAAATAACTGTCAATGATGATGGTGAGTCTTCTGTCTTTTCAACCTTATGGGATCTGACAACATGACGTTACAGGCCCATTATTACACCCCTTTGCGTCTCCCTGATATCGGGTTGTTCCATTGGTGCCCGTGCTATTTCAAAGAACAACAACTCTGGGTAAGCTCTAGAGAAACACAAAGAACAAGAACTCTGGGGAAGCTCTTGGGATAGCGCAAAGAACAATAACTCTGGAGAAGCTCTTGGGAAACGCAATGTACAATAACTCTGGAGAAACTCTTGTAAAACGCAAAGAACAATAACTGGAAAAACTTGTGAAATGCAAAGAACAATAACTCTGGAGAAACTCTTGGGAAACGCAAAGAACAATAACTCTGGAGAAACTCTTGTAAAATGCAAAGAACAATAACTCTGGAGAAACTTGTGAAATGCGAAAAACAATAACTGGAGAAACGCTTGTGAAATGCAAAGAACAATAACTCTAGAGAAGCTCTTGGGAAACACAAAGAACAATAACTCTGGAGAAACTCTTGTAAAACGCAAAGAACAATAACTCTGGAGAAACTTGTGAAATGCAAAGAACAATAACTCCGAAGATTTAGTCCTATCCCATAGGGATGTAAAGATATGAGAGGGAAGATGAAGAAGAGGGAAAAGAAGCGCGGGAGCTCTCTCAGAACTCAAATAATGTGTATGGTGGCAGATCAGTAAAGTTTGTTCCAAAGGAGAATTTGTGTTCTGGGTGATCATAATGAGCAACTTATAACGCGGATTTGACCGCCAGGGGGGGCAATCAAACCAGTAGGGGCTTATCACGCGATATTCTTAGTTGGGCATAGTGAGAGAGAGGGAGATGAGTCCCACCCTCTTTCTCTATCTCACTACGCCCAACTAAAATATCGCGTGAGAAGCCCCTACTGGTTTGATTGCTCCCTGGCGGTCAAGTCCGCGTCATATGTTGACCATTCAAAGGAAAGTTTGGTCATTGACAAAAATCAAACACAGACACAACTACAATTGAAAGAACAGACTGAGCTTTTTGCGTAAAGCTTACAGTTTTGGATGTGAAATGAAGGTATATACATATTAACCTGCAAATATGTTGAGTGGCCTTGATTGAAGTGTTCTGTGGTTTCACTGTTTTGTTGAATATAAATTTTAATATAATAAAGGCACTAATTTTAACCGATTGTACTGAGAAAGATTGTTGTGTCTGAATTCTTGACTTCTGTTTCTAAATGGAAAGTGCTTCTTTGGCCAGAACATTAGAATAGATAGTATTGAGTGATCAGTTACTTAGTGTGTGATATGTTTCAAGATGTTTTTTATTTCTCATCTTTTAGCAGTATGGTCAGCACTTTACTTTGTATATCACATTATCATAGTGTACTTCTTCTTCTGCGTTCCCAGGCCATATAGCCACAATGGGTAAGGTATGCATGTGTCCGTTTTTCAGTTTTCACTGGTCTCCCCGCTGCATACAGCCGACACATTCCGATTTCGGAGGAGCTCAAATGAAAAAAGTTATTTGGAAAAGATTTTTTGGAAAAAAGGCAGGAGAATGGGCCAATAAGTTAGAAAGATAGTAGATGATAGAAAGCAAAGGGAAAAGACAGAATCAAAGAGAGTGGCAGATTAGAGGAAGTTACAAGCACAGAACTTTCAGAAAGTGGGAGAACTATTTTTGTGAAAGACCCCCCCGGTATCCCCACGGGGAGAGACTCGTGGAGGGGGTGGGGTCGTCCAGCTTCCAGTATGGAGGCACGAGGCATCCACCCACTGCCCCGATCATAGTGTACAATCTAATTGTTTACGTTTCCAGATATTTTCTCAGCTCACTGATAAGCGGTGTGATCGGAACGCTGCTCATTTTCTCTGTCGGACTGCTGGAGTTCATCTGTTACTACGTAGATGACGATAACCAAGCCATTCTGCAGCCCTACATTGGTGAGGCTTAGCCATACATTCATCTTTTTATTATGTGTTTGTTTGTGTATGTGTGTGTGTGCGTGCGTGCGTGTGTGTGTGTGTCTGTGTGTGTTCTCCCTCTATTTTAGGTTAATGACTTCTGTTCAGCTACCTTAGTTCGTGCATATCGTGTTTCTCACTCACTCGAGTTCACCTGTACCTGTAAAAATTTTGTGTAATGTCATTTCCTTTCCCTCATTCCTGAAGAAAAAAACGTTGGGGTTTTGAAAGCTTGAAAAAATTGTGTTCGTGTTTTTACTTTGAGAAACATTCATCTTTTTATTATTTCTTTGCTTTTTTTGTGCCGATTGCTCCGACAGTTTCCTGTCATATGAGCGCAGATGCATCATGCTGCCATTACGCGGCTAACCAAGAAATAATTAAGCCCAGCATGTCTCACTTCGACTGAAGACATTTTTGTAAGGGTTTCTAGAAAAAAAGGCAAGAGAACGGACCAGTAGGGCAGAGAGACAGTAGATGACAATAAGCAAAGGGAAAAGGTAGAGTTGAAGAGAGTGACAGGTTAGAAGTTACCAGCACAGAAGGTGGGGGAAATATTTGTACAAAAGCCCCCACCCCTCTCAGGTATCCCCAAGAGGGAGAATCTTTTTTAAATTTTATTGAAAATGTGTGTTTCCTACAAGTTAGTCAAACATTCATTTGTCACACATTGCTACAGCCTGGTGAGTTTGGTGAGTTTTAACCCTTTCACTGCCAGCCATTTTTCATCCTAAAAATACCATTAAACTTACCTGGATGGAGAGAGAAAAAAGATCTGCAATATTGCAAATTCCTCTGTAACATGTATAACATAAAGCCTATCCTTACCTCCCAAAATTACGAAAATAGGGTCTTCAGATAACAGGCCCTGGTTTGATGCTTTTTTACTATTTTAGTGACATGGGTGTTAAACCATTGTGATGCGACAATAGCAGTGAAAGGGTAAAACAAAACAACTTGCTGATTAGAAAGTCGAAGTTTGAAGCCCGTACACGTCCTGTAAATGCTTACCGACCGCCATTACTGCTGTCATAGACGAGAGTTGGCTCCCTTCTCAAGCAAACGAAACTTCTGTTTTTGCGACTTCCGGTTGGTGTGTTTGGACTTTTCTTCACGAAAACTGGTAGAATTATGGCATTTTAAGCTCCACAACGATGTTTTTTACATCCAGTGAAGGGTTATGGCATCTGTTGGATGGTATCTCGGATGATAATAGGGATTTTGAAGCATTTTAACGTGAGTATTTGTCGTATCGGCGACTCGTTACCACTTTCGATGTTGTGACTCACAGTAGACTGAACTGAGCACGGCAATCGTTGCCTCTCTTCTCACGATTTTGTTCACTAATAGGGCGCCCTCGTTTATTAGGCGCATAGGTCGAAATTGGAGAAAAAAATATCGCCTTATAGTCCAAAAATTACAGTAGTTTTGATAATGTTGCTCTTAGGTTTTATACTTTTGATTCTGTACTCATTATGAAAAAATAACAACCCCCCCAAAAAAAACCAACTACACCAAACAAAACACAATACTGTTTTTCTTTTGCTCAATGTTCTTTTTCTGTTTTCTTTTTATGCTTCCCTTTCCGCTGTTTCTCCTTTATTTTTGTGTGTAATCTATTTCTTAATAATGTGATTTTTCTGTGATTTTTCTCAGCTTTTTTGTTTGAGCCATGCTTGTCTTGTTAACAAAGGTTTTTTTTGTTTTTTTGCTGTCTTGTTTATTTCAGATTTGAAAGATGATGGCAGAGGTAAGGAATCCATTTGAAATGTGTGTGTGTGTATGCGTGTGTGTGTGTGTGTGAAAGTCGAAACAATTATTTTCAGATGGAACATTGAATAAGCAATAATGGTTTTGTGTGTGTGTGTGTGTGTGCGTGCGTGTGTGCGTGCGTGCGTGTGTGAAAAAGACTGTTTGGGAAATGGACTAATATTCATCACTAAACAATAAACTAATTATAAGTTAATGGATGTGAGTATGCAGTGAAAATTTAAGGAAATAAACTGTGATTAAGTTTAAAAAGTAAATTCCATTTGTGTTTTTATTATATTTTATAAAACGTGACTTGCTCTAGTAATGCTTAAATATATATATTAATATGTATTGATCTTTTTTTTTCTGCACAGCAAACGCTTCTGCACGTGAGTATCTACAAGTTTTTGTCTTTCTCTGTAAATTATTTGAAAGAATAGATACCCCTTCCCCCCATTTTTATACATATAGGGGAGAACTGGGCAGGTCCGCCCACCAGGGCAGGTCCGTCATTTCATTTTTATTGACTTGTGCTTTGCTCTGGAATCATTTAGAGCATGTGATAGCCACAGGCTATCCTCCCGCCATGTCCTGTGTAAGTTTGGAGGGTGTGCATCTGTTTGAGAAAAGTTGACAGCAAAAATGTGATTTTTGTTATTTTTTGTAACAAATGAATCCATCACTTAATTTCCGGTTTCATGTTGTTTTTTATATTAAGATAAATTTTGGTTATGAAAAGATGCTTAGTAATTGAACAATCTATTTTAACCATACATTACCAACACTTAAAACATGTGCATTGACTCATAATGACCTGGAACTATACCAAAGAATATAGTAAAGCGAAAGTAGGGCGTGACGTCACCCCCTGCGCCGGATATGGGGTGCGAGTTATCCCCCTTACATCCGGGCAGGCGAGGTGCGCGCGCGCACTACAAACATTATTAAGATAAATTTTGGTTATGAAAAGATGCTTAGTAATTGAACATTCTGTGTGATTCTGGGATTTATTAATCATTTCTAGGCATAAGCATGGGGGGGGGGGGGGGGGGGGGCAGCCTTTTCCCAGTCTGTAAGCGGGCTTGCTCCGCCTTGGGGCAGATCCACATACCTAGGGGTGGGTGTACTTCGAGCAGCACGCAGAAAAAAGCCTTTTGTGTATTAACTGAATTTTCTATGGATGTATGTTGTTCATACATTTCCCTAACTATTGGTGTAAAAATGGAGCTTCTACTTCAGTTGGCTTGCCATTTATAACGAGAAAAGCTGAAAAGTAGGCGGACCTGCCCCGTTGTCCCCTACGTGTATTGATTTAATGTTGTCTTGCTTGAATTAAAGACAAATTATTTGACACACATACACACACACACATACATACACACACACACACACATGCACACACACACACACACACACACACACACACACACACACACACACACGCACACACACACACACACACACACACACACACACACACTCTCTCTCTCTCTCTCTCTCACACACACTCTCTCTCACACACACACACACACACTCTCACACACACACACACACACACACACACACACACACACACACACACACACACACACACACACACACACACATGCACACACACACACACACCCTCCTAACCCAGTAGACACATGCCAAGCAAAGGCCTTAGTTTGGAAAATTCTGACTAGTTTGCTTCACAGTCATCCAGTAATGATTTTCGATGATCCAACGAAATGGAATTTTGAACATTTACTTAACTTTGAATCATTTGATGGATTTTTGTTCTATGACCATGTTGCATGGACTATAAAGTGGTGCTTTTCCCCCCAGACTAAAACCCTGCGCCTTATAATATGACCAATATGATTGTAAGAAACTATTACACCCAAAACCATATTTTTGTGTAAAATTAGGGTGGTGCGCCTTGTATGGTAATTATTTATTTAAAGACATGTTTTGATTCATTTGCATGGTTGGTTTTAATATATAAAAAATATAAAAAATAAAATAATTATAGGGATCAAAGGTCATTAGACACCCCTAGTTCCTTGTTCTGCAAGAGAACTGACTTGTATAATTACATCTTGCGTGAACTTTGTTGAACTGATCTTATTCGACCTCTACTACCGTGCGCAATCTAGGCGTTGTACTGGACCATACACTCTCTTTTCAAAGTCAGAATTCTTCTGTCTGCCGTGCTTGCTATTTGGAGCTTCGGCGCATCAGTTCTGTACGTCATCTTCTGTCTGAAGAAGCCACCCAAACCCTCATTTCTGCCTTTGTTCTTTCAAGACTTGATTACTGTCATTCTCTCCTTGCTGGCTGCCCACAAAATCTCCTGATTAAATTGCAGAAAGTCCAAAATAATGCTGCTCGCCTCGTCCTGAAATGCCCGAGGACCTCTCATGTTTCTCCTTTGCTTCAATCTCTCCACTGGCTCCCTGTTGAAAAGCGCATTGAGTATAAACTCTCTCTATTATGTTACAAGTCGCTGAATGGTTTGGCCCCATCATATCTCTCTGATCTTCTATCGATTTATACTCCCACTTGACTGCTTCGCTCCTCCTCTGACACTCACGTTCTGCAGATCCCCTGTTTCCGTGCCAGAACTCTTGGCGAACGTTCTTTTTCTTTCCAAGGTCCCTCCTGGAACGGCCTCCCTTCTGCACTCCGAACCTCAAACAGCCTCTCTTCTTTCAAGTCCTCCCTCAAAACAACTCTCTTCAAAACATAATCTTTTTCCTCCTCCTCCTGCAATGGTTATCCATTGAGTAATGTGTGTGCGTGTGCGCGCGTGTGTGTGTGTTTTGTTGGTGTGTGTGTGTGTGCGTGTGCGTGTGCGTGTGCGTGTGTGTGTTTGACCTCAAGTTTGTGTGTTTTTGGGTGTTGTCTAGCTTTTCATTTTGTTAGTATTGTTTTTATCATGATTGTAAGCGCTTAGGGCTTTTGTTAAGATTAAGCGCCCTAAATATTCATTATTATTATTATTATTATTATTATTATTATTCATGTTCTGTTTTGGTATGACATCTATCATTAGCGTGACATTGCAGCAGTTTTAAAGAGATTACCTTATGGTACAAATGCAGCAGCTAGGGATGAGAACATCACGTGACCGTTTTTGATTAGATAATAATAATAATGATGAATAGTATTTATATTGTGCCTTTCTTTAGAATTAAACTCAAGGCGCTCACATTCACTGATTCACACGCAATTGGGCTAACGTACACTCGATCATCATCTAATTAATGTGAAAAGGTTACAGAGAGAAAGCTCTTTGAAACAAGTGAGTTTTCATTTGGGTTTTCAAAGCGAGAAGTGCTGAATTGTGACGGAGGTGAACAGGCAAGGAGTTCCAGACAGTGGTGGCGCAAAAACTAAAACTGCGTTGTCCAAAAGACGTTAAAAGATTATCCCGCCATGTGGGCAGCCACACTCTGACTTCGGAGGAGATATAGCGTGTTTAGTGTAGAGATGCTCTGTTGTTTTTTTATCCAATTTTTTGTTGAAAATTTCCAGAGTTTTACATCGTGCACCAGGCGGTGTCTGATGAAGGATGGCTGGCCATCACGGGCATCACAACCCTCCTCTCCGCAGCCACCCTCCTCCTCCTCACCCACCTCCTCTTCTTCCACTTCTGGCTCAGTGAGTGGGGGGTGGGATGGTGGAGGGTTAATTCATATAACACACATACATACAGGCAACCGAAACAGTCATGACAATATAGACTCGCTTCTTTTCTCGAGTGGGGAATTTTTGTTGTTAATTTACACACACACATACATACAGACAGGTAACCGAACAGTCGACAGAACAAATGGGAAACAGTGTTTGTTTATTTATACACACACACACACACATAGATACACATTCACACACACATAGATACACACACACACGCACGCACGCACGCACGCACGCACGCACGCACAACACACACACACACATGCGAGTGTGTGTGCGTGCGTGCGTGTGTGTGTGTGTGTGCGCGCGCATGTATTTGTGTGCGCGTGATGTGTGAGTGCGCGCACGAGTGTACAAGGGCATGACGACCTACGAGCACATACTGATGTTGAGGGAGATTGTTATCTATGCTTGTGTGTCCCTTGCACATGCTTTTATGCTTTGCGTGCGTACGTTTGTCAGTGTGCAAAGGCATGACGACCTACGAGTACATAGTGATGCTGAGGGAGATTGTTATCTATGCTTGTGTGTCCCTTGCACATACGTTTATGCGCGCACGCATGCATACATTTTTCAGTGTGCAAAGGCATGACGACCTACGAGTACATAGTGATGCTGAGGGAGAAGGAGACTCTGCAGGACACAGACACCACAAAAAATACCTCCGCCAACTCTTCACGACCCCCAACCTTCAGAGTGAGTCGGAGAGAGAGAGAGAGAGAGAGAGAGAGAGAGAGAGACAGAGAGAGAGACAGAGAGAGAGAGAGAGAGAGAGAGAGAGAGACAGAGAGAGAGAGAGAGAGAGAGAGAGAGAGAGAGAGAGAGAGAGAGAGAGAGACAGAGAGAGAGAGAGAGACAGAGAGAGAGAGAGAGAGAGAGGAGGGACAGAGGAGAGACAGAGAGAGAGACAGAGAGAGAGAGACAGAGAGAGAGAGAGAGAGAGAGAGAGAGAGAGAG
>CM065695.1:39306388-39341388 GCA_017654935.2 Phymorhynchus buccinoides | reverse complement strand
ATTGGTTAACACACGATCATTTGATGTGTCTGAGCCAATCAGAAAGCGGTTTGCATTTTATCTCTCCAGAACCTCCATTATCGACTGGATGTTGTGAATAGGAAAATCTTGCGATGTTTCATCGAAATTTGCAGTAACATGGATGCTAAACCATTGTAGTGCATACATGCGACATTGGTGGTGAAAGGGTTAAGCACACACACATTACAACTTAAGGCGGCGACAGACTATGTGGCTGCCTCATGTGACTCGATCAGGTCGTGATGTTTCAACTCATTTGCATACCATCTAACTCGATCAGTCTGACTCAGTCGGGCCCAGTCAGGTGACAGGGCTGAATAGGGCGCGTTCTTAATTTCACTGATCGAGTCTGATCGAGTCAGATGGCTTGTGACCTCTTCTGTGCGGGAAACAAAATTTGGTCTACGTCACGACCTGATCCAGTCATATGAGGCAGTCGCATAGTCTGTTGCCGGCTTTACGGGTGTAAGTTTAAAAATGTATATAGAAGCATAACATTTCTTAAGGCTTATTGGTCCAAGTTTTATTTGTTTTGAACAGCATGTTTTAGTTCCGAATGTACAGTACATCGTAAATACTAACATTATTACATACATTTTCTCTTTATTTTTTTCTCTCTCTCTCTCGTCTTTTCTTGTTTCTCTCTGTCTCTCGTCTTTTCTTGTATTTTCAAGTAAGCATCATTTGTACCTGTATCTTTTGAAACCGTTGGTTTGTGGCCTGTCCTGTTCTCGATACAGGAGCGAAGGGAAAGGGCTAGTGGTAGAAATGTGAGTATGGGTGGCAGCAAAAGCTTTTCAGTTACCGTGCACTCAACCCACCCCCTTCCCACCCTTGTTCTTCCCCACCCCACCCACCCCATCTTAGTTTTCACCTACCTCCCCACTTCCTTCTGTACACTTTTGGTTTTTTTATTTTGCCAGCAAATGGTGTGTGATTTGGGTTGATGTTTAGCGTTGTTGTTTCTCTCGCAAGCGTTTTATTTTTATTTTTATTTTTAGATGTGATCTCTTTTGTCGACTGTGTTCAAGTTGGCTGTAAGTGTGCTTCGCTTGGCTGTGCTTTTGAGTTTGTTTGTTTTGTAGGCATCAGAGAGAGAGAGAGAGAGTGCGTGTGCGCGCGTGTGTGTTGCGAGAGAGAGAGAGAGAGAGAGAGAGAGAGAGAGAGAGAGAGAGAGAGAGAGAGAGAGAGAGAGAGAGAGAGAGAGAGAGAGAGAGAGAGAGAGAGAGCTTGTGTGTGTGTGTGTATGTGTGCGTGTTACCGAGAGAGAGAGAATGTGTGTGTGTGTGTGTATGTGTTACCGAGAGAGAGAGAGAGAGAGAGTGTGTGTGTGCGCGCGCGTGTGTGTGTTACCAAGAGAGAGAGAGAGTGTGTGTATGCATGTGTGCGTGTGTGTGTGTATGCTCGTGTGTGTGTGTCACCGAGAGAGAGAGAGAGAGTGTGTGTGTGTGTGTGTGCGCGCGTGTGTGTGTTACCGAGAGAGAGAGAGAGAGAGTGCGTGTGCGCGCGCGCGTGTGTGTTACAGAGAGAGAGAGAGTGTGTGTGTGCTCGTCTGTGTGTGTGTGCGTGCATGTGTGTGTTACTGAGAGAGAGAGAGAGAGAGAGTGTGTGTGTGTGTGTATGTGAGTGAGCATGGACATGCTTGTGTGTAAAGAAAAATTAAAAGTTTACAGGTGTCCAAAGTACTTGTGGAATAGGGCAAAAGAGGATACATTAACCCCTTGACTGCCAGAGAAAATTAAAGAAAAAAATAATGTCATGAAAAAGACAACTGAGAGAGCCAATCTGGCAAAAATGGTCTGGGGGTATAACTCTCTTGACTGCCTTAGAGCAGAAGCCAGCATACCAGAGTTATTCCTCTTTATCTGATGACATCATCAAGTCAGTATGTGATACGTTATATGGAAGTCAAGGGGTTAATCGGGAAAATAAGTATTAAAATATCGACACTTGAATTGAAGGGTTTTTTTTTAATATTTTTTTGTTTCATAATAACTGTATGATATGCCTGCACTTTCACACAGTGTGCAGTTTGGTTTGACGCAATCAGCAGCAGCACAATTATGTTTCAGCTGAAAGAGTGACTAAACTAAGAGTCAGGTGTCAAGTAAACCCGAGTTCCAACCTGGGTACAGGGGATTTTTCCTCTCACTTTACACTAGGCCTTACGTTCTGAATGTGGAGTCTTTCGGATGAGACGACAAACCGAAGTCCCGTGTGCCCATGCACTTAACACACGTTAAACCCAGTGGCAACGAAAAAATTGTCATTTGTCAAAATTCCCCCATTCCCCTTTCCTTCCTCATCAGTCACACAAAAATTGCATGCAAATATTTTTTTTTAAATTGCGTGGCGCGCCTCTGGCTGCGACGCGCTCTCAAGGTGGGAGCAACCCGAATTTCACAGAGACGCCTCTGTGACTATAAAGTACCTAATACTTAATAATAATACTTAATAAACATTGCACAGTGACACACAATTGACCAACACATTTTTCAAACTGTAAAACTATGATGCAGTAGAGAGAGAGAGAAAAAAAACAATGTACGCCAGTCGGTTGTTTCTGACTGTGACTTCCAGAAATCAGAAGAGGCGAGTTTGTTATTCTTGAACCTCCCCATGGGAATACCATGAAAATAGTTCCCCCACCTTCTGGGAGTTCTGTGCTTGTAACTTCCTCTAATCTGCCACTCTCTTTGACTCTGCCTTTTTCCTTTGCTTTCTGTCATCTACTGTCTTTCTGACTGTATCATACTGTATGTGTGTGTGTGTGTGTGTGTGTGTTAGGTGGATTTAGCTTCAATGAACATGAAAGGCTCGTATTAATAAAAGTTGTTATATGATTATTTTCTTTTTTAAGGCATGCTGTTAAACGACGTTCCTTGCTTGTAGAACAGTTCTGACAATATTTAAATGGATTCCTCTGCATTAGACGCGTGTGGTTGATTATGGTCATCAAGTGACTTTATTTACATTGTTGTTGCAATTGTTGCTTTTTTGGTATTACTTTGGTACTGCTCAATGCTTCTACTTCTTCTTCTTCGATCGCTCAGACAGTTTCCTATCAATTATGAGCGCAGATGCGTCATGCTGCCATTATGCACCTAATGCTCGATGCTTAAAGCATTGCATTTACATTTCACATTAGTAAGCTGTTTTGATTTTGGCTTGTGGGTTTTTTTATGTTAATTTTTACGTGTGTTGTAAACAGATTTTGCTGCTTTTTGTCGTGTTGTCAAGGTGGGGTGTTTTTTTGTGTTGTTGTTGTTGTTGTTTACATTGACGTTAGCGGTATCAGTTTTTGTTGTGGTGGAGATATTGAGTGCCAAAATTCATTTGTATTCAAAGAAAAATGATGATAATGATGACAATGATGTTGGTTATAAACATTGTGGATTTTTACAGCAGAAAGAAGCATAACACTGTGCAGTTCATTTTTTGTTTACATTTCTTTAACCCTTTCAACGCCAGCCATTTCTCAGTCAAAACATTCCATTAAACTTACCTGGGTGGAGAAAAGATTTAATCTGCAATATTTGGGATTCCTTTGTGACATCCGTACAATAGGGTTTATTCTTACCTCCCAAAGTTAAGAACATAAGGTCGTTAGATAACAGACCCTCATTTGATGCCTTTTAGTTACATGGGTGTTCAATCAAGAGGCGACAGTGGCGATGAAAGGGTTAACAAGGAACCTGAATGTATTGATACATGAATCTCTGAGTCGCACAGATTCACTACAACCAGTAGTTTACGGGACCTTGATTCCATTAAGTTTATGTGGAGGTCAACTTCTTCTTCCTCTTCTTCGATCACTCAGATAGTTTCCTGTCAATTATGAGCGCAGATGCATCATGCTGCCGTTATGCGCCAAGCTAAAAAATAGTTGGGCCCAGCAAGTCCGACTTCAGCTGGAGGAAATCTTTTTGAAAGTGTTTTGTGGAAAAAAGGCAGGAGAATGAACCGGTTAGGCAGAAAGATAGTAGATGACAGTAAGCAAAGGGAAAAGGCAGAGTCAAAGAGAGTGACAGATGAGAGGAAGTTACAAGCACAGAACTTCCAGAAGGTGGGGGAACTATATACAAAAGATTCACCGGGGGGGGGGGGGGGGATATGGAGGTCAACAAAGTGACAGATGTGTAACTGTGTGTCTTGTTTAACCCTTTCCCAAATTATTCCGGCGTAATTCTGTCCAGCCGGAAGTTGCCTCCGTATCTTCAATCCGGTGTCATGAGAAATAAGTAGCTCCCATGAAATATCTACCTTTCGCATGCGAACTATAACCATTCTAACCCTAACCCTAACCCTAACCCTATCCCTAACCACGGAAAGAACCAAGAAATAGAGCAGGAGGGTGTAAATCTACATATTTGCCGAGAAATCGATGTACAAAGCCATGCACTTAGTTTCGTTACTTATTTCATGAGGTAGAATATTCTCTTCACACCGGCCCAAACCGGCCGTAGTTTGCCCTCCCTCTGAGTCCCCTTGTGGCGGTGTATTTTTACCTCTATGAGATAAGTAGTCCTAACCGGAAGTAGTCCTAGCGTAGCCAATCAGAATCGTTTGTTTGTCCGCCATTGTGAATTTTACGGATTATGGATTTATGGACTTGTACATCGATTTATCGGCAAATATGTAGATTTACACCCTCCTGCTCTATTTTTTGGTTCTTTCCGTGGTTAGGGATAGGGTTAGGGTTAGGGATAGGGTTAGGGTTAGATGGGTACAGTTCGCATGCGAGAGGTAGATATTTAATGACAGGTACTTATTTATCATAACACCCTACTGAAGGCATGTCTATCACACACAAAGTTCTGGCTTGTTGTGCACTCAGACTATGAAGAAGTTTCTCAATTGTAATGATGTGATAGTAACTGTATGGTAGAACACGTGCTTCAAAAGCCTGGCTTTCTGCAAAATGTGTTAAAGTACCAACACTAGAAGAGGTGTTTTTTTAACATATGCAAATTCAAAAGGGTCGAGATGACAACATTTTCTTTTTCAATGTATTCCTGCTTTTAAAGTGACAGTTGTGCATGTGCAATAAAGTTTGTTCTTAATTAACTGAAGATGATCTGAGATCACATCATTTTTTTAACTTTGTTTTTTCCATGCGCAGGCAAACAAAGTGACGCCCAGCAAAACGACAGATATTTCCGAAGGGCCAATACCCCCTGCCAGGTAATGTGAACTCAATCACATCGCAGCCATTACACTAAGCTGCGAACCTAAAAATCGCATGATTTTGAATTATTAAAAAATCTCTACAAATCACTCAAGTAGTATTGTCCTCAATTTGGACCTCTACTACTCTTCAAAATTAAAAATGATGCTCTAACTACTCATTTTCAGTGAACATTGTTTGATGGTTTAACTACTCATTTTCAGTGAACATTGTTTGATGGTTTAACTATCATTTTCAGTGAACATTGTGTTGATGGTTTAACTACTCATTTTCAGTGAACATTGTTTGATGGTTTAACTACTCATTTTCAGTGAACATTGTTTGATGGTTTAACTACTCATTTTCAGTGAAACATTGTTTGATGGTTTCATGAATAAAGACTACACATTTTGCACCAAAACTACTCATTTCAGCTAACCAGGGACGGTATTCACGTTGAGATAGCATGAGACTTAGCATGATGCTAACTTAGAAGCTCTTCCAATGTCCTATAGGATTTTAATAGGACTTTTGGAAGAGCTTCTAAGTTAGCATCATGCTAAGTCTCATGCTATCTCGACATGGATACCGTCCCTTAACTACTGAAGACTTGATGTAGGGGGTAAACAACGGGTCTGTGTCACACAAACAAAACAGGCATAAACTTAAAAAGAGAAATGAAAGAGGATTACATTTTTTTACTTCGGGTATAGAAACATGGATGCTCCTTATTGACTTGCAGGATGTCCTGAATTGCAGGATTTTTAAATTGCCTAGAACCGGCGTCGATGATGATTATGAGAATTTGAGACAACGATTTCCTTACACACACACACACACACACACAAACACTCTTGTATAATAAAAAGGGCCTATATAAGCATTTGCTATATTCAAAGGAATGTAGCACTTGTACTAGTCTAGAGGGGTGAAAAAAGAGCAGGGGTTAAATGTGTGTGTGTGCGCTGCCCCTGCACTAGCCGGGGCCGCCCCCTTGCAGGATTTTTTTAATTTCCCAGGAGTGAGCACCCATGTAGAAATAGGGAAGTGGTCAGCTCAGACTTTTTATAGAAAGACACCCACAGACACTGGTTTCCCCACTACAAACGCAAAGTAAGATGCATAAATGTTGGACCAGGGGAGCAAAGGGAGTTTAGAAATAGCCAAATTATGGTGTGCACACAGATTTACTTCCCTTGAAGTGAAATTGTCAAGCTGACGGCTTTGTATTTAGGCTGTTCGTGCTCAACAATGACATCACATATCGCATTTATTTATGCGGAGGGATGCAATTGCGTTAACCACTTAACTCATTCGCATTGCAACGACATTGAATTATTTAAAAAACCTCACAAATCACTCCAGCCACACACACACAAACAAAACTCAAATAAACAAAAGGAGAGGAAAGATTACAGTGTGGCCCCAGTCTTCAGGTTTAGACACAGGGAAGTGGTAGATCAGACTTTTTTTTAAAACTCTACACCGATTGGATTTCCCCACAACAAACCACTACAAAAGCAAAGTCAGAGGCAAAATTGTGGGTTGTTCTTCAGTTTAAGTCCTGACCAAGGTATGGTGTGCACACAAGATTTACTTCCCTTGAAGCAAATGCGTCAAATTGACAGTTATCTGTTAATTCCGGACATATATGACTTGAATGAGTTAACAACGAGATGGTGAGGCATATAAACATACTCTCAGGTGTTGTGTATATCTGTCTGTAACGTCATGCATTATCTCTCAGACTCGATCTCACTCAGAATACGTTTTTGTGACATGTCATTCATGTGATCTGAGATAACGGTTATTGTTGTCGGGTCATAATGATCTTTATTGACGTTAAAGAATAAGTTAACCCCTTGACTGCCATAAATGTATCACATACTGACTTGATGACATCAACCCGATGAAGAGGAATAACTCTGATATGCTGGTTTTTGCTCTTTTCGGCTCATTAAGAGAGTTATATCCCCAGACCAATTTTTTGCCAGATTGGCTCTATCAGTTGTCTATTTTCATACACATGATTTGAAACGATGATGAAGCCCGTACACGTCCTTTAACGATTTATCTGCCAGTCAAGGGGTTAAGTTGGGTTTTTTTCATTGTGCGGATATCAGCGACTAGTTTGCCTGAAGACTTTGTTGATGTATTTTTCCCTCAGGAGTGAGCAGGCGTTGGAGGAGTACAGACAGGCCATGGAGAGGTCGGATCAGGCAGATGGAGGGGAGACACCCCCACCACTGTCCTCCCCCATACACCTCACTGAGGAGGTGTGTGTGACTGTGTTGAGTACGGTTGTCGTTTTTTTCTTCTCTTTTTTGTTTTCTTATTTTTTTTTTTTTTTTTTTTTTTTAAATGAAAAAGAAAAAAGAATCACCACTCTCTTCCTAAAGTGGCGAATCTTCTCTTTCTCTCTTTTTTTCCATCTTTTATTTCTTTGTTTTTTCATCGCTGTCACACACAGACACACAAACACACAGACACACACACACACACACACACACACACACACACACACACACACTGTACACAGGCCATTTTACACCGAAATACACATCTGTAAAGTGGATGAAACTTGACATGTGTGGACAAACTGAAACAATACCAGTCTCGCTTCAACTGGTAATCAAGATCAGAATAAGTGTTTAGAATGAAGCTCGACTGTGTGGCCCCAGTCCATCAGTAAAACCATCAGCACCAGAATTCTGGGTAGTTCTCTGGCTTTTGGGTGAATCAGTAAATGACGACAAAGATTCACCACACAAGAACATTAATACAATATTTTGTTTTAATGACATTCAAACGAAGTCTATGGATTAGACTTTCAATCTCACTGGACGAGAAAGTAACACGTTTGTGTGAGTTTAACGTCATTGTCTCTCTCATTAGATTTAATACAGTTATTATAATATTGAACGTCTGGTTGGTCAGTGTGAGTGGGTGTGTGTGCGAGCGTGCATACTTGTGCATATGCAGGTGTGTGTGTGCATGTGTGTCTGAGAGAGAGAGAGAGAGGGGGGGGAGGGAGGGATAGGCAGACCTGTTTACCATTCCGGTTTAGCCGGAATTATTCCGGAAATTTGCTAAAATTCTGGGTAAAATAGTAAATTCCGGGTGAACGCTGAAAATTCCGGGATTTCGAAAAACCGTCTATTATTTGTTTCCGTTCGTAGGAAAAGACGCAAGGGTTGACCGAAACGTGTACCTAACACGCTACGTCATCAGAAAAGGGGTTGTGCTTGACGTCACATGCATTAAATGCTGCATTTTCATTGGTTAAAGGGGCGAAATAATGTTTTTATTTTGGTCGATCTATTTCAGGACTGAGCAAATGGCGGCCAGACTTTTACTGTTGATTCGAAGAGCTTTCCAGGCAGTTTTTTAATGGTAGAGATTGTAATTAGGGCTTGAAATGAGTCCATTTAGATTATATATCACTGGAAAATACGATGATGTGAGAATTTAGAAGTTTTCAACGGAAAATGAAGTCAAAATTGATCGCGATGGCGCCGAGTTGCAACTTGGCATCCGCCGATCCGCGGCCGAGTGATTTTTCTCTGTCCCATCGTGGACATTTCCAGGTATTTTGCTTTTTCCAGCTTGTTTTATACTAAAATTGACTAAGAATTAGTGACTGAATTTACTAATAAAACTTTTCTGGCAAAATTGAGCCAAGAAATCATCACAATATTGAAAATCGACGCTGATTTTCGCGGAAAGGAGAACAAGAAACCGCTTTATCGCGAGTCGTGTACAGATCATGTGAATTCTGGTTTTTGTTCTCAAATTCCGGGGTTTTTTGTGGCAAATTCCGGGTTTTTCATTATAAGGGTAAACAGGTCTGGATAGGGGAGTGGAGACACCTCACTCCTTTTATTTCCCATATTAACCCTTTCACCTCCAGCCATGTTTGGGCCAAAATTGTCCATTAAACTTGCATGGATAGAGCAAAGATTTTGGTCTGAAATATTGGGGATTCTTCTATGATATATTTGAAATAAGGCCTATCCTTACCTCTCAAAAGTAAGAACCCAAGATCATTGGATAACAGACCCTCATTTCAAAACTTTTAATGAAATGGGTGTTCAATCACTGTGGTGAAAAAATGCGATATTGGCTGTGAAAGGGTTAAAAGAAGATGTGTGTGTGGATATGATTATGTGTGTCTGTCTGTCTGTCTGTCTGTGCATGTGTGTGTGCATGTTTTCTTGTTGCATACAGGTGTGTTTGTATGTGTGTTTCATTTCTATGCATAGGTGCCAGTCGATGTTCTCCTAACAATACAAACACAGTCTATGCTAATGATGATGATGATGATTATAATGATATAATAATAATGAAGATGATGATGATGTCAATGATTATAATAAAGATGTTGATGATGATGATAATGATAACTATAATGATGACAACAGTGACACTGATGATGATAATGATGATGATATGATGATGATGATGATGAAGATGATGATGATGATATTGATGAAGATGATGATGATGATGATGATGATGTCAATGATTATAATAAAGATGTTGATGATGATGATAATGACAACTATGATGATAACAACAGTGACACTGATGATGACACTGATGATGATAATGATGATGAAGATGATGATGTCAATGATTATAATAAAGATGTTGATGATGATGATAATGACAACTATGATAATAACAACAGTGACACTGATGATGACACTGATGATGATAATGATGATGATATTAACGATGATGATGATGATGAAGATGATGTCATTGATTATAATAAAGATGTTGATGATGATGATAATGACAAGTATGATGATAACAACAGTGACACTGATGATGATAATGATGATGATATTAACGATGATGATGATGAAAATGATGTCAATGATTATAATAAAGATGTTGATGATGATGATAATGACAACTATAATGATGACACTGATGATGATAATGATGATATTAACGATGATGATGATAATGTTGATGATGATGATGATGATATTAACGATGATGATGATGATGATGATGATGATGATGATATTGATGATGGTGATGATGATGATATTAACGTTGATGATGATGATGGTATTACAGGCCTCTGGAACGACGGCAGTGAAGAAACTGAAGAAGAAGAAAAAGAAGAAGTCCAGTACTGACTCTTCCCATAATATCTCCACAGTTGGTGAGTTTGACTTAACCTTATTACTATCATATATTAGGTATTAGGTACTTTATAATCACAGAGGCGTCGCTGTGAAATTTGGGTTGCTCCCACCTGGAGAGCGCGTCGCAGCCAGAGGCGCGCCACCCAATTTTAAAATTTTTGCATGCAATTTTTGTGTAACTGATATGGAAGGAAAGGGGTGGGGGGTTAAATTTTGACCAAATGACAACTTTGTCGTTGCCACTGGGTTTAGCGTATGCTAAGTGCATGGGCACACGGGACCTCGGTTTATCATCTCATCCGAAAGTTCAGACCGTAAGGCCTCTAGCGTAAAGTGAGAGGAAAATTCCCCTGTACCCAGGTTCGAACTCGGGTTTACTTGACATGAGGCGAACGCGCTATCACTGTGCCACTACAGTGGAGTCCAACTATAACGAACTCGCTTTTAACGAAATTACGTGATTAACGAACTGACTTCAATTTCCCGGCAAATGCCCTTCTATTTGTCACTTGCAAAGCCATGGGTATAACGAACAAAAAATCCTTTTGAAATAACGAACACCCGCTTTTTACGAACACATGTTCTACGCCCCAGGATAATTTTATTTACTTGGAAAAATAGCCTATAACGAACTCAGCCTGTGCGATGCGCTGCAAAAACCTAGGCCTTCAAACTCCAAGCTAGAACGTGTTGTCAAGAGGAAGGAAGTTGGAAAATATGAACTGCGCATGCGTGAACTCATTTAGATTCACACTGAGTCGTCTGCTAGGTCTAGGCTTCCTACAGATCATTCGGTTTTTCAAGGTCGCTTTACAATTCGCGCTCAAAATAAAGATCGAAAAGTTTGTGAAAGCCTATAACAAACTAAATTTGTGTGATGTGTTGTCACTTAATGGACAAACTTGTTGAAAAGTGTGCCAAAACAGATCAGTGTCAGACAACACTGCTGAACTTCTTCAAGCCTTGTACATCCCGTGATTAAGACAGACGATCCAAACTGGTCAAGTTTATGTTTTCGGTTATCATTGGTGAGTGTTTGAACTGTTTTTGTTTTCAACATACATTATACATGTACATGTATAACGAAATCCTGATACAACGAACTGAGTCTGTGCTCCCTTAAAATTCGTTTTACCCGGACTCCACTGTATAACCCTTTGTGCTCTGCCCATTTGCCCTGCGGGCTGCACTCCCAGTCTGCAGGTTTGGAGAGAGAGAGGTGCTAGTCTTATTACAAAACACACAAAAATACGACAATGAAGTGCTTGCAAATGATTTAAAATCGCGCAAAAAGTTTAGCGCTCATTCTGACGCAAATAGCTTCAGAATAAACATATTTTAGTCGTTAATAGTTTCTAGATTGATGAGGAAAGTAAATGGAGGTCTCTGCCCCACAATTTGTCGGGTGCAGGCGCTGGTAGCTGCACTAGGGCGCGCGACAAATTGTCGGGCGCAGGATGGAATGAATTAACACATTTCACTGACTATAAACATTTGTTACAGCTTTCTAACTACTCAAAAACTAGGAATAATGATTTGAAGCTACTAACCCAACACAGCAGAACTAACATTAGAGATAATTTCTTTAGTAACAGAGTCACTAAATACTGGAATTCTCTTCCAGCACATATCAAATTGGCACCTAATCAGTTCAAAAACCTCCTCGATAAAGACCCCAAGATTCAACAATTGAAATGTGTATATGATTAACACATCTAAAAGCGTCCTAGTCATGCCAATCATGAAAAAGAATACAAATAATCAGAAAGGACACATTAACCTTTACCGGACTTCTGGGGTCGCCCACGACCCCTTGACACACAAAACATGTTATATCTCTAAAACTATTTAAGCAATCTTCATGAAATTTCATGACTTTGTCAAAAACGTAAATGGCTTTAAGGGTGTTAAATTTTAGTAATGTGTATAAAATATAAATGACGTAATATGACGCGTAATTTTGATATACCTGTCCGGATGAGCGGGGGTCTCCCACGACCCCTACTTTAAAGGTTTGAGGTCTTTAAAGAGCACTGCAGTGCATTGAGTAGGGGTCATGGGAGACCCCCACCATCCGGACAGGGATAAACACATGGTGCCTCTTTGACAAGTAGGGGTCGTGGGAGACCCCCGCCATCCGGACAGGGATAAACACCTCGGAATTTGCTCTTTGCTGAGTAGGGGGTCGTGGAAGACCCCTGCCATCGTGTCCGTGTAGTCAAAAGCATGATCCGGTAAAGGTTAAGAGGTCGCGAGGCCTAGTTGTCCTCATTCTCTGACCTGACCTGACCTGACCTGACCTGACCTGACCTGACCTGACCTATAAGGCAGGGTTGTTTTTTGTCTCCAAACTCAGACCTCAAACCTTAGAATATGACTAATAATATAGTAAATTAAAAGAAAAGAATTAAAACAAAACTATAATAACAAAATCATAGCAATTTGCAATATTTTTTGGGGTTGTGCCTTATGAGACTGTTGATATTTTTTATATACTGTGAGCATTGACATTGCATGCTTTATTATCAAAACAACTTACAAATGATCATAATCATCCCCATTCACAGATGTCTCTAATCCGAAGCTGTTGTTTACTAGTATACTATATATAATATTAATTTTTTTTTTTCATACACTGAGACCCATGCGCCTTATAATATGGCTAAAAAGTATAGTAAGAAACCATTATAACAAAATCTGAATTTAGTGTAAAAATTGGGGGGGGGGGGGTGCTTTATAATAAAATATGCCTTGTATAGAGAGATTCAGATTGTTTTCAGACTTCATGTTTCAAATGACCTGGCTGCACAAAATGAGGGGTCAATTAAAAAATATATATGGGTCCAGAGCTTCGGTTTTTTTGCTGTCCCATCTTCTGGGCCGTACAGTGGCGAGCTTCGTATTGTTTTCAAACTTCATGGGTCATATGACCCCTGGGTACACAAAATGAGGGGTCAGTTTAAAAAAATACCCGGGCCCGCTGACAATCTGAAGTGCTGCAAGTTGTAGCCCATAAAATATGGAAGTCAGTTTTCATTCAGACATTAAAGACCCACCAGGTCACATGTCAAAATCACGGTTTTCACGTGCTTTCCCTCTTATAGCTGGTAAGAAATCTTAAGAAATCTTCCTAGCATAAGAGGGAATGTGACACGTGACGTGGGGGGTCTTTAATCCTGCTTTGTTGTTGTCTCCCTTTCCAGGGGACTCCAGCCTGTACTCCTACTCGGCGAGTCCAGGGGACATCAGCCAGCACCGACCCCTCCCGCCGGTCAAAACCAAGGGCAAGGGCAAGCTGAAGAGGTCGAGTTCCTACAGACAGGAAGACGACTCCGACTCCCAGGAATCCCTCCCCGAAGTCGACGTCGAGCGCGACAAGCCGGCGAAATCCAAACCCCGGAGTCGGTCGGCATCGCCCAAGAAAGCCCTGAACTCCCCGAAGAAAACGAAAGCGACAAATCCGCAGCCGGCGGAAGGCGTTGATCTGAACGCCACGCACATGTTCGCGCTCAACTCCTCGGCCAAGCTCTTGCCGGACGGAAGTTTGGATTACCGGGGAGGGAAGCAGGCCTTCGCTAACCTCCCTTTGACTCCGGTGAGCTTGCGCAAGAAGGTGGACGTCCCGCCCCTGGACCTGACGGCGCTGAGGTCCAGCAACGATTCGGTGATGTCCTCGCTCAACTACCAGCCCTACTCGGCCACGGTGCGCTCGACGGACACGTACCGCCCCGGGGAGAGATCGCAGTACCAGTACCTCGGGTCCGTGCCGGAGAACGCTGGGGACATGAATGTGTGAGAGGTTTGGGGAGATATGATGAATGTGTGAGAGGTTTGGGGAGATATAATGAATGTGTGAGAGATGTGATGAATCAGAATGTGTGAGAGGTTTGGGGAGATATGAATGTGTGAGAGATATGATGAATCAGAATGTGTGAGAGGTTTGGGGAAATAATGATGAATGTGTGAGAGGTTTGATTGTGTGAGAGATATGATGAATGTGTGAGAGGTTTGGGGAGATGTGATGAATGTGTGAGAGGTTTGGGGAGATATGATGAATGTGTGAGAGATATGATGAATCAGAATGTGTGAGAGGTTTGGGGAGATGTGATGAATGTGTGAGAGGTTTGGGGAGATGTGATGAATGTGTGAGAGATATGATGAATCAGAATGTGTGAGAGGTTTGGGGAGATATGATGAATGTGTGAGAGGTTTGGGGAGATGTGATGAATGGTGAGAGATATGATGAATCAGAATGTGTGAGAGGTTTGGGGAGATGTGATGAATGTGTGAGAGATATGATGAATTAGAATGTGTGAGAGGTTTGGGGAGATGTGATGAATGTGTGAGAGATATGATGAGATATAATGAATGTGTGAGAGGGGTATGGTGGGGGTGGGGTGGGGGGTGGAAAAGGAATTGTGAGGGAGAAGGGGTTTGTTTTGGTGGTGGTGTGAGACAAGTTTGTACACAGTGTGATCAGTTGTTTATGTTGGGTGATACACAGTCACTGAGGTGATTGTAGCCATATGGAGCAAAATGAAAAACGTGACTGAGATCTCTCTCTTTTCTCTCTTGACAATTAAAAACAAATCAGATTTGTTTTTAATGAACTGAAAGAAAGGGACTAACTGAAAAAAGAAACGCAAAAGTAATGAAAAGAATTACAACAGAATGTAAATTGAATAGCTGTCGCAATTCTGGTTGCCTTGATTATTTTGCCACCGACTTCGACAACCGTTTGTATAAACCCCACTTTCTTCTTCTTCGATCGCTCAGACAGTTTCCTGTCAATTATGAGCGCAGATGCGTCATGCTGCCGTTATGCGCCTAACTAAGAAATAGTGAGGCCCAGCAAGTCCGACTTTGGCCGGAGGAAATGTTTTTGAAAGTGTTTCTTGAAAAAAAGCAGGAGAATGGACCGGTAAGGCAGAAAGATAGTAGATGACAGTAAGCAAAGGGAAAAAGCAGAGTCAAAGAGAGTGACAGATTGGAGGAAGTTACAAGCACAGAACTTTGAGAAGGTGGGGGAACTATTTATACAAAAGACCCCCCCGGTATCCCCACGGGGGACAGCCCCACCTCTGTTCGCTATGTTCACCGTTGGTGGCGTTCTTTCTCAGTGAATGTGAATGTGAAAGCACAGTTCACTCAACCTATCACATATATGCATGATCTGTTGAACGGTGATACTTATATCGTTTATATGCCTGTACTTAAAGCAAAACATATGTTCTATTCTTTTTTCATTTTAATTTTATTCTCTTTTTTGTTGTTGTTGTTGTAGGTATCATTATGTTGTTGCATAAATTGTATATAGGTTATTTATTGCTGCAATTTGCTCACCATTATTGTGCATGTATCATAAAAACTGGACTATAAGACGCACCTGTATATAAGCCGCATCCCTGAAATGGACAAAACCCCATCTAGATGTAAAGTAATGTCTCATATGACTTCGGTCGAGAAGACGTAAAACAAAATATTTCACACACAAAAATGGACAAAATAGTGGGTATTTATTCACATATAAGCCCGCACCAGTTTATAAGCCGCAAAGAAATACAAATATATAAATTTTCCTATCAAAATATGAGTATTTAATGTCCTCAGACACTTTAAACATGAGATTTGAATCTACTGATTACCAAAACCAGTTTTGAGTGTAAAGAAGCTCAAAATAGGCTGAAGAATGTGGCCAGAAACAGATTTAATCATACTGATAAATGTAGAATTGAAAAAATATTCACAGATAAGCCGCTTGGTTAAGGGAGAAAAGTAGCGGCTTATAGTCCACATTTTACGGCACTTCATAATCAAGTTAGCTGTGTGTGATTTTAGGCATAGATTTAAACGGATTGTTGATGATTCTTTGCTCATGCATTGATTTCACGGTGATAGTTCTTTACTGTGGTTACCTCCGACACGGAGGGTATGTTTTTGTCCGATTGTTTCCCTTGTAGTTTGTAGGTTTGTCTGTGTGCAACTTGATTAACGTTTTAAGCCCCTTATAGCCTGATTCCGCCCATGACATCCATTACTTTCTCCTACCAAGCCGTCTAAAACCGCCCCCGTACACCCACTTCGTTATGTATTTTGGAGTTAAAATTGCAATATCAAAAAATCAAAAATATCACATAACAAAAAAACCATTGCAAGTTAAACATTCTTCATTTATACACAAACCCTGAACATTTGAAGTCAATCCATCAAGTAGTTATTTTTTAATATATTTTTAAGCAAAGTACCCCATTTCGGGCCCAGTTTACCAACATTAATTTGGTGGTTACAGGGAGTAGAGTCATCATTTTAATCGGGGTTACAAGTGTTAACAAAGATGAACATTTGGACAATAAGGCGAGATTATTTTTTTCCCCAGAAAGAGGCTGCGGCGCCTTATGATATGACCAATCACATAGTATGAAAGTATAAGAACAAAGTATCAATTTTATGTACAATTTGGGAGTTACACCTTATAATAAGGTGAATGTTAACATTGGAAAAACATGGTACTTTATGTGTGTGTGTGTGTGATTTAGAACTGAACTGAAAACCAGTCACTATCAAACAAACTTTTCACATGGCTAAGCTTCAATCTCTCTTTCTACGATAATACAAAAAACACCCTAACACAAAATTAATGGGGGGGAAAAGTGTGATTTATTTTGTCCTCCCATATTATTGTCATTATCAATACTGTAGCGCTTAATTAAACAAAACACCTCACCAAGAGTGTGTATCTAATTGCATATCATAGATTTTGTGTGTGTGTGTGTTTCTTGCCAATTTACTGACGTACCTGTTTATTTGGTTCTAAATCAAATGTTCTGAAATGTCTACATTTTTTATCATTCCTGTTTTATTTTTTTATTTTTTTTGGCAAACGAGTACGTAATAAATATTTTAAGAAACAAATTGTCACATTTAGATAATGCGTGTAATCCATGATGTTCTGAGCTTATAGTTTGATCCATCCACGCAAACAAAAGGATATTGTCGGACGATCCTAAATTCCGAGGGGAAAATTCGGCTTCAGAGAATTAGTTGCCTTTAATGGGAGACTTAGTGGGATTTTTTTCACGCCAGATGGCGTGACACTCGAGTGGGGCTAATCCCCTCTATATTCTTAGTTGGGGATAAAGAGAGAGAGAGAGAGAGGAGTCCAACCCTCTCTCTCTCTCTCACTACGCCCAACTAAGAATATAGCGTGATAAGCCCCTCTCGAGTGTCACGCCACCTGGCGTGAAAAAAATCCCACTAAGTCTCCCATTAAACCTCAATTTATGAAGCAGTTCATAAATTATGCTAATCTGAATTTATTATTTTTAAATCTAATGGTATATGAACCTTATTTTCCATTTTGTAAAACATTCCAGGATTCTAAGATTTATGCATTATTACCGGTATGTTATTTTTTTTAAATTGTGCTCAGTGTTATTACTTATGTCTTTCATGTTACTGGGGGTATTTTTATTTTTTATTTTCTGTAAACGTTCCTTTCTTTGGGAACCATTCCAAAAATCTCAAAATGTAATGAGTGTTTAACCTTTTCCACATAGTTATGTAAAGTGTGGCGCCATATAATGAGTACCAAAAAAAAGTCGGTAAAGGTAAAGATGTGCCACCCCCCCTGCATTTCTCGGTTAATTCCATTTTTCCGTTTTTGCCTTTCTTACCAAACATCAAGCTGTATTTTATTAACCTTTTCAGCTAATTATCTTTTTGGAATAATAACCCTAACCCTAACCCTACCCTCCCCCTATAAGACAGAAAAACGCAATGAACCACGACTGTGACAAATCCCGCGGTGTACTGCAGTACATAGGGGGGGGGGTCCTATTAGATAAAGGCCTTTATCATGACTGCAATTAATTATTGAACAAAGATAATTAGCTGAAAATGTTCATAAAATACAGCTTCATGTTTGGTAAGAAAGGCAAAAGCGGAAAAATGGAAACAACCGAGAAATGTAGGGGGGGGATGGCACATCTTGACCTTAAGTCTATACACTGTGATATCAGAAAGGCCGCTTGATAGGCCGCTTGGCCTAGTCGTCCTACCTGACCTGTGAAATGAAGCTAAAACAGCGGCATGAGAGCACCAGCAAACATTAATTTGTGGAATAGCTCTTATGTATATCGTTTCCGTTTCAGGATTAAAACATTTCTGTTTTCATATACACTGGAGCCTCCCTTTTTAAGGGAGGTCATTTGAATACTTACAAAGAAGGGCAATGTCTCAGAGAAGTAGGTCGTATGTGGGAGGGAGTCCTATAAGGGAGGTTCCACTGTATGAAAATGTACAGTCGTTACCATCCTGTCGCATACTGTCTGCAGAACATCAGTTTTACTGCGTGGCAATCTCATTGTCTGGTGTGTTTTTTGGCATCAATTTCTTGTTTCTGCCCATGTCCAAAAGATGAACAAGCTCAGTATTTGTTTTTTTAAAATTCCTGCAATCGCTTGCTCCAGTGATTACTTCCCAGGGATGTCATACTCAACACCTCCCTCTAAGACGGAGTGTGGCTGCTCACGTGGCGGGGTAATCAAAAACGGTCACACACGTAATGTTCTCACCCCTAGCTGATGCATTTTTGTAACATAGTGTTCAAGTGCTTCGGCTGTTGGGATGATCCCTGGAGTCTTTAAGACAGGGTATAACAACAACAACAGTAGTTATTAAAAAAACAGTGCAGGCGCCATAACCACGAGTGCGTCTTAAACAGTTAACACTGGTAGTAGTAAAATGGAAATTAGACTAAGCTGCCAATGGTTTTGTCAGTTTGTTTTTCCTAACTTACCGTATTTTTCAGATCATTAAGCGCTGCTGTGTATAAGGCGAATAGGGCAATTTTCAAGAAAAATCTGAAAAAAATAAAGTAAAAGGCGCCCTTGTTTATAAGGCGATGCACACCTCACAAAAGAAAGTCGAAGTTTGAAGCCCGTACACGTCCTGTAAACGCTTACCGACCGCCATTACTGCTGTCATAAACGAGAGTTGGCTCCCTTCTCAAATAATCGAACTTCCCTTTTTGCGACTTCCGGTTGTTGTGTTTGGACTTTTCTTTGCAAAAACTGGTAGAATTATGGCATTTTAAGCTCTACAACGATGCTTTTTGCATCCAATGAAGGGTTATGGCATCAGTTGGATGGTATCTCGGATGATAATAGGGATTTTGAAGCATTTTGATGTGAGTATTCGTTGTATCGGCGACTCGTTACCACTTTCGACTCACAGTAGACTGTACTGAATACGGCAATCGTTGCCTCTCTTCTCACGATTTTGTTCACTAATAGGGCGCCCTCGTTTATTAGGCGCATAGGTCGAAATTGGAGAACAAAATATCGCCTTATAACCCGAAAAATACGGTACATGTTACTACCCGTGTTAACTGTTTAAGACATGCTCAGGCTTACAGTGCTTGGAGCAATGGCTTGACTTGTGTGACGTAGTTGATATTAAAAAAAAATGTGACAATGCCCGAGAAAACCACATGGAAAGTAAATTTTGATGAGATTTTGCTTTCATAAGATGGGAGTAAAAGTTCCTATTAAATGCACAGAATTTGAACATCTTTGCAGATTTGTTGTCTTCTACAGTCACTGGAGTTTAGCATTCATGAGACATCATGCTGAAATCGGACAATCTATTCTATCATGTTACCGTTTCACTACGAATGAGTTATCTCTTCCAATTTGGAGCTAATGCCAATTACCAAAGACCAAAAAAGTCTTAGTCTTCACAAGACTAACTTACTTCCCTTGGTCTGGTTTAGCAATACCACTGAGCTGCTGTGGATCCCCTTCCTGACGTCACTTCCGGGGAGCCAACTTTGAATCATAATAAATTTTTTCCAATTGGAGCTGCCATGTTCTTTTTTGCTCTGCAAATTTAATTCATTTTCAAGCTTTTTTCCTTGCCATTCTACCTTCTTTGTGTTCCCTTTTGCCCCTTGGGTAACAGGTATTGTCAGTGTATAATTTTAATTTGATTTTTGGGATCGAATTTTGGTTAAAGGAAAATTATTTGATTGTTGTTTGACACCGGTTTTGTGCCCTCGTTGTTAACATGTCGGACATCGGTGTCACTTCTGTGCCTTCTGCTTCTACTTCGTCGTCTAAGCAGCCTAGGGATGAGAAAGGGAAGTTCCTTTCTACCCCTACCCCTAGTTCTAGTTCTAGTTCGAAGAAAGAGTCTAGTTCTAAGTCTAGGTCGTCTTCTTCTTCTTCGTCTTCGAAGAAGAAAGTGCCCCCCCCTCCCCCCCTCCTTCCCACTCATTCTTCTTCTAGTACTTCTGCTGTGTCGGTGCCGTCTGTGGAGCAGACGGAACATGTCATTTCTTTAGTAGATTCCTCTACTTTAGTCTCCGATATGCTGGCAGAATTACAGAACAAGGGTTTAGTTTTGGTCCCGTCCTCTTCTTTGGTTTCGATGTCAGGTGGTTCTATGAGGCCCACCACGACTAGGACAAGTACAAAACTTGACTGTGACTCAGTACCATTGGATGAACCGCCAAGTTTGGCGGATGAGAACCTCAGAGACAGAGTGCCTTACCATTCTCGAAGTTTCGACGGATTTGAAACGGCTGTTTCAACCTCTTACTCGACGGACCAACTGGCCAGTTTGGAGAGGAAGACCGGCATACCGATCTTCCCAATGGATGAAAATCTCGACGGACACTTCTCTGACCGTCGGGAACGGACACGGACGGACACGGTACCGGTCTACGACTCCCGTTCACGTGAGTGTGTGATTCCACGGATGGATTCTCCCAGAAACTGGCAAATTCGTAACTCTAGACCTGTAAGTCCGCCCGGTTTGTCCGGGAGCGGCAGCATGGCGCGGGGCTGGAAGAAGTCCGGTCATGTGCGGTCCCAAACCGGTACCCGTCATGGGGACTCCGGCCGCCCGTGGGGCGAGGCAGATAACGGCTCCGTCATCCGTGAACCAATGAAACACGGTCACGTGACACTAGAAACTGCTACCCGTACCGGTAGCACCGTGCCCGTGGGCACTGTCGGCACGGACCGCATACGGACAACGTCCGTTGACCCGTCAGAACGAACTATGCTGTCACGGCGCAGAACAGTCTCTGCTACGGAGAGATTTTCAACGGATGAAACTCCGCATGGGCTTCCCTCTAGGAACTCTGGCCTGGGTCTACATGTTTCTCCTGTCGAAGATGATTTTCTTCCGCCTTACTCCGAGGATGACAGCGAATTTGACTCAGCAGTGAGAGACGAAGTTCGTCGGGTCATGCGCGAGAGATTTTCCGATCATCAACACCCTGGTGACGAAACAGATCAGGACGTTGATCGTTTCTCACGGGTGGAGCAGGGCAGCTTCTGTTCTGAGCCCCCTGTACAAGTGGAACCAGTTCCTTCTACCGGGAACTACCAAGGATACTTGGATATTCTCCGTCCATACTGTCAGGACATCAAACCGATGCCTCTTTCTGAGTCGAATTCCAGCAAGGAACAGCCACAGTTTTTCGGAGAATTACAGGCTCCGAAAGAAGCAAGACTTGCTCTTCACACTTCGCCGTTTATTCGCCAAGAGCTTCGACGTGCCGACTCTATTCTCTGGACTCAGCCTCAGATTCTGACCGAGGAGGACGACGGTCCCCCTCCACGTCAACCGGACCCAATTCCTTCTCGTGCGGGGACTTTCCTGAAGAAAGACTTCTTCCCCCCGTTTCAGCTATCCAGTACCTTTGTGCCTGTGCCTTCGCACTCGAGTGTATCTCCTCAAGAGAAACAATCTCTGGATTTTAGGCCACAGAGAGGACAATCGACGACGGTCTCTTTCTCACAGTCCTCGTTTAACAACTTGGAAAGGTCGTCTTACGCTGTTCTCCGAGCCGCTTCTCTCGCTACCTCCATGCTGCAGACTCTGTCCCAGATAGTGGGCTCCACCACAACGGCTAAACCAGAAGATTTCAGCCTGCTTGAGTCCATAGATGAACGGGCATTGGGTGTTTGTTTGGCTTCGCTCAACAAAGCAGTGAACTCGATTTCGTCAGTGGCTTCTAGCACCAGGGTTCAGCTGGCTGCGACTTACAGAGACTCTGTGGTCCGGGCTTGTAAACTCCGACTGGACCTCGAAGAACGCTCCACGCTACGTTCCTGCCCGTCCCATCCTTCCGCCACCTTCCACCCGAACACGGTCAAGGACGTTCTGGAAGGCTCTAAGAAACGGAGGAACGATCTCTCTCAGGAACAGCTCATGATGTGGGCTCGTAAGGCTGCGAGTCAGAGTTTTGCCGCTCCTCAACCTAAGCGCGCACGCACAGAGTTCAAGCCAGCCAGTCACACTCCCTCCAGGATGATGTCTTCTAGGGGTCGTGTTTCTCGCTTCCCCTACAACCAGTCTTCAGGTCAGCGCCACCGTCCCGCTTTCCAGTCCACTCCCCCCTCTTCAGCCCGTGGTTCCTCGTTCTCAGGACGTGGATCGGCTGCTTCGGGTCCGCCCCGATTCAGCCGTACCGCGTTCTCGGGGCGGAAACAGCCTTTTCATTAAAGCCCGCTCGATCTGTGGAGGGTCCAGGTTTTTCGGCCGATACAAGCGTTGGTTCTCTGTGGGAATGCCTTCCTTCATGGGAACGTTTGGTCGAAAATACTTGGATCCTTCAGGTCGTGCGGGCAGGCTACAGGTTCCAGTTTACTCAGGAACCTCCCCTGTCCTCTCACCCAATCTCCTTCCCAGCACCCCAAGACCGGGCAAAATTCGAAGCTCTCGACAAAGAAGTCGCCTCTCTACAGCAGAAGGGAGCCATCATTCCAGTGGCCCCGGTGGACTCGGGGTTCTACTCTCGCCTGTTTGTAGTCCCCAAAAAGAACGGAGAGTTTCGCCCTGTCTTGGACCTTTCCCCTCTGAACAAGTACATCCGTACGGACAAGTTCAAGATGGAGACAGCCGCTTCCATCCGTCTGTCCATTCTTCAGAACGATTGGGCTACATCCATCGACCTGCGCGACGCATATTTCCATGTGGGCATTCACCCGTCGCGACAGAAGTTCCTTCGCTTTGTCTGGAGGCAACAGACGTTCCAGTTTGTGGCCCTGCCCTTCGGCCTGTCGCCAGCCCCTTGGATTTTTACGAGAGTCACCAAGGAACTTGTGCGGATTGCCAGGGCACAATCCATCCGCCTTCGCGTCTACCTGGACGACTGGCTTCTACTGGCGTCCTCTCGCGCACTCTGCTTGAGTCAAACGGAAACCCTGGTTCAACTGTCCGCTTCTCTGGGGTTTCGTATCCACGACATCAAATCGGATCTGACTCCATCAACCTCTTTCAACTACCTGGGCATGTCTTTCGACACCGTCCAATTCACCGTTCGGCCGTCAGACAGCAGGATTCTAGCCCTCGTGGAGTCGGTCACTGCCCTCAGACAGAAAACCTCAGCTTCTGCCCGCCAGTTACTCCGTCTACTCGGACTGATGGAATCAGTAGCGGACCTTCTTCCTCTGGCTCGGGTCCACAAACGGCCACTGCAACGCTTGCTGGCTCAGAGAAAGATCTCTCGCCTTCAGCTGGAACACCAAGTGATGCTAGGGGACTGGTTTCTAGAGGCAACCGAACAGTGGACAGACCGTGCCTGGGTCAACCAAACGGTTCCTATCAGACCTCTTCAGCAACAACTGTTCCTTCACACGGACGCTTCCAAAACTGGTTGGGGTGCACACCTCGACGACAGGGAGGCTTCAGGCAAGTGGACTCTCGCAGAGACACTCTTTCACATCAATCTGCTGGAATTGGAAGCGGTGGCGAGGGCCCTCAAGTCGTTTGCAGTTTGTCTCACCGGCAAGTGGGTCACCGTTTGCGGCGACAATACGACAGCCCTGTCTTACCTGCGCCGTCAAGGTGGAACACGATCGCCTGCTCTCTCGAGAAAAGCGGAGGGGATCCTTCTGTGGGCTCAAGCCAAACAAATCTCCCTGTCGGTGGAGTATGTCCCGGGAAAACTGAACGTTTTAGCGGACCAGCTCAGCAGAAAGGGCCAGATCCTACCCACGGAATGGACTATTGCACATCAGTCTCTCCTCCCACTGTGGTCCCTCTGGGGGAAACCGCACGTGGACCTGTTCGCCACGAGGTTCAACTGCAGGCTGCCGGTCTACGTATCACCTATGATGGACCCTCAGGCACTAGCGCGCAACGCCTTCTCGATGCCCTGGACAGGAATGTCGGCGTATGCATACCCTCCAACGTCTCTCCTACCCAAGGTACTCGAGAAATACAGCCGCGATCTACCCCGGCTGATCATCATCGCCCCATTCTGGGAGACCAGCCCTTGGTTCCAGGAGCTCACCAGCCTCTCACACGTTCCAAGCGTCCCTCTTCGTCTCACAAAAGACACTCTGCTTCAGCCACGCACGGGAGTCGGCCACGCCAACCCCCAACTGTTTCAGCTGACCGCATGGCTACTATGCGGTCAGGCCTGCGAGCACGCGGACTCTCAGAACAAACTGTGGACTTAGTACTCAAGGCGAGACGACAGAGTACTAACAAACTATATGACATACGGTGGGCCTCATGGTATGGTTTCTGTTTGTCCCATGGCATTTCTCCGTTAGATCCTTCCGGTCCGGAGTTTACTCAGTTTTTGGCTCACCTCCACCAGAACCGCGGCTTATCCGCTCAGACGTTAAATGGATACAAGGCTTCTGTTGTGCATACTATAACGGTAACTACGGGCAAGAGAAATCCTTCTTTTTCCTTAGCTATTGAACTTTCACATCTGATTGATGCAGTCCGCAACAAGTCTGTGTCCTCGGGCGTTCGCCTTCCTCAGTGGGATTTGTTCGTTGTTCTGTCCTTTCTTCGGGATCAATGTGAACCTTTAGCATCGTTGTCTTTCAAGTTGTTGACATACAAGACAGTTTTTCTATTGTCTTTAGCTACGGCTAGGCGGGTTAGTGGCGTCCATGCTCTTAGCGGTCTAGGTTCGGATATTGAGTTCAATTCTTCGGATCAATCCATGACACTGTCTTTTCTTCCGGAGTTTCGTGCTAAGAACCAGTCCGCTCAGGCGTCCTCTCCTTCAGTGACAGTTCAGAGTCTTTGCACCATTCTGGCTCCTGATGACACCGACAGATTCCTATGTCCAGTTAGAGCCCTTCGGTTATACTTGAAGAGAACTTCTCAGTTCCGAGGGCACAAACGACGCCTGTTCGTTTCACTGAATGACAAATACATGAAAGACATTTCGAAATCCACCATTTCTAGGTGGCTGATAGATGCTATAAAATTAGCATACTCAAACGCTGACAAATCCTTGCCCCAAAACCCCCTGAGAGCCCATGAAATTCGGGCTATCAGCTCCTCCTTGGCCATGATCAAGGGTGTGGCCTTATCCAGCGTCTTGGAGGCCGCCTACTGGAAGTCAGAGACCACGTTCTTGAACTTCTATCTACGACATTTCTCCGCCAGGAGACAAAATGATACCTACGGCATCAGGAAGCTGGTGCTGGCACAGACCCCTGTCTCCTTGGTCTAACGGTAATTTATGTTGTTATTGTTTATTGGGATGCATATATATGTATATGCCTGTTGGGGGAATGAAATTATATGTTCATACGGATGCTTCCGGTGCTATCACGGGGATACCCTGGGTAATCCCGCTTTTTGGATATAATGGGTATGAAATGTTTGCTATTTGTTGGAAAGTTAAAAATTCAACAATGTTTTTTCTTACCCACCTCCTCGTTGGGAAACAACTCATTCGTAGTGAAACGGTAACATGATAGAATAGATTGGATGATTTTAGTTAATATAACTATCTATTCTATCTATATACTTACCGTTTCACTACGATCAAAGGTTCCCACCCACCTCCCTCCGACGAAAACATCGTTGCGAGTCGATTAGTCAAAAAATTTATCATGATTCAAAGTTGGCTCCCCGGAAGTGACGTCAGGAAGGGGATCCACAGCAGCTCAGTGGTATTGCTAAACCAGACCAAGGGAAGTAAGTTAGTCTTGTGAAGACTAAGACTTTTTTGGTCTTTGGTAATTGGCATTAGCTCCAAATTGGAAGAGATAACTCATTCGTAGTGAAACGGTAAGTATATAGATAGAATAGATAGTTATATTAACTAAAATCATCCATTCTTCTTCTTCTTCTTTGATCGCTCAGACAGTTTCCTGTCAATTATGAGCGCAGATGTGTCATGCTGCCGTTATGCGCCTAACTAAGAAATAGTCAGGCCCAGCAAGTCCGACTTCGGGTGGAGGAAATGTTTTTGAAAGTGTTTTATGAAAAAAGGCAGGAGAATGGACCGGTAAGGCAGAAAGATAGTAGATGACAGTAAGCAAAGGGAAAAGGCAGAGTCAAAGAGAGAGACAGATTAGAGGAAGTTACAAAGAAACTATAAGATAGAAACAAAGAGCCCCAACTCTCTCTGCTATGTCTGATTTCCCCCCCGTGGGGATACCGGGGGTCTTTTGTATAAATAGTTCCCCCACCTTCTGGATGTTCTGTGAAACTTTATATCTTCAGTGTTGCTGACTGTTTCTTCACTTTTGCTCTGACTTATGCTGCGTGATTTATGTAACGGTTTTTTTTCCCCATACACAATCTGGAAACAAGTGAACAGATTTGTGTCTTTTCAATGGTCAACCTATGGTGATATTTTTCACGCCAGAGGGCAGTCAATGCACTAGGGGCTTATCACGCGATTTTCTTACTTGGGCGTAGTGAGAGAGAGAGTGATGGTAGGACCACTCACTATCTCTCTCTCTTTCTTTATCCCCAACTAATAATATAGAGAGGATTAGCCCCACACGAGCGTCATGCCCTCTGGTGTGAGAAAAATCGCACTAAGTCTCTCATTCCATAGTTAAAAAGCCGGTCTGCAGGGGAGAAAACTCCACCCATGTTGGTCCAATCTGGATTGAGGGGTTATGTTGCTAATTATGAATATGTCTTGTAGAAGCAATGTTGAATTTTGAAAATGAAGAAAGTGCAAGTACTGATGATCTTATTGGGGTTTATGGATTGTTGTTGTCGTACCCTGGCTAAAAGACTCCAGGGATCATACCAACAGCCGAAGCACTTGAACACTATGGTACAAATGCACCAGCTAGGGATGAGAACATTATGTGTGACCGTTTTTGATTACCTCGCCATGTGGGCAGCCACACTCCGACCTCGGAGGAGGTTTATGGATAAAGACTGTATGCAAACATGCTGGGGAAGACATTTAAGTTTGGCATGTAAAGAATGTACATTTTGATTGTGTTAAAGTCAAGAATATATTTCCGTGTCATAGATAAGTTGTAATTGTTAGTATCATGATGAAGTTTGGTTGGAAAGAATTGTAAATACAGGCGATTTTACTGTGGTTCCTTCGTAACGAAATGTAAATAGTGATGGTTATCATACATTGAATGAAGCTTACTTAAAGGCAAGATGTTTTATTGAAGTTTATTGTGAGCAGAATGAGGATGGAATAAGGATCTTGTTGTTCACTTGTGTCAAAATCTGTTTTATGAACTAGACAAAGTTGTTCATGTTTTTCTGCTATTTGAAAGTACAGTTGTTCATTTTGCTGATGGGGGTTTTTTTGCGGGGGGGAGGGAGGGGGGTGTTTCTTTTTGCTACAATGTCATTTTCAAACTGGGTTTGAAAACACTTGTTGAATGTGATAAATTTAATATAAACCTCTTCGCTGCCCACGACTTATATATACATCCTCTACAGCGCTTCAGTACTTGCCACCGACGTGTATATATACATCGCCGCTAAGTAGCGATATTGCCGCGTTCAAAAATCGTGCGGCAAGCCGGCGGCGCATGCGCAAGTAGTAGGCGGCAGCGAAGGGGGTAAGCTCTAATGCGTTACTGTTTTAAAAAGAATTTTAAAAAGGGCGGAGTAGGTTGCAACGTAGCAATCAAAGTTGAAGCTTTCACAATGAGAAACATTTGTATGACAATATCACTATCACTGCATGTGTGTATAGCATTATCGCAACATGGAGTAGTATTGAACGGTAAGAACAATAACTATGTTGGTGTGTTACGTAAAACCAGTATAACTGTCGTAACTATGTTGGTGTGTTACATACAATCAGTATAACCGTGTGGGTATTGAGTCAGTGACTATTGAACTACGATCCTGTATGAACAATTTCATGGTTACATATACCGTATTTTACGGACTACAAAGCGCACCTGATTATAACGCGCACCCCCTAAATTTTACACAAAATTATTTTGTTAAAGTTTCTTACTATGTTATCAGTCACATTATAAGGCGCAGAGGTCTCAGTCTGGGGAAAAAATGTATTGCCTTATAGTCCGTAAAATACGGTAGTTTGTGTTTGCGTATGTGTGTGCGTGCGTTTGTGTGTGTGTGTGTGTGTGTTTGCGTTTGCGTGTAGTTTTGATTGATAAAAAGTGTGTGTGTGTATTAAATTAAAACATGGCAAGTTGCTTAGCATTGAATGGTGGAATGGGGTTTGTCTGTTCACTTGTTTTGATTTGTGGACAGTTCTTTTGCGTTAAATTATGGAATAACATCTATGCTCAATTCAGGGAAAACGTTCAGCAATAAATTAGCTTTAAATCGGTGTTTGAAAACATGCAAAACACTCACTCACACAGTGAAGAAAAGTACCGGTAAGTCCATTCTGAAGAATGAAAAACCTTTTTCAGTTCAAAGTTTCAGAAATTTCATAAGAGTTGAGAGAGTATGTCAGATTTTTGTCAAGCTATAGCATTATCAACTATATTACGGGACCCATTATTTCAAATCATGTTTCCTATAAGCATCGTGACCAGTTATTTCTTTCAAAATTCTTCAGAGAATTGACATATAATGATGTGTAGATGTATGAGATGTTATCATATATGTGTGTGTGTGCGTGCTTTCATACATGCACCAGTAGGTGTGTGTGCTTGTACAAAGTTTAAGGTTATTGCATGTGATCTTTATTTGAATTTGCATATTGTGATTTAGTGCGTTGTATGCATTCAGAAGTATTTGAAATTACTTTGACTGCATGATGTGTTACATTTGTACACATTCTGTTTCCGACAAAGCAGGATCCATGTGATGAAATGTTTTAGTTAAGGTCAAAATACATATGGTTAGTTCTCACTCTTTCCCCATGGCAACACAATGATTCTCTAGTACAGTGGCACCTCCCTTATAAGACCTTAAAAAATCATCCAAATTGAGGTCGTATATAGGAGGGGTCTTATGCATGAGGTGACATTTTTAATACTTACAAAGAAGGGCAATGTCTCAGAGAAGTAGGTCTTATATGGGAGGGAGTCTTATAAGGGAGGTTCCACTGTAATGATATTAACTGATACATGGATGCTCCTGCTTTCAGGATGTCCTGAAGTTCAGGATTTTTTTGTCCAGGATGTCCTGAAATTCAGGATTTTTGTTATTACCTCGAGCCGGCGTCGCCGAATTATGAGAATTTGAGAAGACGCATTTTGCTGGTCATAGAGGTCATGAAGTTTAACCAGAAGTGAAAGTGCAACGAGAGCCTGTCAATTACGTTGGAAACTGTTGTTTCCCTTCAGCTTCCACGGGGCATTGCCCTCCAGAACCCCCAGGAGGGGCGCTGTCCCTGCACTCTGACGGGGCCTAGGCGGCCCCTGGACCCCTTCCTGGCAGGATTTTTGAGATTTCGCAGGAGCACCCATGCTGATATCACTTGTCTGTCACTGTGTTACCATGGAAGAAGATTCAAAGCTAACAACGTGTATTCTGACCGTTACTGAACTGTGTCTAAAGAAAGTTATGTATTAATCTGAAGCTTGGATTGATGTCATCTTAAGTAGGTTATATGCGTGCACCTATGCATAACATACACGTATTCATACTGGCAGCTACTTACACATGCACATGCGAGCGCACACACACGCACACACACACACACACAAACACACACGCACACGCACACGCACACACACACACACACACACACACACACACACACACACACACACACACACACACACACCAAAAAACTCTTTCTAAAGGCCCAGCCACACTGCATACGATTCGACCCCAATACCATCCGATTGTGACGATGATGTCTGTGAGTCATGATTCACGTGAAATACTTCCGTCTGAAAATAGTTCTTCTATTTCCGCCCACTATGCTCAAGTAGACCCCAATGCACAAATCAAATTGAATGTCTGATGCAAAATTATAGTAATAATAATATAAACAACAAATGTCGAAATTGAAACCCAAAGCAAAAGGTTTAATCACAGAAACACAAAACAAGTCACGACGTTTCGGGCTCAACCTGTTTTCCAGTGCTAAAAGCAGACATGACATAAGTGACATTAGGTATTAGGTACTTTATAGTCACAGAGGCGTCTCTGTGAAATTCGGGTTGCTCCCACCCGGAGAGCGCGTCGCAGCCAGAGGCGCTCCACTCAATTTTACAATTTGTGTGACTGATGAGGAAGGAAATATTTTTACCAAATGACAACTTTTACGTTGCCACTGGGTTTAACGTGTGCTAAGTGCATGGGCACATGGGACCTCGGTTTATCGTCTCATCCGAAAGACTCCACGTTCAGACCGTAAGGCCTAGTGCAAAGTGAGAGGAAAAATCCCCTGTACTCAGGTTCGAACTCGGGTTTACTTGACACGAGGCGAACGCGCTACCACTGTGCCACTCTACACCACATGACGTAAACACGTAAACAACTTGTGATGCAATAATATAAACAAATTCGTTTCTTCCAATAATAATATAAATTTTAAAAAAGAAACCAACAAATAAATGTGGTGGTGAGGTCCTCCTTGGCCAGCTCCAGGTCACCGTGCAGCAGGGGCTGTGTTTTCTGACGTGTGAGAGAGTATTGTGTTGGACTCTTTCACAACGACACGACATGCAACACATATAGCTTCAGTTGAGTCTAAACAGAGGTCGTTCGCCAAGTCGGCGAATAGGGATAGGGTTAGAATTGATCGACCAGAAAAAAAGATAGGGTTAGAAATGGGGTGAGGCTTAGGGTTAGAACTGAAAACAACCAAAATGAATGATTTGAACAAATTTCATCACCAAAACAAACACTCTGGACGTGAGAACAAAAGTTCAGTGTTCGTCCTCGACCTTTGTGGTTAGGGTTAGAACTTACGGTAGGGATAATGATAGGATTAGAACGACACCTCAAGAACAAGAGCAAAACGAAAAGCAAACTTCAGTTGTGCGAAAAATATTGAAAATTACAACTTCGTCAGGCACAATAAAATAAAAAAGATGGCTTCTGCCGGTCTATGTGATCTCTGGCGGACGACCTCTGTTTAGTCGCATGTTATAGCTTCAGCTTTCAACTCCTCTTCTCAGTTTAATTTCAACCATGGCGTCTGTGTGGGTGAGTAAGTACACAAGTGCATTGTGGGACACAACATCTTTTGTTTTTACGCAAATAAAATGCACGGTTCTAAACCACTGGTACAAAAACCTGACCAATCCGCAACAAGTATGATAGTAAATGTTCAGAATGGTCAAAAATTCAGATATTTCGTCCGGTTCGTTCGTGTACGGGGGACTACAAATATAGTGAACAAAGCCAGCAGGGTTTGATCAGATTCGTTTGGACAGTAGAATTTCATGAGAATCATGCCTGACAAATGTCGCAATCGCATCGCATTGGGATCGAATCATATGTAGTGTGGCAGGCCCTCAAACACGCTACACTCAATTGTTGACATTGACCTTAACATATGCATGTGATTAACTGCAACAGTCTTAATTAACGTTGAATATGTGTCAGCTGCTACTGTATATACATTATCGCTTCTTGAGACATAAAATATCATTTGCTTCATAAATCCAGTGATGAACTCATCTTTTTTTTTTGGAGGGGGGGGGGAGCGTACAAAATCACCTCAGTATTTTTGTTATGCATTGTCTGTGATATGATTTTATATGAGGAGGGTCCACAGTATTCATTCCATTTGTTGTGCTTACTTGCGTGTCTATTTTAAAGTGTTTTTTGGTGTGAGTTTCTTGTTGGTGTGTTTTGTTATGCATGGTCGAACTTTACGCGGTGACAGTCCTGAGATAACCATAGCTGTTGACGGGACTATAACAGACTAAGAAAAAAAAATTGTTGTATTTTTTACTTTTGTGAGAAAGGCGGGGAGGGAGGAGGGAATAAGTTGAGATAGATCTGGGGAAAAGGTGATTGTGGTTGTGAATTATTTTGCTGTAAAAGAACTTTTCCCCAAAGAGGGAGGATTTTATTTCATCACACACCAAAAAAAAACATTCGGTTTTTGGCTTTGTCATTCATTGTTTGATTTGTTGGAGTTTTACTTATTAGGTGATGCCCACATTTCTTTCTCTCCTTTCAGACATCACCTAAGTAAAACTTTTCAAATTGGGCTACAAAATAATTGACAAACACTGAAGTTGAAAATTTCAGTGAGGCAAGGTTTTATTTTGAATTGTCTTGTTGTTGTTGTTGGGTTTTGTTGTTTTGCTTGATTCACTTAAAACATGCTGTTTTCATTATGATGAATGTTTATGCATGCATCCGGTCTATGCTATGGCCTAGGCTTTGATGAGGGTTCTTGGTACATGTATCTGGATCAGGGGCAAAACTCTGCAACTAAGCTCCATGGTCCCACATCTTTACGTTCCCATAACTATTATTTCCATGGATCTATGCTCCCACAGTATTAGTTTCTACAGGGTTTGGGTGTGGGGGTGTTCCTTAACTCTCTGCCCTCATAGCTTCATTTTCTATCTTCCCACAGTCTCTCTCTCTCTCTCTCTCTCTCTCTCTCTCTCTCTCTCTCTCTCTCTCTCTCTCTCTCTCTCTCTCTCTGTGTCTCTCTCTCACTCTCTCTCTCTTTGGTGTTATTTTCTTGTTTTTGATGCGACTGTTATGTGTCATTATAACCCGCTCCCCCAGTCTCCCTATGAAACGGGCAGAAGGCCTATTCGTTAAAATTGTTTGAATTGAATTGAATCTCTCCCTCCCTCCCTCTCTCTCTCTCTCTCTCTCTCTCTCTCTCTCTCTCTCTCTCTCTCTCTCTCTCTCTCTTGATGCTCTGCCTACTATGTTGTTACATTTCTGCTACTGTTGTTGTTTCTGTTGACGATGTTCCTGTGTCTCAATGTTCGTTTATAGTATTAGTTACATGCTGCATGCTTAGAACCAAGGACAGAATGGAAGCAAGACTAGGCCCAGCCTAAATTCTTATCTTTGTAAAATAAAGTATTTGAAGTTTGAACTCTCTCTCTCTCTCTCTCTCTCTCTCTCTCTCTCTCTCTCTCTCTCTCTCTCTCTCTCTCATTCTTGAATTGAAACCTCTATCCCTGAATGAAGGTCCACAATATTAAAATCAACAAACGTATACTCCTCCTTCCTGGTTCTGAATATATTATGTGGGTGGGAGGGCATTAAAAACAAACGTATAAAAAGAACGGATCGCTCAAACCATAGACAAAATGATTTGCAATACATGTAGTGTAACAACAGTACGAATTTTTTGTTGATTTTGCTCGAGGTCAGCCAAAATAACTCAAATCAGAAAGGTCATGCCTAAATTCACAATAATTATCATCGGATATTGCGACTGTTTAGCATATCCATTTTTCGTTGGCACATTTTTGAATTTTAGAAAACTCCTGCTGAATGATGATATCCAAGAATGTAGTATTTAGTTCAGAACAAGGGTGATAGTTTGTTTTTGCCACTAACGAGTATCCTGAGTATGTGTGTGTGTGTTTGTGATATCACTGTGATTTGAACTTATCGACCTCTCTGCAACCACTTCTAGTTCTATGCCTATGACTCTCATTCACTGTGCATATCTTTCTACGGTTATTGGTTTTACAGTATTTCCTGATTTTGACTTGCGCCTGATTTTGGCGCCAGGATAATAGTTATGTCACCCACACATACACACACAAAAACCACCTGCTCTATTAGTCTATGATACTGAATGTACAAAAGGCACCCTATTCTTTTGAATGACCAAAATTACCTTCAAATTGTTGAAAGAAAAAGTTTGTTTTGTTTTGTTTGAATAACACACATTTTCAACTATCATTGGTTTTTCTATGAAGATCTATAAAACAAAAAGGTAGTACAATGTACCTCCCTTATAAGACCTTCAAAAACCATAAAAAAGGTCTTATGAGGGAGGGGTCTCATAAGGGAGGGGTCTCATAAGGGAGGTAATTTTAATACTTATAAGGAAGGGCAATGTTTCAGAGAAGTAGGTCTTCTCTAATATGTATTCATTTTCATAGAGATGTATGGTGAGGATGCGTGGGCCAGTTTGTTAGAAATGTTTGTACGAATGGTGAGTGAAAAGCGCATTGAGTTGCTTTGCAAGATTATGCGCTATATAAGCATTATTAATTATTATTTTTTATTTATGTGGGAGGGAGTCTTATAATGGGAAGTCTTATAAAGGAGGTTCCACTATACGACCTTCAAAAATCATTTTTTTTAAATGAGGTCTTATAAGGGAGGGGTCTCATAAGGGAGGTAATTTTAATACTTACAAAGAAGGGCAATGTCTCAGAGAAGCAGGTCTTATGTGCGAGGGAGTCTTATAATGGAAAGTCTTATAAGGGAGGTTTCACTATAAGACCTTCAAAAATCATTTTTTTAAATGAGGTCTTAAAGGGAGTGGTTTCATAAGGGAGGGG
>CM065695.1:39191388-39301388 GCA_017654935.2 Phymorhynchus buccinoides | reverse complement strand
ACCTCCATTAGAAAAGGTATAGCGATTTTGCCTTTGATGATTGTGTTGTCCATTTTGCCTGTTTTGTTTGATTCTTTAATCGTCTGTCACAATACTTGTGTATATGTAGCTTTATAAGTAGCCTAACTTAGTATATAGGCCTACACTTAGCGTCATTATATTTTTAAACGTTATCGGCGCATATTTTTCCTGCTTTTCTTTTGTAAATGAAAATTTGTACACGGTTCAGGTATATATCCCAACATTTAAACCATAAAAATCCCCCGAAGACGGAGTGTGGCTGCCCACGTGGTGGGGTAATCGAAAACAGTCACACGCGTAATGCTCTCATCCCTAGCTGATGCACTTGTACCATAGTGTTCAAGTAATTCGGCTGTTGGGATGATCCCTGGAGTCTTTTAGCCAAGGTAAGCCAACAACAACAACAAACCATAAAATTGTGGAGCTAATCTGATCAGTTATTTGATATAAGAACATTAAATTGTGCTTTGAGTTTATGTTTAATTGCTATATCAAGCATAGTTGCTTGAAGCATTTACACAGATTTTGATGAAGTTTCATGCCAGATAAATGGAATATGTGTGCATCAGTTTGATCCAGAAACCACGTAGCCAATCATCGTTTGGGTGTTTCAAGATGAGACCCCTTCAGTAAAATTCCACAGGAAACGGATTACTGAAAACCCCAAACAAATAGTCGCTGTACGTGTTTGTTCTCTAGCGATTGTCATATGGCCTCAGTTCCTTTCTACAGAGAAGAGCCATCAACGCAGACGTTTACCCAAAGGTGCTTTTGACATGTCCATGCACGGGTATCAGAGGTCACCTACTTTATCATGACAACGCAAGTGACCACACTGCCGCAGCTACTTTGGACATTCTACAAGAAAACAGAGTTCAGTTGGTCTCCCTCTCACTTATTTCTCCGATCTAACCCCTTGTGACTGTATCTTATTATCTTATGCAAAGTTATCTTATGCAAAGCGCCAGTTAATAAAAGGGACGCAACCCTAAACATGGGCTTGAGTTTATTTATGTCCATTTCTCAGTATAATTACCTGGAATCCAAAGTACACTAGTTTTGTGAGTAAGAATCATGTTATCTTATTAAGCGACTTAGCTGGCTCTTTTGTCCACCAGGTGGCATAACGCTCGAGTGGGGCTAATCCTCTCTATATTCTTAGTTGGGGATAAAGAGAGAGAGAGAGAGAGAGAGAGAGAGAGAGAGAGAGAGAGAGAGAGAGAGAGAGAGAGAGAGAGAGAGAGAGATGGGGGTATGAGAAGAGAGACTGAGAGAGAGAGAGATAGGGAGGAGTCCCACCCTCCCTCTCTCTCTCTCTCACTACGCCCAACTAAGAATATAGCGTGATAAGCCCCTAGTGGATTGACTGCCCCCTGGCGGTCAAATTATCGCCATAAGTCGACCAATGCAATAACGATAATAATGATGGCAACAATGATGCTCATGACAACGACAAAGAAGACGATACCAACAACAAGGACTACGACGATGACGAAAACAAAAATGACGACGACGACGATGATGATGTTGAGTACAATAACATCACTTTACATTGTTGTGTGCCTGTTTTTTGGATGTTGAGTCCGACATATTAGTCCCCGAGCCGAAGGTTCGGGAACTATTGTTTTTGGTCTGGTCCGTCCGGCGTGCCTCCGTCCGTCCGTCCGTCCGGCCTCCCTCCGTCCGTCCGTCCGGCTATTCGTCCGTTTTTATCAAAAACTATTCAGTCTATCATCATCAAATTTGGCATACTAGTTTGCCAAGATGCAAGCTATCCACTGATGTATTTAGTTTTACATTAAGGTCAAGGTCGCGCCAGTTACGGGGTTCAAACCCCGAAACACATAATCGCTAATATCTCGTGAAGTTTTGCATGTAGGGGAAGACGGGGTAAAAAACGCATGGGCGGGTAAGAAGCCCACCCCAATTATCTCATGAAATGAAGCAAATTTCAGTCTCATTTTGCCCATGAGACGAGCATTAATGTCTAGCATTCGTCTCATGGGCAAATTTGACTGAAATTTTCTTTTTTTCATGATAATTGGGGTGGGCTTCTTACCCGCCCATGCGCTTTTTACCCCGTCTTCCCCTATTTCAATGCAGTTTTTTTCACAACATTTCTTGATGAATGGTCTATAACACATTGTCATGAATTTTTCTGTGCGCTCGTGTGCGCATGATCGCGCGCGCTCAAATCACGGGTCCGAACCCCAAGGCTATATATAAAAAAAACTATTCAGTTACGTGCTGTTTTGATGCGTTTTTATGTAGTTACGTGCTGTTTTGATGCGTTTTTATGTATGTGTTCAGCCAACACATTCCGATTTCGGAGTAGCTCGGCGATGCTGCGAGGGGACTTTGCAGCCGCTCGGCGTTGCACTTGTTTTATTTGAAATCATGCTGTATGGCAGATCAATATCGTCTGTCTATCACTCAATAAAGCTACTGTTACCACGTGAATGGACGACATTAATTATGCAGAAATTGAGCAGACTTCTTCAACTATTACGTCCAAAGCAAACTGGAAGGGGAACAAAGTAATATGGAAGAACCATCAGACAATCTCACCAGTGAACTCTGTGAGTATTGATGTCGATACACGGAATCCTTGGGCGCGTGAGTAGGCCTAGTCTCGGGTTTTCAATGTAAGAGTCCATGTTCCAGCTCTTCCTGTCTGTGTGTGTGTGTGTGTGTGTGTGTGTGTGTGTGTGTGTGTGCGTGTGTGCGTGTGCGTGCGTGCGTGTGTGCGTGCGTGCGCGCGCGCGCGTGTGTGTGTTTGTGCGTGCGTGTGTGTGTGTGTGATTGTCACTTGTTTCTCTTTACTTTTCTATATCTATGTTGTTTCCCTTTTAAAACTGAGAAGAAGAAAAATCCCTCCGATTATCATCGATTTTCCATACCTTTTTTTAAAATTTCTTTTTTTTACAATTTTTCTCTCTCATAACTTTCCACACATGTTCACTATTCCGTTTGAAGTCATGAAACCATCACTCCAGCCACATAATGCACTTTGAATCTCATCTTCATTATTCATAAAGGCTGCGCTGCGGCGATTAACGCTCAATTTTTCTTCTTCTTCAGGTTATACCTGCTGAATCTGTCAAGGCGCAAAGCGATATAATTATTAACCCGATTTCTTTTCATTGTTCTTGCAGATTAAAACAAAGCCCTGCCCATGATGATCAATTGGTTGATCGATGATTATTATTTTGTTGTCAATTGATTTATTGATTGTGTGATTGATTTAACAAAGCCCTGCCCATGATGATCAATTGGTTGATCGATGATTATTATTTTGTTGTCAATTGATTTATTGATTGTGTGATTGATTTATTGATGGGTTGGTTACGTTATTAAATGTTTGATTGGTGACCAGTATATCGTCTTCTTCGAACGCTCAGACAGTTTCCTGTCAATTATGAGCGCAGATGTGTCACGCTGCCGTTATGCGCCTAACTAAGAAATAGTTAGGCCCAACAAGTCCGACTTCGACTGGAGGAAATCTTTTTGAAAAATGTTTCTTGAAACAAGGCAGGACTGAGAATGATAGTATAATGATAAGGCAGAAAGATAGTAGGTGACAGCAACCAAAGGGAAAAGGCAGAGTCAAAGAGAGTGACAGATTAGAGGACGTTGCAAGCACAGAACTTCCAGAAGGTGGGGGAACTATTTATGCAAAAGACCCCCCTGGTATCCCCACGGGGGGATCGATTGATTAACTGATGGATACATCAATTGAATATGAAAGTTATAATGAAGAAAATTTAGGCCTAAACCTTTAAAGATGAAAGTTGTTTTTGTGTTATTTTTCTTTTTTGTTGATTAAAAATGTTATAAACGGAAACGTATTATTCAACCACTAATTCATATCACACGACAGACGTCAGTAGCCCTCCTGTTGTCAACGTGACGACACATTCTGACGTCCGCACCACCAAGAGCCCTCGACATGACGTCACGGAGGAGGAGATCCACCACGACCTGATGTGCGGTCACTCGGAGATGTCCTTCAGAATCCCCATCACAGAGGAAATGTTACCGCTTCCTAAGGTGATGAATCTCTCTCTCTCTCTCTCTCTCTCTCTCTCTCTCTCTCTCTCTCTCTCTCTCTCTCTCTCTCTCTCTCTCTCTCTCTCTCTCTCTCTGTGTGTGTGTGTGTGTGTGTGTGTGTGTGTGTGTGTGTGTGTGTGTGTGTGTGTGTGTGTGTGTGTGTGAGAGAGAGAGAGAGAGAGAGAGAGAGAGAGAGAAAGAGAGAGAGAGAAAGCCCCACAGTGTTTGTGTGTGTATGAGAGAATACGAATACGAATACGAATACGAATGTTTTTATTGAGGGTAAAACAGATAAGCTGGGTAGCTTTTTTACACTATTGCCCTCAAGCAAATAAACAATTAATGAAGAAAATGATTAACAGAAACGTAAAAACAACAACAAAACTGGCAACAATAGTGACAAAAATATACATGTAATATAATACAACAAGGCAAAAATGGCCACACAACAGCAATTCAAAATTAAAGACCCCCACCCCACCCCACAAAAAACCCACCAAGAAACAACAACAAAAAACACCTCCCAGTCTCTACCCCCTCCCCCCCGCACTCACTCCCACAAGCACCCCCCACATACCCCACCCCCACAAACCTATGCACACATACATACATGCATACAAATTCTTATATTATGTACATGTACATGTATCAGTTCACATAAAATCTTAAATGTTCTCTACACCTTGTAATATCATTTGAATGTATATATAAACATAATTAAACGTGTATTGTGAACATAATGTATTGTAATTCGCAAGGAGAGAGAGAGAGAGAGAGAGAGAGAGAGAGAGAGAGAGAGAGAGAGAGAGAGAGAGAGAGAGAGAGAGAGAGAGAGAGAGAGAGAGAGAGAGAGAGAGAGAAAGCCCCACAGTGTTTGTGTGTGTATGAGAGAGAGAGAGAGAGAGAGAGAGAGAGAGAGAGAGAGAGAGAGAGAGAGAGAGAGAGAGAGAGAGAGAGAGAGAGAGAGAGTGTATGTGTGTGTCTATGTTCAAGTATGTGTGGTTAAGCTCACACAGAGAGAGAGAGAGAGAGGGTGTTGGGTGCGTTTGTTGTGTGTGTGTGTGTGTGTGTGTGTGTGTGGTCAAATATGTATGTGTGTCGATAAGCTCAGAGAGAGATAGGGTGGTGGTGGATCCGTTTGTGCATCTGCATGTAGGCCTAGTACGTTGGCAGTGTGTGTGTGTGTGTGTGTGTGTGTGTGTGTGTGTGTGTGTGTGTGTGTGTGTGTGTGTGTGTGTGAGTGTGTGTGCCGTGTGTGTGTGTGCCAGTGCGTGCGTGTGCGTTCGTGCGCGCGCGTGAACATGCAAGAGCACTCGCATGAACATGCATACAATCATCTCAATGTATTCATTTCACTAAAAAAAACACCTTTTCCCGATTCTTTATTCCCACTCCAGACAATCACCCTGTTCGACCCCAACTGCCGTGTGGAAGTTTCTGAGGGGGGAGGTTATATCTGGGGCAGCACCGTGCTGACTGGCTGCGGAACCACAGTGAGCGTCACCAACGACTCCATCATCTTCTCCAACACCCTCATTCTGGACTACACCCTGGACGATTCTGGAGAGGCCATAGACATCACCGATAGCTTCAACGATGATGACGACAGCATGAATCATCATAATTCCAGTCTTGGTAATGTTTCTGTTCCTATGACCAACTCAACTGGCCACTTCGGGTTTGGCAACAACAGCCATTCGTACAACAACTCCCATATGAACAGCAACCATACTTTTAGCAACAACGGCAACCATAGTTTCAACAACAGTGGCAGCTATAACAATCACAGCGTCAGCAGCAGCAACACGTTCAGCAACAATGCTACCAGTAACAGCAGCAGCTGGGGAGGCATGGGCAATGTTGGTAACATCACCGACTTCAACTCTACTACAATGGGGCAAAATGGCAACAGCAGTATCGTCGACCATAGCCCGGTTAATAGCAGCAGCGAGAATAACGGTAATATGGCTAAAAACTCGACAACCACCGACAACAACAATAATGCTAGCCATAGCAGCCACCACCACCACCACCACCACCACAGCAGCAGCAGCAGCAGTAGCAATAACAACAGTAATACCAGTACCACAGATTCAGCAAATATGGCTAATACTACTCATCACCACCAGCACGATAACGACACTGGTATCGCCAATATCGTCATTCCTCACAACCTGACCACTGAGGGGGATAACGTAACAACAGAAACGAACACCACCAACGGTCTTCCTCCGTCTTCAAACTCCACTTCTAATAATGACACTGCTGGTCAAGAAATGACCACCAGCCAGTACAGGCTCTATAACGAAAGCCAGGGAAACAACTGGAACAACAGCAATAATTATACCACGCGCAGTCACGTGATGAATACCACCAGTTCCAACAACCACCGCAACGTCTCTTACGCTACCACCACCACCACCCCCGGAACGATCGTCATGACCACAACAAGAAACAACACTAACAGCAAGAACACCTTCTACATCAAAACCATCCCCTTAGAGTGTCGCTACGACAGGGTCTCCGATCTCAAACTCAGCTACCTTCCGGTCGTCCGGAAGATCCTGTTCACGGAGAGAGGCGTTGGCGTCTTCCTGTTTCAAATCGAACAGTTCAAGAACGCTTCGTTCCTGTCCAAGTTCGGCGAGTCTTCGTACCCTCTGAGAATGAAGCCGACGGAGGATGCGTACGTTCAGCTCAGCTTGGGCAAAGAATCGGAGACAAGTCTGGGGGACTCTTACGGCATGGAGGTACACAGATGTGTGGCTAGCTCGTCCCCGTCTTGGACTGAGGCTACTCGGGATGGACACAACTTCAGAGAGCTGATAGTTGAAGGGTAAGCTGTGAAGGAACTTCTAAGTTCCTTTTCTTTCCCTCCCCCCCCCTCCCCCCCTTCCTTATTCTTTCTTTCTTTTTCTTGCGTCTGCCTTAACCTTTTTTTTTATCCCAATGTTCCTTGCTTAAACATTTTCATATTGTTTTCAAAAACATAAACTTATATTTATAATGTTTCTCCCCCCCCCCCCCCCCCCCCCCCCCCCCCCCCCCCCCCCCCCCCCTCTTTTTATTATTATTTTTTCGTACCAAGACTTTGACTCGGAGATGAAAGAGGGACTCGGAGATGAAAGAGGTTTTTTTTTTTGCTATGTAAATAGTTTTGCATAATGTTCTATTCTAAATGCAACATATATTTATTCATATAACACCCTTACTCTCTCTCAGATGTCCAGTCAGAAAGGAGGTCCACCTCCATAGCCAGCCAGAACGATCCCCTTGCCCGAACAACGCCTGCCCCTACAAGCCCAAGACTGACCAGTCCCTCCTCCATCCTAACAACAGCCAATCCCAATCCCACAATCCTCGCCTCTTCCGATTCAGCTTCCGCAGCGTGACCTTTGACCACAAAAGGTCAGGGTCGATGTCGGGCTCTGACCTCGTGTACATTCACTGCCGGGTCAAGCTATGTCCCGCTGCTTCCTGCCGTTTCCAAGGCCGTTGCCAAGATCCCGCGACCTTGAACTCGACCCAGACCCTTGAGCGGAAGAAGAGGGAGGCTGGAAAGGAGGAGGAAAGGAGGGGAGGGGAGCAGAGGAAGGTGAAGGGTGATGGGGAGGCGGGACGTCAGCTGTCGACTGGACCCCTGTTGATCGTGGAGGAAGTGGAAGGTATGACGTTGTAGTGTATCCTTGTTCCCCGTGGGGATAGCCTTTCGTAAAAAATAGTTCCCCCACCTTCTGGAAGTTCTGTGCTTGTAGCTTCCTCTAATCTGCCACTCTTTGACTCTGCCTTTTCCCTTTACTATCTATCATCTACTATCTTTCTGAACTTATTGGCCCATTCTAATGCCTTTTTTTTTCCAAAAAGAAATCTTCCAAATGATGTTTCTCCTTTGAGCTCCTCCAAAATCGGAATAAATCGGCTGTACGCAGCGGGGAGACCAGTGAAAACTGAAAACCGGACACATACATACCTTACCCAATATGGCCATATGGCCTGGGAACGCAGAAGAAGAGAAGAAGTAGTGTATTATTTAGCCCCTCCCCCCCCTCTGTTTGAAGTCCCTCGCCTTTCCAAATGCATAGGGTTAATGCGATCCTTTGTGTTTTTCTTTCTTTCTTTTTTCTGTTCTTTCTTTGCTGTTTTCTCTGTCTGTCTGTCCAGTATCTTGTGAACCCATGCACAGAATCACTTCAAAAGTTATACCTTGAATGGTAAGATTTAGCATGGTGACAGCCCTGACATGGCCTTTGTTGTCGACGGGGCTATAATTTTAATCGTTGAAACCTGGAGTTGAAGCCACTACTGCAGTGAAGTATTGTTTGTTGCTGCACTCGTATCAACGACACCTTGATTTCTTTCTTTCTTCTTCAGTTCTTCTTCTGCGTTCCCAGGCCATAAGGCCACAATGGTTACGTACGTGTTCGTTTTCCAGTTTTCACTGGTCTCCTCGTAGCATTCAGCCAACATTCCGATTTCGGAGGAGCTCAAAGTAGAAAACTAGGACCTACATGGAAGAGTTTTTTGGAAAAAGGCAGGAGAATGGGCCCCAAAGTCAAAAATATAGATGACACAAAGCTAGGAAAAAGGCAGTCAAAGAGAGATTATAGGAAGTTACAAGCACATAACTTCCAGGTGGAGGAACTATTTGTACAAAAGACCCCCCCCCCCTCCCCAGTGGATCTTAAGTAATTTTCCCCCTTAATACTTTATAGTTTGGTTATTCAGATGGAGGGTGTGGGGCGAGAGGTGGGGAACAGGTAGTGAGAGAGAGAGAGAGATTGGGGGGGGGGGGGGGGGGACGGACAGACAGATACAAACTTGTTCTGCTACTTATAATGCATAAGGCGCGATTTCACTCGATCTTTACTCGTTGTATCCATTTGCACAGAAGTCAAAGACCCCGAACCAGCGGAACCAGCGGAATCAAACCTCTTTTCGCCCCTTGTCCTTCTGTTCGGCATCACCACAGTCATCGCCACCTTCGTCGCCATGGCAGCGCTTGTTGCTTGGAAACGCAGCGGTCGGGGTCGAGGTCGTCTCCAAGGTCATGTTATCTTGGAAGATGGCAAGCTTTCCGGGTAACTTTGGAGTTTTTCAATTTTGAAGGAGATAACAAAATATTAAAAAAAGACATGAGACAAGTCTTTTTTCTTCTTCTTTTCTAACCGCTGGTATTTGTACAAATATTGTTTGAATATTATCAGGAATCATTTGTGTGTATGAATTTTTTTAATTATTTTTTTTATTCAATTTATTGTCCATGGATCTTGATAGTTTATCGTGAAGGTGAAGGGATTATACTTTTTTTTTTTATAGAGTAGAAGAAAATGAATCAAAACATCAAAATAAAAATCATTAGGTTGAACTATTCTACAATCATTATCCTGGAAAACATAGAAAGTGGTTTAAAAAAAAAAGTTTTTTAGATGACAATTTAGCAAATGGCTTTTTGATTTCAGATTTAGGCTGTGTACAGATTTACGCTGAAATCCTTCTTTCGTACAAATAGTTCCCCCACCTTCTGGAAGTTCTGTGCTTGTAACTTCCTCTAATCTGTCACTCTCTTTGACTCTGCCTTTTCCCTTTGCTTACCGTCATCTGCTATCTTTCTGTCTTACTGGTCCATTCTCCTGCCCTAATTTTCTATAAATTCTTACAAAGATCTCTTCAGTCAAAGTTGGACATGCTGGGCCTAACTATTTCTTAGTTAGGTGCATAACAGCAGCATGACACATCTACGCTCATATGACAGGAAACTGTGTGAGCAAACGCAGAAGAAGAAGGAAATAATGAAAGGCATGAAAGTGGATGAAGATCAAAAAAGAGGAAACATTTTCGTCCGAGAAATCCTTCCACCCGGATTTTCACCTGACGTCGGAAGTTTTGTTGGGGGGGGGGGGGGGGGGGGGGGGGGGGGGGGGGGGGGCGCAACGTTCCCAAATATTTTTTTTCAAGCACAAACATCTTTCAAGCATCAAAGAATGAGATTCTTTTCATCCAAGAAAAATCCTTCCACCCGGATTTTCACCTAACGTCCGATGTTTTGTTGGCGGGGTGCACGTGCACAACGTTCCCCAAATTTTTTTTCAAACCACCTTTTCACCTACCTCACGTCACAAGTTTTATTCAGCGAGGAGGGGGTCCGAAAATTTGGTCGGCACAAATACCTTCCACACACATTTTCAGCTAACATCGCTACTTTTGTTGAGCGAGAGCTACTCATTTCGCCTTCCTTCGCACAAATGAAGCGAGTGAGCTAAAGCGACTTCCGGTTAACCAGTTTGAGAATCGCCAAATAGAGACTTGTAGATACAACAATACGGCAAGATCGGTCCTTTACGCGGAATTCTTTCATGCCTGATAATAAGTGCATGACTTTCCGTGCGGAACTTCCGCGTATATGTGTACGTGAGCTAAATGTTTATATTTATCTATACCTTGTTTTGTTGTTGCTGGTTTGGTTCGGTAGTTTCATTTAACGTCTTTTCACCAATAGTGATATTAGACACAAAAAAGAACCAAAAACGTATTGATAATTAACAAGACTAATGCAAAAAAGACAACAATTTCTAGTAACAAGGCGTAAAAAAAAAAAATCATAACAATTTGGCAATTTCAGAATTTGCTATAACAGTAGCAATATCAAAGACGAAAGGGCTGGATAATATTTGACTGTCATTCTCATAATTCACTAAGTCAATAGACTTTTTTTTCTATAAAGTGATGTTAAAATTGGGCATTCTTTCAACAAATGATGTACTGATATAGGGTTACCACAATTACAGGAAACATTATAAGAGTATTTAGTGTTCCATGCTTTTAACTTTAGTTTGGATAGAAGTTCAGTTTAACGTCGCATATCGGCTTTCGCCATGTACGACGGGCTGAACAAACAAACCTCGGTATAAACAAAAATTTATGTTCCTGAATCACTGTCTTAGCCAAAAGGCCGAGAAGCGATCAGGAAGTTGATTAACTTTAGTTTTATAATAATCTTGGATATATAGCGAGGGGGGGGTTCAGTAAATGCAATAACTTTTTTCTTTTCGCATGTGCGTATGATTCTATGTGTTTGCAATACTAACCAGGGTTTCAACCAATGTGCTCATTTTAAATTTTTTATTTTGATCATTATGTTTGGGAGCGGTGGTTTATTTTTAACAATTGTTTTCTACCTTCTGTGATTTCTGCTGTTCTCTGCATTGGATTATGTGCTTTTATCCTTTCCTTATGCTATATTCATATTTTTCTCATGAAATATTTATATAGATTTTCCCACCCCCAAAAAGATACGTTTGGTCTTTGTTGTTGTTGTGGGGTTTTGTTTTGTTGGTTTGTGTGAATGGTTCCTTTCTTCAATGTACAGCACCTGACGATATATATTTTTAAAAATTATGGTCTGACATGTTGTCGTGTGTGCTTTATCAATAAATAAGGATAACTAAAAGTTGAAATTTAGTTAGTGTGTTCATTTTCTGCTTTCTCTCCGACTGTATTCGTGTATTCATGTCACAGCTTCCTCTGAAGTCGGAGTGTGGCTGCCCACATGGCGGGGTAATCAAAAACGGTCACGCACGTAACGTTCTCATCCCTAGCTGGTGCATTTGTACCATGGTGTTCGGGTGCTTCGGCTGATCCCTGGAGTCTTTTAGCCAGGATATGACGACAACAACAACATACATGTGTATTATAGTTAGTGTGTAAGTTTTCTGTCTGTTTGTCTGCACCATGACGACTCCCACATGATTATTTCCCCTAGAATTATCAATCGGTACATTCCATGTGCGTTTGAGCACAGTTTTTGATACATACTTTTGGACAATTTTCTTTTATAAGCCCCCTAGTGGCCCTACTGACAACACGATTCTCTTAGTCGCGGAGCCAGCGTGAGTGAGGTCCTCCTCCTTTGATTGCTTCTTATTATTTGGATTTATTCGTACAAAAGACCACCCCACAAAATGTAGTGAAACAAATTGAGCTTTAGTCAAAGACCACACAGGTGAAAAGGCATTCTTCATGTATTGTCTTCACATTTCATGTAGTTTCATACATCTTTGATTTGACATAATCATCACTCAAGGGAAATGTATACACATGGGTGCAGGCAGTGACCAAAACTTTTGCCTGAACTTCCTTGCCGAAACCCAATGTACAAAAGAATGATATCATGTTAAAGAGCCCTTTCTTCAGGCACTCAGCTGCCTGAAGCAGCATCAAATTGCCTGAATTCAGGCTTCAGGCAACCCCACATGCACCCCTGTATACAACATTTTTACTTGATTCATCACCCGTGCAAAATCCATAGACATTTTTAAACATTACTAAGACAAGACACATTCACAAACAAAAACAAAACACTGGAGAAAAAAAAAGTACAAATTTCTCCTGCTCATCCGATTTTAGTTTTAATAATGCAACAAATGTAGCACACAAATGAATCGCAAAACGAAAGCAACCCCCAACAAATTTGGCGATTCAGAAATCTTTGAGACTAGAAGAGAACACGCACAAACTTATCCCCCCCCCCCCCCTCCCCCAAACAAACAAAAAAATCAAAATTGAAACAAAAACAGAGCCTATCCTAAGGTTTAAAAAAAAAATGGTATTGAGGAAATAAGCTTCATGGGAATAGCTAGCAACAGTGGAGTGGCCCAGAAGATCGGGAAACAAATGGAGCCTGGTGTCATTGAAGACACAGCAAGAAATTCATTTCTGAAGACAATGCACTCTGGTTTAGCAACGGTAGAAATACATGTTGTTAGTTTTCATTGTTTTCCCATGGCATCACAGTGATAGGTCAGTGATATCATTACAAGCGCGTCACTGTGTTGCCATGGGGAAAGAGTGAAACTAACGACGTGCATTCCGACCTTTACAGTTGCTGTCACTGACGCAGACCATTTTGCATAGTAGTAGTACAAATGTGACGGAAACTCTTTATTTCTCAGAGACATAGTTTTTCTCTTATAAGGGCCAGCCACACGTCAGCTAAAATCGTACAACTGTACGATACGATTCAAATACGTGATCTCGAAGTGCGAATCACATTTGTTCTTAGAGACCACGTGATCGAATCGTATCGTACAGTCGTGCGATTTTAGCTGACATGTGGTTGGCCCTTTAGGGCACTAGAACAGCAACCAAGGTTCCAGCGATGAATAGAATTATCTACAGAATGAACGAGAATATTAATAAGAAAAATACTACCAGAACTATTTTTTCCTTTGCTTCTAATTTCATTACATATGTATGAATTTTTCTGTGTACATGTATATAGATTTGGTGCAAAGAAGACACCATTCTCTTGTAGAATGTCTTCTTGCTCAAGGTGATATCCACTGGACAGTCAAATTGCAGGCCAATAATGATGAGATCTTCACAGATCGAAACAGCTGTCTTTGCATAAGGCACTGTCCCTCCCCCATTGGGAGAAAAAGTAAATCAGCATTTACATTTTTTTATTTTTTCAACACAACATTTCATAAAGTTAACGTTAACTGGTTTTGTTTCTGAGGTTCACAAATACAGACATTGGACACAGGAAAGTTTTATCAAAGCAAATTATATATATATAAATAATAATAATGAAGAAAACTTATATAGCGCACATTCCAGGCTAGCTGCTCATGGCGCTTTACAAAAAATACATTTAATCAAATCACATCAATACCCATGCCCGCACGCACACAAGCACACACACTGACGAACATAGCATATCATTTACACGCGCATGCACACATACATACAGTACATACATACATACATACGTACCTACGTTCGTACATACATACATACACACAGACACAAACACACACACCCACACACATGCATATATGTATGTATATTGTTGTTGATGGGATGAAAGAGGGAGTGAAAACATGAAGTGTGGGATGAATGAAGAGAAGGAATGAAAATTGTTGAATACAAAAAAATAGCTTACAGACTATAAGGCAACACCCCCACACATATGACACAAAATTCAGATTTTGTTATTATAGTTTCTTACTATATTATTTGTCACATTATAAGGCGCTGTGGTCTCAGTCTAGAACAAAAGTATCGCCTTATAGTCCGAAAAATACGGTGCTAATAAAAAACAACAGCAAATAATCGATCATTTGAATTGAGCAGAATGCACCACGTGCGAAAACAACAACAAATAATCGATCATTTGAATTGAGCAGAACGCACCACGTGCGAAAACAACAGCAAATAATCGATCATTTGAATTGAGCAGAACGCACCACGTGCGAAAACAACAACAAATAATCGATCATTTGAATTGAGCAGAACGCACCACGTGCGAAAACAACAACAAATAATTGATCATTTGAATTGAGCAGAACGCACCACGTGCGAAAACAACAACAAATAATCGATCATTTGAATTGAGCAGAATGCACCACGTGCGAAAACAACAGCAAATAATCGATCATTTGAATTGAGCAGAACGCACCACGTGCGATAACAACAACCGCAGTCTGACGTCCTTTGATCAAAGGCACTTGGCACTGAAGGACGGCTTGCTGGCAGGTGTTAAAAAACACATTCCCCACCACCGTAAGTTTGGATCCAAACAAAGTCTTCCCAGGATCGATCTTCAAACGAAGGCTCTCACCAGGAGCCTACAACCCCTACATCAGGGGGCATCAGGGGGGTGGTAAGGAGCATGTGGATAATTTCTATGATGATGACAACCAACATTGTGGCGTAGAGTGGCACAGTGGTAGCGCGCTCACCTCGTGTCAAGTAAACCCGAGTTCGAACCTGGGTACAGGGGATTTTTCCTCTCACTTTTCACTAGGCTTTACGGTCTGAATGTGGAGTCTTTCGGATGAGACGATAAACCGAGGTCCCGTGTGCCCATGCACTTAGCACACGTTAAACCCTGTGACAACGAAAAAGTTGTCATTTGGTCAAAATCTACCCCACCCCCCCTTTCCTTCCTCATCAGTCACACAAAAATCGCATGCAAAATAAAAAAAATTGGGTGGCGCGCCTCTGGCTGCTCTCCAGGTGTCGGAGTGTGGCAGGGTAATCAAAAATGGTCAACACATAATGTTGCATAATGTTCTCATCCCTAGCTGGTGCATTTGTACCGTAGAGTTCAAGTGCTTCGGCTGTTGGGATGAATGATCCCTGGAGTCTTTAAGCCCGTTCTCTCCCCCCCCCCCCCCCATCCCCACAACTTTATATATAAGTAATGTCCCATATGTTCTTTTAAGAGCGGGAGGACGTAAAGCATAACCGACAACCGACACTAAGCCCGTTTACGACAACAATAGAATGTAGCCTGGGGAGGGAAAACGGAGAGGGAGAAAGAAGAAAGGAAGGAGGGTGTGTGTGTGTGTTAGAAGCTAGGGAAGACAGGGGATTGGAGGGGGGGGGGGGGGGGCAGTTCCTTTAACCACCTAGATTCATTCGCATCGACATAGCTGAGGAGAACTCCCGTTTGTTCAGCATATTCCCTGATTTCAGCGAAAAGTCGGATAGGGACTTAAAAGCTAGTTTTTATGCACGTAAAAATCCCACAGCAGGTAAAAGTCGGTAACATCAGGGAGAAATCCCGCTGCCTGGTATGACCAAATCGATAGCTAGTTTTCCCAAGTCTGCCCCCCCCCCCCTCCTCCTCACCCTGTCCACCCCCCCCCACTCACCACACACACACAAAAGGTGCTGCGTTTGCGGCAATGTTCTCCCAAGGGAGAGCAGCCTGACATTTCACAGAGATAAGTCTGTGTGACTAGCACATACCAAATACCAAGTACAGTGGAGTACTCTTAACACCAAACTGGATAACATGAAATATTGGTTAACACACAAAAGTCTGTCTGAACTGACAAAACCCCTCCTTTGTGTGTGCATGTGTGTGTGTGTGTGTGTGTGAGAGAGAGAGAGAGAGAGAGAGAGAGAGAGAGAGAGAGAGAGAGAGAGAGAGAGAGAGAGAGAGAGTTGCTTTGTATATATATATATATATATATATATATATATATATATATATATATATATATAAATAAAAAAAGAACACAAAACAACAAGCCTTTCCGTTATGAAAATAAAGAAATTTTCGGCTTTATTTTGCCAGTTAAAAAACCTGAAAGCCTTCCTCAGCCATTGAGTCGACCAGGTTAATAAATCAAAGGAGAATGACTGTCCCTCCCCCATTGGGAGAAAAAGTAAATCAGCACAATTTATATATAAAAAAAAAATATATATTTTTATATATTTTGTTTTGGAACAAGAACATTACTCAAAGTTAACTTTAACTGGTTTTGTTTCTGAGGTTCACAATTAAAGACATTGGACACAGAAAAGTTTTATCAAAGCAAACTATTCTGCATTTCAAATGCACCAACTTTTCAGTCCTTCAGAGTAGGGGTACGGAGCTGGCTATTCACTGAGATTTTTCTATCATATTATGCGTTGTTGCTGGTTTGTGTCTTTCTTAAATACTAATTTTGTTATCTACTTGTTGATGAATAATTGATTGTAAAGCGCTTTGGGCTCATTTGGGATAAAGCACTATATAAATGTACTATTATTAATGCTTAACACAACAAAATACATGGTTAACACACAACAACAGAATCTCTGTCCTCCGAATTTCGTGTTAACCCTTTCAACGGCAGCCATTTTTCAGCCAAAATTTACCATTAAATTTGCCCGGGTAGAGAAAAGATTTTGTCTGCAATATTGAGCGATTCCTTTGTGACATGCATAAAATAGGGCCTATTCTTACCCCCCCCCCCCCCTCTCCCAAATTAAGAACATAAGGTCATTGAATACCAGACCCTCATTTGATGCCTTTCAGTAACATGGGTGTTAAATCATTGTGGTGCCAAGAGGCGACAGTGACGATGAAAGGGCTAAGTGTACTCCACTGTACCAAAAATACCAGGACGCCCAGGCCCCCGCACCCTGGGGGGAAGGTTGGGTTCTGTTCACATGAAGGTGATCAGGTACTCAGGGAAGGCCTGGGTGTCCTGGAAGATGACGTAAATGGAAGGGTTGATGGGATCTGTTCACATGAAGGTGATCAGGTACTCAGGGAAGGCCTGGGTGTCGTGGAAGATGACATAAATGGAAGGGTTGATGGGATCTGTTCACATGAAGGTGATCAGGTACTCAGGGAAGGCCTGGGTGTCGTGGAAGATGACGTAAATGGAAGGTTGGGTTCTGTTCACATGAAGGTGATCAGGTACTCAGGGAAGGCCTGGGTGTCCTGGAAGATGACGCAAATGGAAGGGTTGATGGGATCTGTTCACATGAAGGTGATCAGGTACTCAGGGAAGGCCTGGGTGTCGTGGAAGATGACGTAAATGGAAGGGTTGATGGGATCTGTTCACATGAAGGTGATCAGGTACTCAGGGAAGGCCTGGGTGTCGTGGAAGATGACGCAAATGGAAGGGTTGATGGGATCTGTTCACATGAAGGTGATCAGGTACTCAGGGAAGGCCTGGGTGTCGTGGAAGATGACATAAATGGAAGGGTTGATGGGATCTGTTCACATGAAGGTGATCAGGTACTCAGGGAAGGCCTGGGTGTCGTGGAAGATGACGTAAATGGAAGGGTTGATGGGATCTGTTCACATGAAGGTGATCAGGTACTCAGGGAAGGCCTGGGTGTCCTGGAAGATGACGCAAATGGAAGGGTTGATGGGATCTGTTCACATGAAGGTGATCAGGTACTCAGGGAAGGCCTGGGTGTCGTGGAAGATGACGTAAATGGAAGGGTTGATGGGATCTGTTCACATGAAGGTGATCAGGTACTCAGGGAAGGCCTGGGTGTCGTGGAAGATGACGTAAATGGAAGGGTTGATGGGATCTGTTCACATGAAGGTGATCAGGTACTCAGGGAAGGCCTGGGTGTCCTGGAAGATGACGCAAATGGAAGGGTTGATGGGATCTGTTCACATGAAGGTGATCAGGTACTCAGGGAAAGCCTGGGTGTCCTGGAAGATGACGCAAATGGAAGGGTTGATGGGATCTGTTCTCATGAAGGTGATCAGGTACTCAGGGAAGGCCTGGGTGTCATGGAAGATGACGTAAATGGAAGGGTTGATGGGATCTGTTCACATGAAGGTGATCAGGTACTCAGGGAAGGCCTGGGTGTCGTGGAAGATGACGTAAATGGAAGGGTTGATGGGATCTGTTCACATGAAGGTGATCAGGTACTCAGGGAAGGCCTGGGTGTCGTGGAAGATGACGTAAATGGAAGGGTTGATGGGATCTGTTCACATGAAGGTGATCAGGTACTCAGGGAAGGCCTGGGTGTCCTGGAAGATGACGCAAATGGAAGGGTTGATGGGATCTGTTCACATGAAGGTGATCAGGTACTCAGGGAAGGCCTGGGTGTCGTGGAAGATGACGTAAATGGAAGGGTTGATGGGATCTGTTCACATGAAGGTGATCAGGTACTCAGGGAAGGCCTGGGTGTCCTGGAAGATGACGCAAATGGAAGGGTTGATGGGATCTGTTCACATGAAGGTGATCAGGTACTCAGGGAAGGCCTGGGTGTCGTGGAAGATGACGTAAATGGAAGGGTTGATGGGATCTGTTCACATGAAGGTGATCAGGTACTCAGGGAAGGCCTGGGTGTCGTGGAAGATGACGTAAATGGAAGGGTTGATGGGATCTGTTCACATGAAGGTGATCAGGTACTCAGGGAAGGCCTGGGTGTCGTGGAAGATGACGTAAATGGAAGGGTTGATGGGATCTGTTCACATGACGGTGATCAGGTACTCAGGGAAGGCCTGGGTGTCGTGGAAGATGACGCAAATGGAAGGGTTGATGGGATCTGTTCACATGAAGGTGATCAGGTACTCAGGGAAGGCCTGGGTGTCGTGGAAGATGACGTAAATGGAAGGGTTGATGGGATCTGTTCACATGAAGGTGATCAGGTACTCAGGGAAGGCCTGGGTGTCGTGGAAGATGACGTAAATGGAAGGGTTGATGGGATCTGTTCACATGAAGGTGATCAGGTACTCAGGGAAGGCCTGGGTGTCCTGGAAGATGACGCAAATGGAAGGGTTGATGGGATCTGTTCACATGACGGTGATCAGGTACTCAGGGAAGGCCTGGGTGTCGTGAAAGATGACGTAAATGGAAGGGTTGATGGGATCTGTTCACATGAAGGTGATCAGGTACTCAGGGAAAGCCTGGGTGTCCTGGAAGATGACGCAAATGGAAGGGTTGATGGGATCTGTTCACATGAAGGTGATCAGGTACTCAGGGAAGGCCTGGGTGTCGTCGAAGATGACGTAAATGGAAGGGTTGATGGGATCTGTTCACATGAAGGTGATCAGGTACTCAGGGAAGGCCTGGGTGTCATGGAAGATGACGTAAATGGAAGGGTTGATGGGATCTGTTCACATGAAGGTGATCAGGTACACAGGGAAGGCCTGGGTGTCATGGAAGATGACGTAAATGGAAGGGTTGATGGGATCTGTTCACATGAAGGTGATCAGGTACTCAGGGAAGGCCTGGGTGTCGTCGAAGATGACGTAAATGGAAGGGTTGATGGGATCTGTTCACATGAAGGTGATCAGGTACTCAGGGAAGGCCTGGGTGTCGTGGAAGATGACGTAAATGGAAGGGTTGATGGGATCTGTTCACATGAAGGTGATCAGGTACACAGGGAAGGCCTGGGTGTCATGGAAGATGACGTAAATGGAAGGGTTGATGGGATCTGTTCACATGAAGGTGATCAGGTACTCAGGGAAGGCCTGGGTGTCGTGGAAGATGACATAAATGGAAGGGTTGATGGGATCTGTTCACATGAAGGTGATCAGGTACTCAGGGAAGGCCTGGGTGTCGTGGAAGATGACGTAAATGGAAGGTTGGGTTCTGTTCACATGAAGGTGATCAGGTACTCAGGGAAGGCCTGGGTGTCATGGAAGATGACGTAAATGGAAGGGTTGATGGGATCTGTTCACATGAAGGTGATCAGGTACTCAGGGAAAGCCTGGGTGTCCTGGAAGATGACGCAAATGGAAGGGTTGATGGGATCTGTTCACATGAAGGTGATCAGGTACTCAGGGAAGGCCTGGGTGTCGTCGAAGATGACGTAAATGGAAGGGTTGATGGGATCTGTTCACATGAAGGTGATCAGGTACTCAGGGAAGGCCTGGGTGTCGTGAAAGATGACGTAAATGGAAGGGTTGATGGGATCTGTTCACATGATGGTGATCAGGTACTCAGGGAAGGCCTGGGTGTCGTGGAAGATGACGTAAATGGAAGGGTTGATGGGATCTGTTCACATGAAGGTGATCAGGTACACAGGGAAGGCCTGGGTGTCATGGAAGATGACGTAAATGGAAGGGTTGATGGGGATCTGTTCACATGAAGGTGATCAGGTACTCAGGGAAGGCCTGGGTGTCGTGGAAGATGACGTAAATGGAAGGGTTGATGGGATCTGTTCACATGAAGGTGATCAGGTACTCAGGGAAGGCCTGGGTGTCGTGGAAGATGACGTAAATGGAAGGGTTGATGGGATCTGTTCACATGAAGGTGATCAGGTACTCAGGGAAGGCCTGGGTGTCATGGAAGATGACGTAAATGGAAGGGTTGATGGGATCTGTTCACATGAAGGTGATCAGGTACTCAGGGAAGGCCTGGGTGTCGTGGAAGATGACGTAAATGGAAGGGTTGATGGGATCTGTTCACATGAAGGTGATCAGGTACTCAGGGAAGGCCTGGGTGTCGTGGAAGATGACGTAAATGGAAGGGTTGATGGGATCTGTTCACATGAAGGTGATCAGGTACTCAGGGAAGGCCTGGGTGTCATGGAAGATGACGTAAATGGAAGGGTTGATGGGATCTGTTCACATGAAGGTGATCAGGTACTCAGGGAAGGCCTGGGTGTCGTGGAAGATGACGTAAATGGAAGGGTTGATGGGATCTGTTCACATGAAGGTGATCAGGTACTCAGGGAAGGCCTGGGTGTCGTGGAAGATGACGTAAATGGAAGGGTTGATGGGATCTGTTCACATGAAGGTGATCAGGTACACAGGGAAGGCCTGGGTGTCATGGAAGATGACGTAAATGGAAGGGTTGATGGGATCTGTTCACATGAAGGTGATCAGGTACTCAGGGAAGGCCTGGGTGTCGTGGAAGATGACGTAAATGGAAGGGTTGATGGGATCTGTTCACATGAAGGTGATCAGGTACTCAGGGAAGGCCTGGGTGTCATGGAAGATGACGTAAATGGAAGGGTTGATGGGATCTGTTCACATGAAGGTGATCAGGTACTCAGGGAAGGCCTGGGTGTCGTGGAAGATGACATAAATGGAAGGGTTGATGGGATCTGTTCACATGAAGGTGATCAGGTACTCAGGGAAGGCCTGGGTGTCGTGGAAGATGACGTAAATGGAAGGTTGGGTTCTGTTCACATGAAGGTGATCAGGTACTCAGGGAAGGCCTGGGTGTCATGGAAGATGACGTAAATGGAAGGGTTGATGGGATCTGTTCACATGAAGGTGATCAGGTACTCAGGGAAAGCCTGGGTGTCCTGGAAGATGACGCAAATGGAAGGGTTGATGGGATCTGTTCACATGAAGGTGATCAGGTACTCAGGGAAGGCCTGGGTGTCGTCGAAGATGACGTAAATGGAAGGGTTGATGGGATCTGTTCACATGAAGGTGATCAGGTACTCAGGGAAGGCCTGGGTGTCGTGGAAGATGACGTAAATGGAAGGGTTGATGGGATCTGTTCACATGATGGTGATCAGGTACTCAGGGAAGGCCTGGGTGTCGTGGAAGATGACGTAAATGGAAGGGTTGATGGGATCTGTTCACATGAAGGTGATCAGGTACACAGGGAAGGCCTGGGTGTCATGGAAGATGACGTAAATGGAAGGGTTGATGGGATCTGTTCACATGAAGGTGATCAGGTACTCAGGGAAGGCCTGGGTGTCGTGGAAGATGACATAAATGGAAGGGTTGATGGGATCTGTTCACATGAAGGTGATCAGGTACTCAGGGAAGGCCTGGGTGTCGTGGAAGATGACGTAAATGGAAGGTTGGGTTCTGTTCACATGAAGGTGATCAGGTACTCAGGGAAGGCCTGGGTGTCATGGAAGATGACGTAAATGGAAGGGTTGATGGGATCTGTTCACATGAAGGTGATCAGGTACTCAGGGAAGGCCTGGGTGTCGTGGAAGATGACGTAAATGGAAGGGTTGATGGGATCTGTTCACATGAAGGTGATCAGGTACTCAGGGAAGGCCTGGGTGTCGTGGAAGATGACGTAAATGGAAGGGTTGATGGGATCTGTTCACATGAAGGTGATCAGGTACACAGGGAAGGCCTGGGTGTCATGGAAGATGACGTAAATGGAAGGGTTGATGGGATCTGTTCACATGAAGGTGATCAGGTACTCAGGGAAGGCCTGGGTGTCGTGGAAGATGACGTAAATGGAAGGGTTGATGGGATCTGTTCACATGAAGGTGATCAGGTACTCAGGGAAGGCCTGGGTGTCGTGGAAGATGACGTAAATGGAAGGGTTGATGGGATCTGTTCACATGAAGGTGATCAGGTACACAGGGAAGGCCTGGGTGTCATGGAAGATGACGTAAATGGAAGGGTTGATGGGATCTGTTCACATGAAGGTGATCAGGTACTCAGGGAAGGCCTGGGTGTCGTGGAAGATGACGTAAATGGAAGGGTTGATGGGATCTGTTCACATGAAGGTGATCAGGTACTCAGGGAAGGCCTGGGTGTCATGGAAGATGACGTAAATGGAAGGGTTGATGGGGTCGTCTGTCGCCGAGTCGAACCGGACGGGTCCCTGGCGGAAGGGCAGGGCCTTGAGGCTGTGGCAACCCAGGCAGGGGACCCCCACCAAGACCCTGGAGCGGTACATGTACCGGTGGCCCCCCCTGCCGGGAGTGGAGTAGGTGGCGGAGAAGGCGGCATTGACGGCAAAGTAGACGCCCTTTCCAAACCGTGTGCCTGAAAGTATAAGTAGTAGTAGCAGGGTTCAAAGCCAAACAGGATCCTAATTTTCCCAAACTTTTAAAGCCCAACCTTAGGGTTTTCAAAACCCACATTACTATGGCGGATGACTCCTTCACACATTGATCCCACATTGAGGGTTTTTCGGCAAGCCGCACAATATGCTGAGCGCTTGTTGGTTGCATCCTTTCGCAGCCATACATACTTTATATGCAGAATTTTCGAGCCAAAGCTCACTGAAGACACATTTGCCCGGCATTTTGCGCAATACGCGTAAAGACCCGGATGTCTTTAAAGGGAGGCAACTCGCGTCAATTCCGGTTAAAAATCGAAAGTAAGTCGCACCGATTGTATGCATCAAAAATTCATTTTATTTCATAATCATAAAAAAATAATTCTTGGCACGATCATTCAAAATTATGGTCCTGGGCAATTTGGGGGGCAGATTGATGAAGATTTGACAGTACATGTATATCAAAATTCACAAACTTTCAAAGACACTTCTCTTGGTTTTTCATTTTTCACAAACTTTCATGGGCCTTGAAAATGAAGTCTATTTTCTCCAAACCTTCCCAAACTTTCCCAACTGCTATGAACCCTGTAGTAGTAGTGGTAGTGGTAGTGGTAAGGGTAGTACATTGTCAAGTTGTAGAAGTAGATTTTGTTGTCATTGACTGTTATCTGCACTTGCTGCTCACGTTATTGGATTCTGTGACATGATTTCATTCTATTTTTTCATATTCTATTGTTATTGGCTACTGCAAAGAACACCTTTTGCAAGAGTGAATGCCCTTGGTGGGTGGGGGAAGATGGTCGAGCACTGACCAAACAAGGGAATAACTCTCGCCAATAACCCTATTTGAGGCCACTAAATGGCTGCCTTTCGCAAGAGTGAATGCCCTTTTCAGCACTGACCAACAAGGGTTTCACTCTCACTGTCAAGGGCGTTAATAACCCTAGTTGCAGAGGCCAATATGTAAAGTGCCCTGTAGCCTACATAGTAGGATGGCTGCTATATAAATGTTCCTCATTGAGTCATTCCCAACCAGGAGTCCGTGGTGAGAGGGCCGACTATACCTACTCTCTCATCATGTGATGATTCCGAGGCAAAGTGGCAGATTGCTATCGACGTCCTACTGGGTGGCAGCCGGTGGGAAGGGCAACACAGGAACTCCTCCCTCACCAGATGGGAGTTGAGGGACTTGCAAGCTGACACGACGACATGCAGCGACTTGGATCGTCTCTGCTGATTTGACTTTGTCAATGATCAGCCGGCACCCAGCAGTGGGCTTGATAATTTTCTGTGGCTATAAACTACTACTTCATGACAGGCAAGGACGATAATCTTAAGTAGATGGCGCACAGAGACAAAACTTTGCGATGAGAAGATTAAAAATCTAAACAAGACCTGTTTACCCTTAAAATGAACAACCTGGAATTTACCACAGAAAAAAACGGAAGAGAAAAAAAGAATTCACATCGGTACACGACTCGTGATAAAACACTGATTCAAAAGGTAATACCGTCATGCAAAATTTTGAAGTCCACGTTGCAGTACTTGCAGTGTGCATGCTCGTCTCCCAAATGCAAACTTGTTATTCCTGGCACTTTCAAATACTTTTGAGAAAACTTTTGCTTCACTTTTGGCCGCTTCACCCTATCACTGCTGTCGTTTGTCGAAGATTTCTGGCGCTTGCCGCCTGCGGTTGACTTGCCTGACAACATGGTGCAAAACTACAATCTCTGCCAACAAGAAATACTATCATTGGTTGAGGGGGATCCATGGACCAATGAAAAATCGCGTCTCAGAACTCCAAGGTTTCGGTCAACCCTTGTGTCTTTTCATACAAATGGAAACAAATAATAGACGTTTTTTCGAAATCCCGGGATTTTCAGCGATCACCCGGAATTTATTATTTTACCCAGAATTTTTGCAAATTCCCGGGATAATTCCGGCAAAACCAGGAGCGTAAACAGGTCTGCTAAACAAACCAAAGACCTCCTTACCGTGTTTTCCACAGAAGCTGCGGTCAAAGCCGTTGTGCTGGATGCTGGTGAGGGCGTCAGGGGAGGTGCCGTGCCACAGGGTCCTCTCGTTGTCCATGCTGGGGTTCTGGGCGTCCAGCTGAGCCTTCTTGGCCTGGTACTGGAGCAGCAGGTGGGGGTTCTCCACACGTTGTACCTGACCACACAACCAACCCACATTTCCAGTTAGAGGAAGGGACCCAAATGTCAGACAGCTCATAAAACCAACCCACATTTCCACGGTTAGAGGAAGGGACCCAAATGTCAGACAGCTCACACAACCAACCCACATTTCCATGGTTAGAGGAAGGGACCCAAATGTCAGACAGCTCACACAACCAACCCACATTTCCACAGTTAGAGGAAGGGACCCAAATGTCAGACAGCTCATAAAACCAACCCACATTTCCACAGTTAGAGGAAGGGACCCAAATGTCAGACGGCTCATAAAACCAACCCACATTTCCACAGTTAGAGGAAGCGACCCAAATGTCAGACAGCTCTTATGTCCGGATGGGTAGTTGAACTCATTCGCATCGCAACGATTTTGAATTACAGTGGAACCTCCCTTATAAGACCTTCAAAAATAATCCAAAATGAGGTCTTATAAGGTGTCTCAGAGAAGTAGGTCTTACAATGGGAGGTCTTATAACGCAGGTTCCACTGTATTACAAAAACTCACAAATCATTCCAGCCATACACACAAACAAAACGTACATAATCAAAAGGAGAAACGAAAAAAGATTGCAGGCTTTTACTTCAGGTTCAGACATAGGGAAGTAGTAGATCAGACTTTTTATACCGGTAGACTTTAAATAGAAAAAAACTCTCTACACCGATCATTTACCAGGGACGTCCGGTTCCGACGGGCGCACCCCGGCGGGTCCCCCCCCGGTACGAGCGGCATCTCCCTGGACCGACCCCCTGGGCCTAGCCAGCCATAGTCCCTCCCCCTCCCCCCCGGGGGGAGGCCCACCGTATCACAGAGGGTCACAAGTCCCCAACTCTTTTGGGGACCCCCACCCCCAACTTTCCTTCTATTTCCCCTCAACCGGGGGCCTGTCCCAGCCCCCTTCCCCTCTCTATGGGCTTCAAATTCACCACCTATGCCACTCAAATAACCTTAAATTTCAAAATAAAATAAAATTATTTTGCCTCCCGCCAGTGAGTCTCACCCCGGAAACACACACACTCCTGCGGACTGGCAGCCCATCACCATTTTACCCAACCATTTTTATCAAAAATTTTAAACTAATCATACACCGTTTTATTCAATTATACATACTCTAGATTTTAATAAAGTAAGCTAATCTTAAAAAAAATCTTTTATTTATAATAAATGAATAATACTCGGAGCGCAGGTCAAAATAAAATAAACAAAAAACTTGCTTCATCACTATAAATTATTACCAAATTATAAATGTAGAATTAACTTTACTTTAGCCCTCTATTTTTTATATAAAATTTATGAAATAGGTTTTAGATAAAAAGTAAATCCCTGACTGGGCCTCCTGCTCTAGGATGTGCTTCAAAAGAAGCATTAACAGAAAATAGGCCGGGAGACTCCCCAATCGATATTCTTATCCATCTTAACGTTTTAATCGGTTGTCACCATTAAAAATGATATTCGCCGCAAAATAAATAATTAAATATAAATAGTATGTCGGGTGTACATTACTACATATGTAGATAAATTAATCTCGCCTTGTAAATCTTTTTTTAAAACGCTCCACACTGTACAGTAGAATAGGGGGGCCCACTTTAGGGGCTCCACATTCTCCCGTGGTAGCACCAGTGATCTTACCCACGGCTTCACCTATAACTAGTATAAGGATACATTTTTCATCTAATAGTAAGAACATTCACAGCGTAATGGTTTAGTCTCCGCACTACTACACTAACGTTCCAGGTTCATACCTGCCTGGCTCCGTTTTTGGGTTGTTTTTTTTCTTTCTTTCCTCCCCCTCCAACCCACCATACACTAAAAAAAATTCACTCAACGTCAGCCTCATTATGAAGCCAAATTATTTTTTGTACATAACCTTATTTTTTTCCCCGCGTTTTTAACTGACCGGGGGAAGTTACATGACATTTTAAAAGTTTTTAATAATAAAGATTACATTGTAAACTTTGTGGTCCTGAAAATTTTCATCATAGCTCAGGGAGCGGCCATTCTCAAATAATATATTTCATAAGTAACGATTATAACATAACTAACTATATTTTTTATCATGTGTCAACTGGTAGTCTGTAGAATGTGAGCCCGCAATAAACTACAACAGTACAAGTAAAAAATAAAAAAATTCCTGGCCCCCCCCCCCCTTCGCCCTCTTTATACACACTGTATCCCCAAGTAAAATCCCAATGCCCCACATGGCCGAAAGGCCAAAGAGGGCGTAAAGCATTATTTTCACTCTACACCGATTGGTTTCCCTACAACAAATCACTACAAAAGCAAAGTCAAAGGCAAAATTGTGGTCTGAGGGAGCGAAGCGAGTTTAGAAGTGACCAAGGTATGGCATGCATACTTCCCTTAAAGCAAATGCATCAAATTGACAGCTATCTATTAATTCTGGACATATATGACATGAATGAGTTTTAAAAAAATTTAAAAAAACGGCTAGCTTCTTGTTATCAGTTTCTCAGTCCGCATTTCATCGCGTTGCGTGGCCAGTGCTTTTACAGTTTAGCCGTGTGAAGTTGAAGTCTAGTACAGCCGCGGTCGGTGAAACGATTCAATTTCGCTAATTGATTACCGTGATTTTCGGGTTATAAGGTGATATATTATTTTCCAATTTCGACCTATGCGCCTAATAAACGAGGGCGCCCTATTAGTGAACAATATCGTGAGAAGAAGCAACGATTGCCGTGTTCAGTACAGTCTACTGTGAGTCAGACATCGAAAGTGGTCACAAGTTGCCGATACGACGAACACTCACGTTAAAATGCTTCAGAATCCCTATTAATGTATTATCGCCCGAGATACCATCCAACAGATGTCATAACCTTTCATTGGATGTAAAAAGCATCGGTGTAGAGCTTAAAATGCCATAATTCTATCAGTTTTCGCGAAGAATGGTCCGAACACAACAGGAAGCAGCACAAACGGAAGTTAGATTATCTGAAAGGGGAGCCAACTCTCGTTGATGACAGCAGTAATGGCGGTCGGTAAGCGATTACAGGACGCGTACAGGCTTCAAAGTTTGACTTTCTTTTGCGAGGTGCAAAATTATAAACGAGGGCGCCTTTTGCTTCAAATTTTGCTTAGATTTCTTGAAAATTGCCCTATTCGCCTTATACACAGCAGCGCCTGATGGTCCGAAAAATATGGTACACACAAAGGCGCGTGGAAGACTGAAGCAAAGAAAGGGAGAAGGCGAATAGGTGGGTCTGACCAGAAGATGGCAAATCAGGACGGTGAGAATCCCCCGTGGGGATACCGGGGGGTCTTTTGCATAATAGTTCCCCCACCTTCTGGACATTCTTTGCTTGTAACTTCCTCGAATCTGTCACTCTCTTTGACTCTGCCTTTTCCCTTTGCTTACTGTCATCTACTATCTTTCTTACCGGTCCATTCTCCTGCCTTTTTTCAAGAAACACTTTCAAAAACATTTCCTTTACAGCCGAAGTCGGACCTGCTGGGCCTAACTATTTCTTAGTTAGACGCATAACGACAGCATGGCGCATCTGCGCTCATAACTGACAGGAAACGGTCTGAGCCATCGAAGAAGAAGGATGGTAAGAGGGATGGAAAGGGATGGGGGGAGATGGGCGGAATAGGAGGGGAGGATTGCTGGGTGGTTAGAAATAGCCTGGTGAGTCAAACTCCAAGACATGTTGGCACGGCATGCCGTGGATGACTAAATAAAATAATATGCTACCTACAAAATTGCTTCTAATCTTTGTTTTAACATTATAACAATCAAGATATCATTTCACAGACACACACACACACACACAATACACACACACAACAAAAACACACACACACCACACACACAAGTACTTCTATTTTTTTTCTAACAATCATATCATTTCACACACACACACACACACACTATACATACACATACACTACACACACCAAAACAAAACTACCTACATGTATACACAACACACACACACACACATACATTACACACACACAGTGACAGTGTCACTCGCATTGGTGACGGTTGTGTATATGCATACACACACACAACACACATTACACACACACAGTGACAGTGTCACTCGCATTGGTGACGGTTGTGTATATGCATACACACACACAACACACATTACACACACACAGTGACAGTGTCACTCGCATTGGTGACGGTTGTGTATATGCATACACACACACAACACACATTACACACACACAGTGACAGTGTCACTCGCATTGGTGACGGTTGTGTATATGCATACACACACACAACACACATTACACACACACAGTGACAGTGTCACTCGCATTGGTGACGGTTGTGTATATGCATACACACACACAACACACATTACACACACACAGTGACAGTGTCACTCGCATTGGTGACGGTTGTGTATATGCATACACACACACAACACACATTACACACACACAGTGACAGTGTCACTCACATTGGTGATGGTTGTGTATGGAACTCTGGCAGTGAAGCTGTCAGCAACTTGCTGATATTCATCACTGTTTTCAGCCAAGTTAACCAGTCGCGTTACATCGCCTGCCGTCTCTGAAACACCCGGCCCAGCTGATTAGATGCCACAGTCATCATGCAAGACCCCACCCACACCCACAGGATACCGGGGTGGGGTGGGGGGTGTAGGGGGGTGGGGTAGGGGGTGTGTAGGGGGGGGGGGGGGGGGGGCCCCTACAAATCATTCCATCTTCTGGAAGTTCTGTGTTTTCTGGAAGCTCTGTTGACTTCATTCAAAATGTTAAAGGCTATTTTTAAATCATCATGTACTCGGCTAACATACACATTTTATATACAGTGGAGTACACTTAACACGAAGCCGGATTATGCGAAATATCGGTTAACGCACAAAAACCTGTTTGAATGGATGAAAGTGTTCTTTATTATTGCCTAAAAAAGAATGTTTTTTCACATAAACTTTTTTTCTCAGCACAACACGAAATACGGTTAACACACAAACAAAAACTTGGTCCGATTGTTATCTATCGTACTACAGTTTGCATTGATAGGACCAGATGAAGCTGGAACCACCAAATATTTCATTACAAACTGTGCAAAAGCCATCACAAAGCTCATCTACTGCAACTTGGTTGATGTCCTAGTCAGGAAGTTGGAAGTCGGAAAGTATAATACATGTAATAATAATAATAATTTTATTTATATATGTCCCCTGAAGTTGGAGTATGGCCGCCCATGTGGCGGGGCCCTTTAAAAAGCAGACATGCACGTAATCTTCCCACCCAAGGCCGTGCGAAATGTTCACATGGCACTGGGTATGCCCCCAGAGCGTTTAAGCTGGGGAACGAAAACAACAACATTTATATAGCGTGATAAAAAATCATGCTAAAAGCAAGCTCTCAGCGCTTTACAAACATTGATGAAACCATATAAAAAAATAAAATAAAAATTAACAAATTGACACACCATGTTTCATAACGATGATTATAGAATAAAAGTAACATTATTTAATGACACATGAGAGAGAGAGAGAGAGAGAGAGAGAGAGAGAGAGAGAGAGAGAGAGAGAGAGAGAGAGAGAGAGAAGTAAAAAATGACTGGTCGCTCTAAGGAAGGAAGGAAAAGAGAGAGAGAGAGAAAGAGAGAGAGAGAGAGAGAGAGAGAGAGAGAGAGAGAGAGAGAGAGAGAGAGAGAGAGAGAGAGAGAGAGAGAGAGAGAGAGAGAGAGAGAATGCAGGGAGGAGGTGTTGGCGGTGTCAGGGTTAGACAGACAAAAAGACGGAGACAAATGGGCAGGGCAAACTTTGACATGAGTAAGACGGAGAGGCAGACAGAGAGAGAGGGGGGCGGGAGGGAGAGAGGACAGGCAGGCAGAGTATGGAGTGCGCATGCATATTATCAAATCCTGCTGCACAGTTTGTCGTCTGCAACACTACTCTGCTCCTCAGTTGCCGAACTTCAGTTTCCAGCTCAGACTCAAAAGACAGTTCACATTGAAACACTGCCATACACAGCTTTGAAGCAATTAGCTTGAGCCTTAACTCTTCTCGCACCAAGGGCGAATACATTCACCCAGTACATCACTCTACACTCCCACCAAATGCACAGACATTCACTGCCAAGCACCCTGCCATATTATGCTTGTCTGGTTTTAAAGCTTATGTCAGTGATTTGTCCCGTTAAAGCAATGCATATGCACTCGAAAAAATAGTTACTCCCCTCTTGTCAGTTGAGATGCAACGGACAACCAAAAACGTCAAAAAGTACATGGCGTTAGCAGAGTTAAACATTTTATTCTCAGACTTAAGAAGTATGAGATTTTTTTCCCTGAGATGCCTAAGTAGTCATTGGTTGACGATGCCTAAGTAAACAAAACATTTGGATATATGTGACCCAGCACCACGTAAGGGACATTAAGTCGCTGGGCTAGTTTTTCACAACAGGCTTGCAAAGTCAAAAATCTAATTTTGTTGTCAATTTTAAGTTATGGGTATTTTTGTGTTCTCTAACATCTTAGCTTTCATATTTATAAAGGACAATCTTTAATATGGTCTCTAAGTGGTCTTATAGGTGCCTTAAAAAGAGTAGGTCAATGCTTCTTCTTCAGCTAGGTTAACCTTTAGACTCTGTTTTCTTAAAATGGCCAATGCTCACCCTACTAACTTTAAATGCTCATAACTCTGGAATGGAAAAGGATACAAGAATGATTCTTGCATCATTAGAAAGAGAATTGTCCGAAGTTTTCAAAAGAATCATTTTCTCAGAATGGTCATTTTGACACTTAATGTCCCTTTCGTGGTGCTGGGTCACATATATTTAGAGGGCAAAAGGCTAAAATACCAAGCCTGTGCTATACCTTTATGCTTTTTCTATGCTAACAATGTAAGAATGCTTTCTTACCTGTTTTCGCTTTCTTCTGGTCTTCTTCCTCGTTCAAATCAGACGGTCTCTTCTTCCTCTTCTTTGCTTTGCCTTTGCTAACTGCAACAGAATTAACCGATTGTCACTCCATAGAAACCTGGGTAAAGGTCAAGATGTGCCACCCCCCCTACCTATCTCGGTTAATTCTATTTTTCCGTTATTGCCTTTCTGACCATACATAAAGCTGTATTTTAGGAACATTTTTAGCTAATAACCTTTTTGGAATACTAACCCTAGCCCTAAACCTAACCCTACCCCCCACCCTATAAGATGGAAAAACGCAACGAACCACAACTGTAACAAATCGCGGTGTACTGCAGTACATAGTGGGGGGTAGGGTTAGGTTTAGGGCTTGGGTTAGTATTCCAAAAAGGTTATTAGCTGAAAATGTTCCTAAAATACAGCTTTATGTATGGTCAGAAAGGCAACAACTGAAAAATAGAATGCTTATATAGGCCCTTTTTATTGACATTGAACAAGTGTGTGTGTGTGTGTGTGTGTGTAAGAAAATCGTTGCTTCTCAAATTCTCATAATCTGGCGACACTGGCTCTAGTCAATTTAAAAATCCGGCAATTCAGGACATCCTAAAAGAAGGAACATCCATGCCATTCTCTCTGTTTCTCTCGCATGCACACAGACACCCACCCACACAGACACCCACCCACACAGACACCCACCCACCCACACACTCGGGGTATGGACGATACAACACACACACACAAAACATGATACATTGGGTCACATTATCAAACAACATACACACACACAAAACATGATACATTGGGTCACATTATCAAACAACACACACACACACAAAACATGATACATTGGGTCACATTATCAAACAACACACACACACACAAAACATGATACATTGGGTCACATTATCAAACAACACACACACACACAAAATGATACATTGGGTCACATCAAACAACAACACACACACACACACACAAAATGATACATTGGGTCACATTATCAAACAACACACACAAAATGATACATTGGGTCACATTATCAAACAACACACACAAAATGATACATTGGGTCACATTATCAAACAACACACACAAAATGATACATTGGGTCACATTATCAAACAACAACACACACACACACACACACAAAATGATACATTGGGTCACATTATCAAACAACACACACAAAATGATACATTGGGTCACATTATCAAACAATAAAAGAAACAAAGCAAATGTTCACATCAGCAATGACAGTCCACATACATATTCAGTTCAAAGTAACAGATGTTTGTTTTTGGAAATAAATGAAACGTTCTCATGAAATGTATTTAAACGATCTTGCCCGCTTTATGAATTTACTCAATTTAAGTTGCGGTTTTCATGTTAGCACGAAGCAGACGGCAAAGATCAAAACATTGATAAACAAGATTTATATCTTTTAGCGATAAACAATTTCCGAAGTAGACTAAATTTGGGGCATTGCAAAACAAAATGAAACTCATCCCCAACAGTACTCATGCTACATTCTTTACATATCCTATTCTCTCTGATTCAACCCTCTCTTCTTCCAAGTTCAATTTATGATTACTACAATGAAATTCAATGAACACACAAATTTAATGAAGACACACATAAACGCACACACACACTTCCAAATAATGGTGCAGATCAACTCGAAGAAAAGTTCTCAGGATCAAATTTTCGCAATACTGTAACAAAAATACCTGGCAGCGACAGAAGTTCATTGAGTGTGGCCTCCATGTCGAAGTTGAGTCGCAACACAGCCTCCACCACTTCCCCTTCCGCCACACTGTCCCCCATCACGCCACGGATCCCCTCCACGCAACTCTGCAGACGGCCTGGAATCAAAACAACAGGGAAGGTGTAGAAAAGGGCGACTACATGGATTTCAGAATTATTCATACAGAGAGACAGGAATGGCTTTAACTTGGGTGTAAGTACAGTGGAACCTCCCTTATAAGACCTTCAAAAATCATCCCAAATGAGGTCTTATAAGGGAGGGGTATTATAAGGGAGGTAATTTTAATACTTACAAAGAAGGGCAATGTCTTAGAGAAGTAGGTCTTATGTGGGAGGGAGGTCTTATAAGGGAGGTTCCACTGTACAACATTCTCTCAATCCTGAATAATTTCCAAAGTGCGTGCGTCTGTGTATACAGAATAGGTGTAGGTAGTGCTAGAACTGAGTGTCTACCATCTCTTGTTTTAAGATGCCTTCAGTTTTGGCAGAAAGATTTTATAAGACAGTGGATCCGGATGACAAGATGGCCAATCCTGAAGACTCTTCTATCAGCTTTTCCGATCCTGATTTGAGGTGTATGCCTGAACTACTTTCACTCATGCCTTAATCTTCTAAGTTTGAAGGCTAGAAGAATTAGAAGTGATTTAATTCAAAGCTATAAATTTTTCAAACTAACGAATTATGACAGAACAAGTAAACAGCACCCGATCAAGTTTTTATTCAAAACTGTAGAACCAGCATTCTGTTACTAACAGAGCTGCACCTTTATAGAATCAACTGCCATCTAACATTACAAGAGCACCAAATATTAACAACTTTAATCAGCCTGACCCATGGACATTCTACAACAAGTCATTGAATGACATTAAATATGAGTATATAACTAGAGCGTTAAGACGCTAGATCACCAGCCGCGCGGCAGCATTTTCGGCTCCTGTGACCTTGACCTTTCATGTTCAAACCTGGCCTAGATATCCAAAGCACCTATCTACGTGCAACATTTGAGCGTCCTAGATCCCTCCGTTCAAAGGTTATCGTGCCAGGTACTCTGCAGCATTTTCCGTTCCAGTGACCCTGACCTTTATTTTCGAACTTGGCCTAGATATCCTTAGTACCTATCCGCATGCAAAATTGGAGCAACCTAGGTCCCTCCGTTCAAACATTATCTTGCCAGATGCTCAGAAGCATTTTCAGATCCAGTGACCTTGATCTTTGACCTATGACCATATTTGAACTTGGCCTAGATATCCTTAGTACCTATCCACATGCAAAATTTGAGCGTCCTAGATCCCTCCATTCAAATGTTATGGTGTTAACATAGATAGATAGTCAGGAACAGAATCCACTGAAAACATTACCAGCTTCGATCGCGACTGGTAATGAGTAAATCATCGCAAAAACCTGAGTGTGCCAGATACCTTGCATATATAAAACAAAGAATAATTACAAAGACAGGACTTTGAAAGCGATATTGTTTTGGTCCGAATCTTCTCATCTAATCTAATCCTTCTAATCAAAATAAATAAATAAAACAACCCTCTCTCTCTGTGCTCTGTTTCACATACGTGTTTCGAGAGTCTGTGGAAAACTGAACATTAACTGCACCGATTTTGACAGAACACAAAATGGAGTGATGACGGAATAACATTAAAACCTAAAGCCGTATTTATTATCTCATGGTTATTCTTCTTCTTCTTCTGTGTTCCCGGGCCATATGGCCATAATAGGTAAGGTACTAATGTGTCGGTTTTCAGTTTTCACTGGTCTCCCCCGCTGCATACAGCCGATTTCGGAGATCAAAAGAGAAAAACTATTTGGAAGATTATTTTTTTTAAAGGCAGGAGAATGGGCCAATAACTCAGAAAGATAGTAGATGACAGAAAGCAAAAGGAAAAGGCAGAGTCAAAGAGAGTGGCAGATTATAGGAAGTTACAAGCACAGAACTTCAAGGTGGGGGAACTATTTTTATGAAAGGCCCCCCCGGTATCCCCGCGGGGAGAATTGACCAAATGACAACTTTTTCGTTGTCACTGGGTTTAACGTATGCTAAGTGCATGGGCACACGGGACCTCGGTTTATTGTCTCATCCGAAAGACTCCACATTCAGACCATAAGGCCTAGTGCAAAGTGAGAGGAAAAATCCCCTGTACCCAGGTTCGAACTCGGGTTTACTTGACACGAAGCGAACGCGCTACCACTGTGCCACTCTCCCAAATGTGATCAGATCCAAAGTTAGCTTTGAGAGAAACGTGCCCTGCATGAGATTCTGAACCAGGCTTTCTAGAAACATGAAATGCCAAATGAAGAGAGGTGATCATCATCATCATCATTGTCATCCGCCTCATTTCCACCAATCATCAAAATGAAAAAACAAATGTCTCAAATTCTGTGGCCTAGCATGCCCTGCTTTGATGGTGACCTCAGTTTCGATTACCAATCCAGTTTATGCCCTTAGTGCGTTCGGGTCAAAGTCATGGGGATCAGTATGTTCAGGGGAGTTGTCGATGGACGGACGTGGTTGCACCCTCAGAGGAGGACCTCACTCACGCTGGCTCCGCGACTAAAGCATCTTTGTCATCAGTAGGGGTTAGTAGGTGGCGCCCTGTCTTCAGGCTCCACTGAACTCCACCGAAGTGACTCAGAAGCAGTGCAGTGTCTCCTCGGTTGGTTGCCTCCTGACAGCCTAACATAGATTCACTCCCCTTGGACTGCTGGTTTCGGATTATTGAATAATTGGATATTGAATAATCATGGTTTCTTTTTACATGTCCTATAAAGTTTTATGTGATGGGTATTTAATTATTATGTTCTGATTGTATATATGTGTTTATGCTGTGCCACAAATCAATTTCTCACTTTTGAGATAATAAACTAGTCTTGAGTCTTGGATTCTGCGACTTGCACAAGCCGGGGTGTGGCTGCGAGTTGGCACTCGGAATGAGAACGGCGTGAGAGCAACGCCACTCCTACGGCCCAGAAAGATGTGACAGGAGAAAAAAAAGAGGTGACCTGACTGGCCTTCAGTGAGTGCTACACACCCACTAACCTCTGTCTATGCTGGAGAGTCTGCGATGGTCTGGGGCTGTGGCGTGTGCCTGAGCCTGCGAGTGATCCGATTCCACATCATCATCCCCTTTCTCAGGCACATCTGTGATTCCAGAGACATGGTTGTATGAATGTAGAACAGTTTGTTGGTTTTTTTATCCTTTCACCGCCAGTCATATTTCAGCCAAATATTTCCATTAAAATTAGCTGGGTAGAGAACAAAATCCATCTGCAGTATTACTGGGGATTCTTCTGTGACATATATAAAATAAGGTCTATCCGTACTTCCCAAAACAAAGACAATAGGGTCTTTGGATAATAGACCCCAATTTGATGCCTTTTAGTGACATGGGTGTTAAATCACTGTGGTGCTAAAATGCGACTTTGGCGGTGAAAGGGTTAAAGGAGATCAGAGTTATATTTCTATTCATCCTATGCTTCGCACATTGTGAGAGAAAAGGCAAAGCTGTCATCCCACTTTCGTAGTGGCCCATAGGAGAGCAAAGGGAATGAACTCCTAATTTATCTAATGTACATTCGCTTTGGTCATGCAGTTCTAAGATCTCTCTCTCTTTCTCCACTGTAGGAGTTCATGTTCATGTACAAGTAATTGTATCTGTGTGCGATTCAGTGAATATAAGCGCTTTGAGTCTAATTCATTTGGAGAAAGGTCCTATGTATTATTATTAATACTAGTGCAATGCCTAGTACTGGCAATGCACCATACTGGTAACGCCACGTACTGGTTTCGCCGGGTCTGCGAAATATTATTATTACTTTTGTCTCTCTACCTCCTTCCATCTTCTTCACTCATCCCGTTCTACTACCCCCCGCACCTTACTGAGTACAGCAAATTTGAAGCGATTCGGTTAAGAAAAGGTGGAGTTATAAGGCCCCGTTTCCCATTGGCGCTGCTCTGAGAGTGATGCGCTCTCCCTAGTAACGGTAACGCCTAGAAACGGTAACGCCAAGTACTGGTAACGCTGAGTACAGCAAATTTGAAGCGATGCGGTTAAGAAACGGCGGAGTTATTCGTGAAAAGGTGAAGCGGAGCATAGCGGGCGCGTTTCTGAACCGATTCGCTTCCGGTTTGGCACACCAATAGTCACCGTCCTCGGTCATCTGCCTGCCAAATTCGAAGGTAATCGGGCCAGAAATGCCGGAGATACGGGCGCCGAGAGTCCGGCAGATACGTGTTTCGCGCATTTGCCAAACCGCGCAAATGACACGGCCGAAATTTGAAGCGATTCGGTAAAAAAACGGCGGAGTTATAAGGCCCGTTTTGTGTTTCAGACAGACAGACAGACACACACACGGACACTTGGCTTTTTACTATATGATTATTATTTGGTATTTGGTAATTTATAGTCACAGATGCGTATCTGTGAAATTCGGGTTGCTCCCACCTGGAGAGCGCGTCAGAGCCAGAGGTGTGTCCACCCATTTTTAAAATTTTATACTTGCATGCAATTTTTGTGTAACTGATGAGGAAGGAAAGGGTGTGTGTAAATTTTGACCAAATGACGTTTTCGTCGCCAATGGGTTTAACATGTGCTAAGTGCAGGGGCACACGGGACCTCAGTTTATCGTCTCATCCGAAAAACTCCAATTTCAGACCGTAAGGCCTAGTGCAAAGTGAGAGGGAAAATCCCCTGTACCCAGGTTCAAACTCAGGTTTATTTGACAAGAGGCTAACGCATTACCTCTGTGCCACTCTACACCACCATTATTATTATTCCCCTCTTTATTGACGACGGGTCGACATTCCTGTCCCAGTTACGGTTGAGTAGGGCACTGTAGATAGATAGAAAAAGAAAATATGAATTGAGGCACTTAGCCTGAAGAGAAGCGCCCACGCAGAAGCCCCTATGTGGAGATACCCTAAGCTGAATCGAGGCACTTAGCCTGAAGAGAAGCGCCCACGCAGAAGCCCCTATGTGGAGATACCCTAAGCTGAATCGAGGCACTTAGCCTGAAGAGAAGCGCCCACGCAGAAGCCCCTATGTGGAGATACCCTAAGCTGAATCGAGGCACTTAGCCTGAAGAGAAGCGCCCACGCAGAAGCCCTTATGTGGAGATACCCTAAGCTGAATCGAGGCACTTAGCCTGAAGAGAAGCGCCCACGCAGAAGCCCCTATGTGGAGATACCCTAAGCTGAATCGAGGCACTTAGCCTGAAGAGAAGCGCCCACGCAGAAGCCCCTATGTGGAGATACCCTAAGCTGAATCGAGGCACTTAGCCTGAAGAGAAGCGCCCACGCAGAAGCCCCTATGTGGAGATACCCTAAGCTGAATCGAGGCACTTAGCCTGAAGAGAAGCACCCACGCTGAGGCCCCTATGTGGAGATACCCTAAGCTGAATCGAGGCACTTAAGCTGAATCGAGGCACTTAGCCTGAAGAGAAGCGCCCACGCAGAAGCCCCTATGTGGAGATACCCACCCATCATGCGTCCTGAACTGTTGAGGCCCCACTGTACGGCAGGGTTGTAAACCTGGGAGGATGAGGCTGGGTGCAGCCGGGAGGATGAGGTTGGCTGCTGCAGGGAGGATAAGGTTGGCTGCAACCGGTAGGAGGCTGACTGCTGCAGGGAGGATGAGGTTGGCTGCAACCGGTAGGAGGCTGACTGCTGCAGGGAGGATACAGTTGGCTGCAACCGGTAGGAGGCTGACTGCTGCAGGGAGGATGAGGTTGGCTGCTGCAGGGAGGATAAGGTTGGCTGCAACCGGTAGGAGGCTGACTGCTGCAGGGAGGATGAGGCTGGCTGCTGCAGGGAGGATGAGGTTGGCTGCAACCGGTAGGAGGCTGACTGCTGCAGGGAGGATGAGGCTGGCTGCAGCCGGGAGGATGAGGTTGGCTGCTGCAGGGAGGATGAGGCTGACTGCTGCAGGGAGGATGAGGTTGGCTGCTGCAGGGAGGATAAGGTTGGCTGCAACCGGTAGGAGGCTGACTGCTGCAGGGAGGATGAGGCTGGCTGCTGCAGGGAGGATGAGGCTGACTGCTGCAGGGAGGATGAGGCTGACTGCTGCAGGGAGGATGAGGCTGGCTGCTGCAGGGAGGATAAGGTTGGCTGCAACCGGTAGGAGGCTGACTGCTGCAGGGAGGATGAGGCTGGCTGCAGCCGGGAGGATGAGGTTGGCTGCTGCAGGGAGGATGAGGCTGACTGCTGCAGGGAGGATGAGGCTGACTGCTGCAGGGAGGATGAGGCTGGCTGCTGCAGGGAGGATAAGGTTGGCTGCAACCGGTAGGAGGCTGACTGCTGCAGGGAGGATGAGGCTGGCTGCAGCCGGGAGGATGAGGTTGGCTGCTGCAGGGAGGATGAGGCTGGCTGCAACCGGTAGGAGGCTGACTGCTGCAGGGAGGATGAGGTTGGCTGCTGAAGGGAGGATGAGGCTGGCTGCAGCCGGGAGGATGAGGTTGGCTGCTGCAGGGAAGATGAGGCTGGCTGCAGGTGGGAGCATGAGGATGGCTGCAGGTGGGAGCATGAGGATGGCTGCAGCAGGGAGGATGAGGCTGGCTGCAGCAGGGAGGATGAGGACGGCTGCTGCAGGGAAGATGGGGCTGGCTGCAGCAAGAAGGATGACGCCTCTGTGTCCCCATCCTTGCCCTTCCCCAGTAGCCAGTCCATCTGTCACATACAGCACAGTACATCGCCTTAAAGTTGGGGCCAACATGAGAGCTGTACAATACAGGATTTTCTTAAGCAATGGAGAATCATGGTACACCTTAAACTTTCCTAAATCGACACGAGTCTGGAACTAGGAGGCAGCCCAGGGGTAGTCAACCTGTCAGTGACATTGCCAAATGTAAACTGTCAAGATGAGAAAACTTTATTATAGTATATCTCTATGCAGAGAAATCACAGGGGGGGGGGGGGGGGGGGGGGGGGAGGGGGGTCACAGAATTACAACACTAGAAATACATAAGGCATTATTTAAAGGAGACAGACAGCCTCCTGTGGCTGAAAAATCGTTTCAAATCAACTCTCAGGGAAATATACGCTTTTGTTGACTACTGTAGTTTGAAGAATACGGTCTATCACCATTTTGGGCTATATCTTTTTCGTCTCCAACTCATCTGAAGTGGGAATTGAAAGAACTTTTTATTTGAAGTACGGGGTTTGATGTCGTCTCGCTCTGCGAATTTCAAGTCGGGATGTATTCGAGAACATTTTTAGATTTGTGACATAGAAGAAAAAACCCTGACGTCAACTCAAGAACTAGCCATGTGCATGACCGTCATTCTTGTTGTTCTCAGAGTTTTTGTGATTGTTGGAGTTCAGACTATAACTATAAGGCGCATTCCCCAAATTTTACCCGAATGTCAGATTTTGTTATTATAATTATTTTTTACTATTTTATTGGGCGCAACTCCCCCAAATGAAAAGAACTGAAAGGGAGGGGTCCAGGGGCCACCCAGGGCCCCAGTGGGGTACAGGGGCAGAGCCCCGTTGGATGATTCATGGGTGCAACGCAAGAGAGATAAAGCGACAGACAGACAGTTACAATGATGGACAGGGACAATTTGAGTCCAATAAGCCATGTAAAATAACATTGTCTTTGAAAACAATACGGCATCACCATGCTGTTTTCAAGATTCCCCAAGAGAGACTTGCAGGATAGAACAACCAAGTTCAAAACGCCCCAAAGCGCTTGTAGTCGATTTTATTTTTTTTGGGGGGGGGGGGGGGGGGGGGGGGGAGGCATGAATTTTAAAAAAAACCTGAAGTTCAGTTTCTGGTAAAATGAAAACAAATGAAATCAGTGTCAAACTGAAAGAGGTGCACCCATGTTAGTCATATAAGGCACAGGGCTTTGAATCTGGGGAAAAGGTATCGCCTTACAGTCAGAAAAATACGGTGAACATTTCACTTCACAGTGACATAACTTCCATTGGCATACAGTCAGTACTTTAGGGTCTCAATAATAATAATAATAATAATGGGAATTTATATAGCGCTCTTTCTCACATGAGCTCATTGCGCTTTACATTGATAACAAGAACATTAAAGGCAAACAAATGATTAATCATTAGAAGGTAAAATAAGCATGATGCTTTCACACAACGTTCTCTTACTTCCTCACACACACATGCGCGCGCGCAACACACACACACATACATGCACGCACACACAATTAATTATACAAGAGTAAAATAGTTACAATATGAACATTCTAAGAAGAAACATAGACCACATTCACATTTTCAATCACGTTTGGATACAATACTGTAACTTGAAATAAAATCATACTGCCATCGAAAAAAAAAAGTCCAAAAAAATACCATAAAATGATGGGGGGAAAACCCCACCACACCAGTAGGTGGTTGACATCTGGTTTTTAATACCGTAGTTCTGCCCCCCCCCTGGTGGGGATACCTGGGTGGTCTTTTGCACAAATAGTTCCCCCACCTTCTGGAAGTTCTGTGCTTGTAACTTCCTCCACTTCTGTCGTTCTCTTTGACTCTATGCCTTTTCCCTTTACTGTCAAATGCTGTCTTTCCATCTCACCGGTCCATTCTCCTGCCCTTTTTTCCCCCTATTAATTCTCACAACGATTTCCTCCAGCCAAAGTCAGACATGCTGGGCCTAACTGTTTCTCAGTTAGGCGCATAACGGCAGCATGACGCATCTATGCTCACATGACAGGAAACTGTTTGAGTGAACGAAAAAGAAGAAGAAGAAGCTAGAAGAAGAAGAAGAAGAAGAAGAAGAAGAAGAAGAAGAAGAAGAAGAAGAAGAAGAAGAAGAAGAAGAAGAAGAAGAAGAAGAAGAAGAAGAAGAAGCAGAAGAAGAAGAAGAAGAAGAAGAAGAAGAAGAAGAAGAAGAAGAAGAAGAAGTTTTGCCTCTCGAAGTGAGGACTGGAACACAAACTCACCGCGGCATCCTGATCGTTGTGGAACTTTCTCAGGGCTACCAAAGACTCTGTCACCTCGAAGCCCATCCCCAGCAGTCCCCCCATCGCCTGTCATTTACAGAATGCTGTTTACAGTTGATGGTTGCACAGGGGGTTAAGGCCGAGTACACACATAAGCGGATATTTCATGCGGAAACCTGTGCGCAATCCATAAATAAGTGAAGGGAAAAGATTTGCGCACGTGTCCGAATTTCCCCAATAATACGTAAACTTTTATCCTTCTTTCTTCCACTTATTTAGGGTTTTCCGTACAGAACTTACGCATCTAATGTGAACCCGGCCTTACTCTTGCGCTGGGAAAACATTCAACGAGTTCTCCAGGGTTTTTCTCAAGGGGGTATTTGAATTTTTTAAAAGGGTCACCAAAGCTGCATCAATGATCGCAAGAAAAGCGCAGACAAAGTTACCCCCCTTTCTTTTTTTTTTTTAGCTTCACACTCTTTTCTACATAAACACACACACTATAATTTTACTGTATATTTATGCTAGCTTTTCACGCAAACTTCACCTTAGATCACGAATCAACACAAAGTTAACCTCCAAAGTTCCAGGCTCACTGCTAAGATAAAAATAAAAACCTACTATATTATTACATATCTGTAACTAACTCTTCGGAAAATTGAATACCAGATTCACCAACATAATCTTCCCTATCTCTTTAAAATCAGAACCTACTTCATGTTTTACTATGTTGTTGTTTTTGTGTGTGTTTTTTCATCCCCCCCCCCCCCACACACACACACCCCCCTTCTGCATGGCGCGGCATCATGCTGAGGGCCCGATTAGCGGGACCTGGCTGGCTGGGCCATATTAGTTATACATGTAGAATTTTTTTGAATTTTTTTTTTTAAATAAACAAACTGGAGTTGCTCTCCCCAAGTTCTCTCCCCCCAGTGCTTATATCCAGAATTGGATTTCTACCGAGGTAAACCAATCAAGATCAAGATCAAACTGTTTTTACCAAGTTTGACTGATTGCCTGTTTATGACATATTCAGTCTCATTTTGGGACAAATCACAATTACGTGCTACAATCAGTCTCAATCATGTGCTACAATCAGTCTCAATCATGTGCTACAATCAGTCTCAATCACACGCTACAATCAGTCTCAATCATGTGCTACAATCAGTCTCTCAATCACGTGCTACAATCAGTCTCAATCACATGCTACAATCAGTCTCAATCATGTGCTACAATCAGTCTCAATCACATGCTACAATCAGTCTCAATCATGTGCTACAATCAGTCTCAATCATGTGCTACAATCAGTCTCAATCACATGCTACAATCAGTCTCAATCACGTGCTACAATCAGTCTCAATCACATGCTACAATCAGTCTCAATCATGTGCTACAATCAGTCTCTCAATCACGTCCTACAATCAGTCTACGGCCTACAATCAGTCTCAATCACGTCCTACAATCAGTCTCAATCATGTGCTACAATCAGTCTCAATCATGTGCTGCAATCAGTCTCAATCATGTGCTGCAGTCAGTCTCAATTATGTGCTGCAATCAATCTCATTCAGTTCACTGCATCTCTCTCATTAGACTAATGACCGACCATGATATTTCTTTCTTTCTTTCTGTCTTAGCGCGCACGCACAAAAATGAAGGGAAAGAAAAGAAGAAGAAGAAAAGGACAGATGACTTTGGTGAAAACCTTTACCCAGGGCTCCCAATCGTCCCGCAAAACAAGGGGTCCCATGGACTCCTTCACTTACACATAGAGGGTCCTAGAGGCGGGATAGAGGGTCCCGGAGGCAATGCGAATGCCAAAAAGAATTTTTCTAGTGCATCCCTGGGACCCCCTGCACATTCTTTTAGAGGGTCCTTTCGAATGGTAGTGCTTCACAGACCCCCAAATGGGGGGTCCCTGGGAGCCCTGACTTTACCTGAGCATGGCGGAGGGCTGTGTTCTTGACAGCCTTGGGGGTGGTCACTTCGCTGCCAGGTGTGTTCCCCGCCGAGTTCTCGCCCTCCTGGTCCTGGTCCTGGTCCTGGTCCTGGTCCTGGTCCTGGTCCTGCTCCACTGTGGCTTCAGGAGACCCTTCATCACTCGCCACACCCTGCAGTTAAAAAATAAAAAAGTCACCAGAAATAAGAACAAAACCACATTAATGAGGCTTTATGCTACTTCTTGGCCACACAAAAGGGCAATTCTTCTTCTTCTGCGTTCCCAGGCCATATGGCCATAATGGGTAAGGTACGTATATGTGTCTGGTTTTTAGTTTTCACTGGTCTCCTCGCTGCGTACAGCCAAAGGAGAAAAATTATTTCGAAGATTTTTTTTTTAAAAGACAGGAGAATGGGCCAATAAGTCAGAAAGATGGTCGATGACAGAAAGCAAAGGGAAAAGGCAGAGTCAAAGAGAGTGGCAGATAAAAGGAAGTTACAAACACAGAACTTCCAGAAGGTGGGGAAACTATTTATACAAAAGACTCCCCGGTATCCCCACGGGGAGGAACGTTCCCAAAACATTTGTTCCCGCACAAACATCCTTCAGGCATCACAGAATGAGATTTTTGCAGCCAAGAAATCATTCCACACGGATTTTGAACTGACGTCTGAAGTTTTGTTTTGTTCAGCAGGGACGGGGGCTAATCTAGTCCCAAACATTTTTCGGCACAAACATCCTTCCACCCACATTTTCAGCTAACATCGGTATTTTTGTTGAGCGGGAGGTACTCATTTCGCCTTCCTTCGCACAAATGAAGGGAGCGAGCTAAAGCGACTTCCAGTTAACCAGTTTCAAAATCGCCAAATAGAGACTTGTAGATATAAGAATACAGCAAGATCGGTCCTTTATGTGCATACAAACATTTTTTCCCAAAAAAAATGTCTGCAGAATTTTTTTTTCCCGCGGAACTTTTGAAAACATTCCGCGGATTTTCCGCGAAAAGTGGAATTCTTTCATGCCTGATACTACTACTTCGTGAATGGCAAGGGCGCTGATCTTATGTAGGTGGCGCACACATCTCAGTGCATGAAACAGGGCCAGAGAATGCTATGCATAAAGCCTCATTGAAATGGCAAGTACACACACAAATGTTGATTCGGATTCTTACATTCCGAGACCTTGAGCTTAGATTTTTTTTTAAACGTCGTCTTTTCCAAGACTTGGTTCTCAAGAGTCAGACTCTCAAGATAAAGAGCAGAGTACCGTATTTTGTTTTTACTATCAGGCGCACCAGATTATAAGGCGCACGCCCCCAAAATGTAACAACATTAACATATTTTTCTTACAATATTATCAGTCATATTATAAGGCGCAGGGGTCTCAGCCTGGGAAGAAAAAGTATCACCTTCGTTATAGTCTGAAAAATATGTGTAAGCAGAATGGGCACTCCCAAGAACCGGGCATCATATTTTGGTGGGCAATTTTGTGCACTCCAAAGACAGGTAAATTCCTGTCTATAGAAAGCTACGCCTAACTAGACATTAAACCATTTCGTTCGTTCATAGGTACATTTTCTATACCTTTTTCAACAGCTTGTTCCATTAACTTTTTAAAAATTGTATGCCACTTATAAACAGAACCTGAGGCAGAGGGTGGATGCCTCGTGCCTCCATACGGGGAGCTGGACGACCCCATCCCATCCACGAGTCTCTCCCCATGGGGATACCGGGGGGTCTTTTGTAAAAATAGTTCCCCACCTTCTGGAAGTTCTGTGCTTGAAATTTCCCCTACTCTGCCACTCTCTTTGACTCTGCCTTTTCCCTTTGCTTTCTATCATCTACCGGTACTATCTTTCTGACTTATTGGCCCATTCTCCTGCCTTTGTTCCACAAAAAATACTCCAAATAATTTTTCTTCTTTGAGCTCCTCCGAAATCGGAATGTGTCGGCTGTACGAAGCGGGGAGACCAGTGACAACTGAAAACCGGACACATACTTACCTTACCCATTATGGCCATATGGTCTGGGAACGCAAAAGAAGAAAGTGAACAACTTACAAGGATGTTGGTGAACAGGGGAAGCTCACCCTCTGTCCTGTCATCCAACAATATGTCTTGCCATCCAGAACACTGTGCAACAAACAACAAAAGTGCAAGGGTCAGGCATGGGATTTAGGAATCACGACAAAGGCTGAAAAGCAGGGGTTCCGGGGGCAAAGGCTCCTGCACTTGACCCCCCCCCCCCCCCCCCCCACCTGAAACAACGTCACTGGAACATACAACAAACAAACAAACAAGCACACAACAAAGTGTGAAATGTGAAGTTACTTTATTCACATTTCGGCAACCTTTATCAACATTTGTTGCTTTTGCCTGTCTGTCGTTTCCAACAATGACTGTCAGATAGCAGATGGGGGCAGCTGCTATTCCAGCGGGCTGGGCTACAATTTGTTCATAGCGGAGAAGACTTGCCCACCCATGGTACATCCCCACTCTCTTAGCCAAAGGGAATTTGAGGACGAGAGTTGGTGTTGGGGAAGGTCCCCAATAAACACAAGAAAACAGCAAAGATTATCGCAAAAAGACAAAACAATACTTCCCCTCTACAAAGTACAATCCAGTCTGTACATGATCAAGCTGCAGCTCATGACTTTGCTTTGTTGTAATCTCAGCCTTAACCCCTTGACTGCCAGAGAAAATTAAAGAAAAAATCATAGGGCAAATCATGACACGAAAAAGATAACTGATAGACACAATCTGGAAAAATGGTCTGAAGATATAGCTCTTGATTATGTTAGAGCAAAAGCCAGCATATATCAGGGCTATTCCTCTTCATCTGATGACATCATCAGTGATGTCATCAGGTCAGTACGTAATACGTTGGTAGCAGTCAAGGGGTTAAAAACAAAATTAGAAATAGAACTGATCAATTTAGTTGTTTTCTATTTGCTCAAAAGAGGTAATCCTACACTCGGTTTCTTTTTTATTTAAAAAATGTCCAGTCAGGCATGGTGATGAGGAATCGTGAAAAAAGCCGAAAAGCATATCAGGGGACCAAGCCCCCCTGAAACTGAAGCTTGTTGTTGTTGTGATACAAGCCTTAAATGCAGCATTAGGAAGAGAACTGATACATTTAGTTCATTTAGCATTCACTCATAAGAAGTCATTCTTACTCAGTTGGTTTCTTTATTACCGTAATTTACGGCTTATTAGGCGCAACTTTATGTGTACTGACTATGACCCCTGCGCCCAATCTGGCGCATGCTCCCTTTCTATGCTCTAAACAGAAAAAAGTAAGGGGGTCAAGAGTTGAAATGAACAACTCACCATGCTCTGGTAGCTTCCACATTATTAACAAACCGACAGCAGTTCACTCACATTGCATTAAAATATAGTTAGGCTTCCACTTCCGTCACTGGCCCTGTAATGATGTTACTTTCGCTGATCGTCTCGTTCTTCCTTTTTTTTATTTCCTTGGTTTCTTTGCACCTTAACGGGTGTATGCGCCCTATCTGTGTTCAAATTACGAATTTTTTTTAAAAGCAGGGGGTGCGCCTTATGCGCTGTCGCCTTATGGGCCGTAAATTACGGTATTTCAAAATTGTCCTCTTGGGCCATCAAAAAGCTTATCGGGTGTATGCGCCCTATCTGTGTTCAAATTACGAAAAAAAATTAAAAGCAGGGGGTGCGCCTTATGCGCTGTGTCGCCTTATTACGGTATTTCAAAATTGTCCTCTTGGGCCATCAAAAAGCTGACATTTGTGATGGTGCATGAGAAAAACCTACATAAGTCGCTCAGAATGTCTTGAGCAAAATCCAAAAATAGCCAACACCCCCCAAAATACCAGTTTCCTATTTAGGGCATATTTATGTCTATTTTTATGTGTTCTACCAGTATCCACAACATAAAGGGCAATCTTGAATGATTTCTTTGTTTATTTGATTGTTTTCTAAATCAAGTCAATAGAAACAAAGAGGCACTTCTATGCCCGATTTCTGCAAATGATCTATTTCGAATGCTAAATTTCAAATAATTATAAAATAAAAACTAGACCAGATAACTCAATTTGCTTTTCTGTGTATTAACAAGGAATCGTTGCTCCACCATGAAAAATAAAAATCTCAATTTATGCCCAAATTCCATTATGTCTGTTTTTCCCATGCACTGTCACATTTGCTTAACCCTTTCACCGCCAAAGTCGCATTTTAGCACCACAGTGAGTTAACACCTATGTCACTAAAAGGCATCCAATTGGGGTCTGTTATCCAAAGACCCTATTGTCTAAGTTTTGGGGAGTAAGGATAGACCTTATTTCATGGATGTCACAGAAGAATCCGCAATACTGCAGATGGATTTTGTTCTCTACCCAGGTAAATTGAATTGAATTGTTTGGCTGAAACATGGCTGGCGGTGAAAGGGTTAAAAGCTGACAAATCCCATCCCTGAAGTGTGTTGTGAAGATCAATCTCTCTCTCTCTCACACGCACACACACACACTCTCTCCCTCCGTCTCTCTGTGAACATGCCTGTCGTTATTTTCTATTCTTTTTATGCATTTTATACTACTTCTTTTTGTTTTCCTTTTCTTGTTATTTGGCTTTTCTTTCTCCCCTCGAGGGCATGGTGTAAAGAAGCTTGAGCTTATCCGCTTACCCTCATTAAACATTCGTATTCGTATTCGTATTCTCTCTCTCTCATCTCACCGAGGGTACAGCTGCACTTGTACTGGTAGAAGGTTCAGACGGTGACAGAATCAGAACATCAGGGTCACCCTGTAATAGCCAATCTATAGCCGCCACCACCGCCATTCTGCACACACACACCCACACATATATAATGCTATGCATACAACTCAAAGACATAAAGAAATGATGCAGTGGTAAGACAGCGGACTAGTGCCTGGGAGGCCTCAGGTTCGAATCCCATCAGAGGCGAAGTGGGTTTTTTTTGTCCTTCGACTCCTACCCATAGCAAGTGTGCTATGGGCTCAATGGGAAGACTGAAACCAGTCGAGCCTCATCCTGAAAAGGTGGACCCTGACGGATGAGTTTTTTTGCATGAAACACATCGAGATCACCAGAAAGACAGCCTTTTGAAGGATCGGAACACTCACTTTGCTCTGGTTTCCTATAAATCAAACCGTCAAAACGGCAATTCCTCCTTGACGGAGATGCCGGAGAGAGCAGCCATTTTGGATGGGGTGGGTGGAGGCCAATCATTGTGGTTGGAGCTTTTTCTTCTTTGTAGTGCAGTGATACAAAATTGGAGCTATTTCCTGTTATGAACAAAACTCCTTTTGGTAAACTGTATAAAAAAAAATTATAACAAAATAAAAAGGCTTGTATTGTGGAAATTTTGTGCAAACGATTTGGTCCAAACTCAGGCGGCCATTAGAAAAGAGAAGGCACATGCCTTCTCTTTCACTGAAAGAAATTGACTTCCAGACAATTTTTAGCACTGGCACGCTATTTCTGCTTTGATTTCTGCAGAGCCAGGACATTGTCCAATTGATTTCTCTTTGTCTCAGGACAGTTTGTCATATCATCACTTTTCGATCCTTGGTGCATCACTGTAGTGTATCTGTCAGTTGTTTAGGTGTGCGTGCACAGACACAAAGCACGTGCACATGCACACACACACAAAGTTCATGCACACACACCCACAGAGTGCATGCACACACATACACAGAGCGCACGCACACACGCACACACACACAGTTCATGCACACAGACACACAGAGTGTGCGCACTCACACACACAGTTCATGTACAGAGACACACAGAGAGCGCACACACACACACAGTGCGTGCACACACACACACACACACAGAGCGCACGCACACTCACACACACAGTTCATGCACACGCACAGACAGAGCGTGCGCGCGCACACGCACACACACACGCACACACACACACACACTGACTTGTTGATCATGAGTGCCTTCTTGGCCGTGCGTTCTGGAAACCCCATGTCTGTCAGCTGTTTCAGGGCTCTCTGGGAAGAAGACTCACTCGGCATCTCTGACAACACACAGAAAACAGCAACATTCATCCCCTGAGGGTATACTAGGGGGTTGGGGGGGGAGGGGCGTCTTTCGTACGAATAGTTCCATCGTCTGGAAGTTCTGTGCTTGTAACTTCTTCATCAGTCACACAAAAATTGAAGGCAAAAAATAAATAAAATAAAATTGGGTGGCGCGCCTCAGGCTGCGACGCGCTCCCCAGGTGGGAGAAACCCGAATTTCACAAATGCCTCTGTGACTATAAAGTACTTAATACCTAATAATACCTAATCAGTCAGTGTCACTCTATTTGACTCTGCCTTTTCCCTTCGCTTAGTTACTGTCATCTACTTTGTCCTTTTAAGTTTTACTCAACTTAGGGCTTTTATCACTTGTTGACATTAGCCTGCATAGAAAGGGCCAATAGTAAATATAATTTTCTACAGTACTGGAATATTCATGGCACAGCTTAGTCTAACCTAAGTGCAGAAACCTTTTTCCAAGCTAATCTTCAGAATCTTCAGTACGATGAAGGTGGAAGATCAAACGAAGAAGAAGAATCGTCTTTTGTGGAAGACTATGACTCTCTAACTAGGGAGCATTTGCACTGAATCTAGTGCTGCATCCAATGGGATTGGTTGGTCTTTGGGGACCTTTTCCAATGCCAACTCTCGTCCTCAAATCCCTTTGGCCGAGAGAGTGTGGGGATGTACCCTGGGCAAGGCTTCTCCACTATAAACAAATTGTAGCCCAGCCCGCCGGGATAGCAAGCTGTCCCCTCTGCTATCTGGCAGTCATTGTCGGAAACAACAAACAGGCAACAACTGTCATCCACTATCTTACTGCGTACTAGGCCTGTTCCTTGATGTTTCCCTCCCCCCCTTTCTCCTTACCCCCCCAGCCCACCCCCACTTCACCCCAAACAAACTTTAGTTAGCTTAGGTTGCTGGGAAGTGGCATCATGCTGAACGGGTGCTGGCTGGCCAGGTCATAAACATAGATTAGGGTGTACTCTCCCCTAGTTTTCGTTGATAGAATGCCACAATGTGGCTCTTTCAACCATCACCAAGACCAAGACAACACGTTCAAGACTGCTAACAAAAATAAAAAACTCATGGTCATCTCCAAATGTGGAAACTGACGTCATTCGCATGACAATGTCGTTTTTTAGCGAAAGTCTTCAAGTCTTCAATAAGTTCTTGTTACGCCGTCTCAGTAGACATTACAGTGACTTAAGACTTAATAAGAGGTTGCGCAATGCGGAAAATACAATAATTAGAAAACTAATGTGGGGAAAAGTGTGTGTGGAAAAAACAAAACAAAAATAAAGTGTGTGTGGGGGTGGGTGGTGGGGGGGACCATAGGCATAGACTTTTGTTTCACTGTATCCAGGCAAGACCAATCCGGCTACCGAAAGCTTAGAATTGGTATAGATCTTTTGTCCTTTCAATCTGAAATTAAACTGACCCTAACCCTAACCACAACCTTAAACACACACAAAAATAAAACTTTACTAAAAATTGAGTGTTCCACATTTGGAGACGACCATGTGCAAATTTGCAGCTCGTGCAAACTTGCAGCTCTACAAGTGCAGTTGTAGTGCATGCGCACTATAACTTCACTTGCGCTCCAAGTGTCAAGTGTACTATCCAAATCCTGCGGCCAGAACAGCATGGTTTCAGGAAATGCCACTCCTGCGAGTCCCAGCTCATTGGTTTTGTAGATGACGCATCAGAGGCTCTGGAAAGCGGCCACCAGGAGGATGTCCTAATCATGGACTTTTCAAAGGCTTTTGATAAAGTTAGCCATGCCCTCCTCATCTACAAACTCCGTCAATACAGGCTTGCAGAGAAGACCTGCCGGTGGATCCAAAACTTCCTCACAGACCGAACGCAATCAGTTGTTGTAGGAGGAGAGAAATCGGCCCCATCACCCGTCCAGTCGGGAGTCCCTCAAGGGTCTGTGCTGGGACCGTCCCTATTTCTCTTCTACATAAATGATCTGCCCGAAAGACTCCACTCCACACCTCGACTGTTTGCCGATGACACCCTCTGTCATCAAGACATCCAATCCCCCAGTGACCAGAGCCTACTCCAGGATGATCTCACCAGTCTTGCATCCTGGGAAGACCGATGGAAAATGGCCTTTCACCCACAGAAGTGCTCAGTCCTGCATATGACCAGACGCAGAAACACCCTGGAGAAGGCCTACATCCTTCATGGACACCAGCTCCAGTGCGTGCCCCATGCAAAATACCTGGGTGTCACAATCACCGCTGATCTGAAGTGGGACACTCACATCAATGGCATGGTCAGCAAAGCGAACAAAACCCTTGGGTTTCTGAGGAGGGCCTTGAAAATTAACAACAAGAGAGTCAAGGCACAGGCTTACAAAGCAATGATACGCCCCCTCCTAGAGTACGCCAGTCCAGTCTGGGACCCCCACAGCAAGGGCAGCATTGACGCCATTGAAAAAGTTCAAAGCCGAGCTGCAAGATGGGTGGCCCGTGACTACCATCAGTCTACAAGATCAGCAGACCTCATCAAGAACTTAAAATGGCCTCTCCTGCAGACTCGACGCACTGAAGCCCGCCTCACTACTTTATACAAATTTCATACAGGCCTTCTCACTATCAACTCTAAGCACCTTCCTACAAACTCTCTGCAGAAGAAAAGTCTCTGTCAATCCAACTCAGCATCATATGACATCCCCAGCCATAGAACTCAGTACAGAAAATCCACCTTCTTTCCCCGCACTATCCCTCAGTGGAACAGTCTGCCCGAGCAAGTTGCCTCCAATCAGTCACTGGATGCATTCAAAACAGCCCTCCATAAACACCTCCACCAGCCCACCCTGTCTCAGTCACCCCCCCCCCCCCCCCCTTGCCCCATCCTCACATCAAACTAAATTAGCGAACTAGGGGCCATAGATCAAAGTAGTGGTAAATGAAGGGCTGGAGCTGTGCCGGTCGGGGTTCGACCCCGGAGGCCGCTACGGTAGCCGGATTGGTCCTGCCTAGATACTGCAAAAGGTCTGTGGTCCTTCTCTGCATGCAACATGTGTGGCCTTACTGTCACACATGCCCCCCCTATTCGTCTGCATGCATCATGTGGGGCCAGAGTTTCCCCAGCTGATCTGGGGGGACTTAACGGTCGTGCATGACACACTCTGCATGCATCATGCGGGGCCCGGGTGTCTCCGGCTAGACCGGGGCATTTAACGGTTGTGTATGACTTTTATCTCGTCTTTCCCTCACACGTCCCCCCCCCACCCCCCATTATAAAATTGATTTCCTTAAAGTTATAAATTTATTTCACAAAATTATTATTCTTTTACATGATATAGAAAACGGAGTATCATAATACTAACTTCCTCAGTTCCTGACTATCTTGGCTCTATCTTTTCCCAATAATATTTCATCCTATCTCACTATCTACCCTATCTTTGCTGAACTTATTTTCTTTCTTTTTCGTACTACCCCCTAAAGTGCAGCAGAATCTTCAGCGTGATGAAGTTGGCTGCCTAAGGCGAAGAAGAAGAAGAACTTCAAGAAGATCCGGGACAGAAAATATTAGTTAATTTTGTTACGGAAAAAGTGATATTTTCATTCTTCAAATCCCCTATAGAGACAGCACTTTTTCCGTCTAAGATCGTTCAGATAATTATATGGGTGTCCAAATCATCTGGACACCCAATTTTTTTTCTATTTTGATTTGTCACGGTCACGCGGCCTGGTTAAACATTTGACTAGGCGTTTGCGAACGTGCCAGATGCCAACGTACTAGTACTACATCTATACAGATGCCATGCTAAAGGGACAGGAATACTCACGCGTAACGTCGTCCAATGGACGATATAATGGAAGGTCCATTATTGTTGTCTTCACTTCCAATGTGGCTGTAATAATCAATCAAACGGAAGGAAGGACTTTAAAACAATGAAACCGAAAGTAACCGGTTTGGGAACGGAAGTTTTCTGCTCTGTCATTTCCGTTTTGGCGGTCAAACCTTTAGTGCGTTGAAGATTCTGCTCTTAATACAGGAATCCACTAGAATCCGTTGAACTCTACCGAAATCAACTGAAATCTACCGGAATCGTCCTGCAATCCACTTTTTGGCCCACGCGTGTTAATGAAGTGAGTGAGTGAGTGTGTGTGTGTGTGTGTGTGTGTGTGTGTGCGTGTGTGTGTGCGTGCGCGTGCGTGTGCGTGTGTGCGCGTGTGTGTGTGTGTGTGTGTGTGTGTGTGTGTGTGTGTGTGTGTGTGTGTGTATGTGTGTGTACTTGGAATGATGCCTTAGAGTCTAGTAATAAATGCTTATTTTATAGAAATTATAAAACCGATTTCTGCCGTGAAAGATATATTGAAATGTTGCCTGATGTTTATATATATCCTCTTATACGGTTTCGGTGTGGTAATCATAAACTCATGATATAAATTGGCAGAAGACTTGGAATACCCCATGAAGAACGATTATGTAGAGACTGCAATCGGAATGACCTTGGTGACGAGTTTCATTTTGTAATGAAATGTCCCAAATACAATGATATCAGATGTCAGTTTATTTCCAGAAAATTTACATGTGTAAAGTCCGTCTTTAACTACTGTCGATTGCTCTGTGGTGGTAAAAAGGTGTTATTAAATTTAGCTAAAATTTTAAGGTTTAGTAAAGTTGTGTGACATTTTGGTGTGTTAATTACATTAGAGTTATTAGTCCAGTCATTCTATAAGAAATACGAGCCCAAGTACAAACAAATTCCTTGAGAAGGTTTGATTATTGGAACAGATAGCAGTGGTCTGGGAAAGATGATGACAAAAATCTCAAACAATCAACACTCTGCTTGACCTCATTTTACATGTCAAGGTGACCCACTTATTTTGACAAGCACGTGCCCTTAGGTAATTCCAGTAGAAACTTGCATTTTGAAATAATGTATGGCAAATTCATTTTTTTGAAATTGGATATCAAATTAAAGCTGTTTTCATGGCCATCTCAAAAAAAGCATCAAAGAATGGTTAAATCAATAAAGGAATTAAATAATGAAAAAAATAAAGATAATATTTACTGACCTTAACTTTCACCATCGGATTCATCGGAGTCATCCAATAAAAGCACGGAGTTCACACAGCTGACTCCACGACACTCTCCACAGGCTGTGGTGCAGCTTAATCCATGCTTTCTGCAACTACGAAGAGCAGTCTGTCTTACAGTTACATCGAATGAAGTTCAGCAGATCTTCAGGTGCTGGCGGAAGGTTTGTTGGCACAAGTATTAGCTGACCTTGTTGGAGTTCCCAGCCCCAGTCCTCAGGACAAAGCTCTGTTTTGCCCCCAATAGAGGCCCACTCCTGCACTTGGTAGTACACTCTGTAAGAGTGGTAGCGTGCTGCTGATGAGGTAGGTGGCAGAGCCCTGACTTGGACATGAGTTTTGCTCGAAGACAGTTTTTGTTGGTATTTTACTAAACGCAGCTTGTCCAGTGTATCACTCTTTTGTTCCACCGTACAGAGCAACAAACACCTTCTCGCCAGCTTCAGCAACTGATGTTCCATCCGATTTTTCAGCAAGAAACATATGTGCCCACTGAAGGAAACTTGGGTCGCTTAGCTTCCTCACAGGCAGTGACTTTGCAACACCAAATGGTCGTGATGTTGTGTCGCATCCACAAAAAGCATGGGCAAACAAGATGTTTTCACACACCTTGCTCCCCAAACGACTCTGAGAGTACTTTATGTCCCATATTTTGGCTTGATTTTTCTTGTTGCCTCCTGATGTAAAGAACACGTCATGCATTGTGGGCTGCACATGATGAAGAAGAAGAACAAGCAGATCAGTGTCCTCATCAACGACCACAGTTGTGGCCATCTCAGCTGATTCCAGTGCTGCTTGCACAATCAAGCAGTTAGCGTCTCCTTGTGCTTGACAGTCTGAGATGTTCCTGGATTCAAAAGCATTGACAAGTAGATGCAAAAAGTGTTCTTTGTTTTCTGCGTTGGCAAGGGAGATTTATTTTTTCTCACACAGTCTTGTGTTTTTGCTGAAAGCAATGTTTGTCCCCACAATGCCTTTGCTTCTGCACACATGTGTGGCATCTTTTGGTGCTGGTCCACAGCGATAGCCATCAAAGATTACCTTTGGGTCCTTGTATTTTCTGGACACATATTGAGCATACATGTCTGCCAAGTCTCCGTATGTTGTTGATCCTTGAGGCCAAGGTAGTCGATGAAGCAATGAACTACCATCCAGAATGTGTTTGGCATTTTCTGTTGGTAAAGAAGTTGCATCCTCTTCTGCTGACCAAAGAAAATCTGCTAATTTATGCTTGTTGGCTTCTCTTGGAAATCCACAGCCATCAAAGAGAGAAGTTGGTAAGCTGGCCAGCTCATATTGGAATGTCTCTTCTAGCCGCTCAGTTTCATCTCCAGCAACAGTCACAATTCTTTGGAACAGAAGTTGTGGATCCACCTGCACAGGTTATTGACCGATTTTCACATCTGATTTTGTTACCATTGTTATTGCCTGGCAGCTCTTCTTAAAGCTGACATCTAACATGGGTTTGCCTTTCATGCTTGAGAGAATGCTTTTGCCTATGACTTTCGCATTATCAACATTTACAGTTGTGTCTGCTGCTCTGCCACTTGCAATGGATCTCAGGTTTTCATCAGCATTGAATGGATTTCTCTGACACAGGTACTTGATGACAGTGTGGGTGTCTTTCGAGTCCCTTTTCTTCCACGCTTCAAAGAGCTCTTTGTGCTGCTCCCTTGTGTTGAAGCTTGATGCTGTCAGAGACTGCATCCACTGATTAAGCACTGCACATGATGGCTTTGATAACAGCCACACCAACCGCTGATGTTCCCCAAATCCTCTTCCCCTTGTGAGCCCACCATTTGTTTTCAGTGTCTGCATTAATGTCTGTTCAATGAGCAAATCACAAGACAACCCTCCCCAAAAGCGATCAGTCCTTCTCAGTACATGATGATCTGTTTTGAAGTCCTCAAGCACATCTGGATGTGTCAACTCAAGCTCCATCATTTGCTGGAGATACAGTTTCCCAGATGTGGCGTACAGGTTGTGACCAGATGCAGCAAAGAAGGGAAGCATTTTGGCATTTGCCAACGCAGAAAACAAAGAACACTTTTTGCATCTACTTGTCGATACTTTTGGATGGCCACAACTGTGGTCGTTGGTGAGGACACTGATCTGCTTGTTCTTCTTCTTCATCATGTGCAGCCCACAATGCATGACGTGTTCTTCACATCAGGAGGCAACAAGAAAAATCAGGCCAAAATATGGGACATAAAGTACTCTCAGAGTCGTTTGGGGAGCAAGGTGTGTGAAAACATCTTGTTTGCCCATGCTTTTTGTGGATGCGACACAACATCACGACCATTTGGTGTTGCAAAGTCACTGCCTGTGAGGAAGCTCAGCGACCCAAGTTTCCTTCAGTGGGCACATATATATTTCTTGCTGAAAAATCAGATGGAACATCAGTTGCCATTAAAAGGCATCAAATTGGGGTCTATTATCCAAAGACCCTATTGTCTTAGTTTTGGGAAGTAAGGATAGACCTTGTTTTATATATGTCACAGAAGAATCCCCAACACTGCAGATGGATTTTTGTTCTCTACCCAGGTAAACTTAATGGAAGTTTTTGGCTGAAATATGGCTGGCGGTGAAAGGGTTAACGAATTCACTGCAATACTAGACACACGGGCAGACACACACCCAAACCCCCCCATACCCAACGTTTCTTAGAAGCTAGATTACTTGTTTGCTGGTGGCGTGGCAACGTTTGCAGTGTAGGTTGACATAGTGTGAACGTTCACACAGCAGAGCTAGAAACTAAACAGAAAACCTTTGAAGAATTTCTTTTTAAAAACCAGCTGTCAGCTCACCTTTTCCACAGTATGTGGGCCTACAATGGGGCAGGGAGTCAATAAGGTAAAGCTAGCGAAGGCTGTTCCCTGTTTGTCCCAACTGTACGCCTCACACGTAGAGAGAGAGAGAGAGAGAGAGAGAGAGAGAGAGAGAGAGAGAGAGAGAGAGAGAAAAAGAGAGAGAGAGAGAGAGAGAGAGAGAGAGAGAGAGAGAGATGGGGGGGGGGGGGGGTAGTGCTGTTGAGAAAGGGGGGTTTCTACCAGATTTTTTATTATTTTTTTTACTAAGTATGATAACTGTGGATGAACAATAAAGTAAGTGCGTGTGCGTGTGCGTGTGCGTGGCAATAATTCTTTGCATCATCTTCGCTTTGGAAGAAGACATTTACGTCAAAACCTCCAACCTGGAATATGCACAATCATCGAAACTTTTGTTGAGCTGGGGGGAGTGTGTGTGTGTGTGTGTGTGTGGGTGTGTGTGTGGGGGGGGGGGGGGGGGGCAGGGATTTATATATATATATATATATATATATATATATAAGTTTCGCACAAAGACGTTTTCTTGAAGTCTCATTTGGGGATTTTTTTGTCTCTTAACTCCCAAAACCAGAAGGCACAGGTTTTAGCACTCCCAAATCCGGAAGCTACAAGTTCTGAAACTCCAAAAACAGGAAGCCACAAGTTTTGGCACAAAAAAACAACAACGGATTTCCGGCGTAAAAGTATCACCCCTGCTGATTATAATAGTAGTACATAATATATGAATCCATGTATCCACTGTATCAGTGCTTTCTAGTCTAACACACGCTCGGTTTTTGTTTGTTTTGTTACATCATGACTTCTTTCGAAGAGCAAGTTTATACCCAAAAGGAGCGTTGTTTTTTACACGTTTCTCCATTTCTCACTTGTTTGACCTCTAAAGCATCTGAAAGGGACAGAAAATGAGAAAAATGGGAGGAGGGGGACGGATGGATGGGGGGGGGGGGGGGGATAGTAGGTCAAAAAAAGGAGAGGAAAGGGAGGAGATGAAAGCGGAGGGGAAGTGAGAAAAATAAAAAGACGTTGGTGCAACGAAAAGAAAATGGAGGAGGGGGAAGGGGTGGGGAGGAAGAACATAAAGCATCCTTTCCTTGCATTCATATCAGGTAGGCAGTGTTTGGGACAAACACAACAGATCCGACATCGTGTGGGTTCCCTTATTTTTGTTGTTGAAAGATTTTATGTTAATCTTGCTGTCCTTTGCTTTCCAATTATGAGCGTTTCGTTGCGGCCATTGGCGCGTTTCTGCTTCCTTCTATATCTGCTGTTGATGGATTCTGCGCCTGTTTCTGCTCAACTGTCCATTGCTGGTGAGTACAGGCAGAAGGGGTCTGACTATTAGGCAAATTATCAACCGTACAAATATGAATTCTAAGCAAAACTGTGCGCGTGCGATGTCGTGTACGCGCGCGTGTAAATATGAATTCTAAGCAAAACTGTGCGCGTGCGATGTCGTGTACGCGCGCGTGTATGTGTGTACGGACGTATGGGTGCGACTCCCCAAAATGAAAAAACCCTGAAAGGCAGGGGGGTCCAGGGACCCATGGCCCTGGCAGGGTACAGGGGCAGAGCCCTGTCGGACGATTCTGGGGTGCAACTTAAAGACCCAGTGACGCACCACAATTAAGCCCCTTGTTTTTTTCTGGGTTGCTGTGACCCACATACAAATTTCCCCATATTAAAATTGGGGCCATTTATATGGGAGTCAGACTTGGTCAAAACAAGATTTATTTCCAGTATAAGAGGGAAAACCCGTAAAACCCGTGATTTTGATACGTGATCTAGTGGATCTTTAAGAGAGAGAGAGAGAGAGAGAGAGAGAGAGAGAGAGAGAGAGAGAGAGAGAGAGAGATAACGAGACAGACAGACAGTTAAAATGATAGACAAAGACAGTTTTGATAAAACTTGTAAAATTATTACATTGCTTTTGTAAACTTCCAAGATAGAACAACTAAGTTCAAAATGCTCCAAATCGCTTGTGGTCAATTTTTTTGGGGGTGAATTAAAAAACACACCTGAAGTTCAGTTTCTGGTAAAATTAAAAATACTGAAATCAGTGTAAAACTGAAAGAGTAGCACCCATGCAGATGTCCTTTCCTTCTTTTGTTTTACATTGGCAGTATATTGTGTATGTCTGTGCGTATGTGTATTGGTATGCAGGCATCTTTCCTTTTCTCAGTTGTTTTCTGTTGATCTTTTATACTGGCGAATGTGCCGTGCCCATTAACTCTTTGAATGAAATAGTGAGGCCAAGAGAGGAGATCGCAAAATTGAACAAAGGGTAAATACTCTCTTTTCTAATTAACTCCCCTCCACCAAAGTTGATTACGATACCATTCACCTAGCAGTGCGTGGGTCAGAACCAAAGTGAGACAAAGAAGAATGATGCTTTGCTTGTCTCACTTTGGTTCTGGCCCACGCACTGCTAGGTGAATGGTATCGTAATCAACTTTGGTGGAGGGGAGTTAATTAGAAAAGAGAGTATTTACCCTTTGTTCAATTTCATTAACTCTTTGCTTTGCGATGGACTCAGAAAAACATGGTTAAAGTAAAGCAAATTAAACTTCTTGCATCGTGAAGACGTGGCATGAAGTTTTTATATGGTACAGTGGAACCTCCCTTATAAGACTCCCTCCCACATAAGACCTACTTCTCTGAGACATTGCCCTTCTTCTTAAGTATTAAAATCACCTCCCTTATAAGGCCCCTCCCTAATAAGACCTCATTTTGGATGATTTTTGAAGGTCTTATAAGGGAGGTTCCACTGTAACACCTATATATAGATTGCTTACAAACACCCACAGTCACACTTACGCATACTTGTGGCGGTACCACAGCCGATGAGGTTTAACCGAGGCGTGGTTACCGCTACACCTATCTGTATTAATATTTAAAAAATCGGGACTTTACTGGTTTCGTACTGCCTCCAGGCATTGCCTCCAGTATTGTTCCCACCATATTTGTATTTACAAATGTCCCATATGTGTCTGATTCAGACCAAGAGGACGTGAAACACCATTTTCGTCGTCGACCCACAGTCACACACACTGAGAAAGGACAATTACTTTATACATATAGGCCTATTGTTATGTAATATACACACTCCGTTCTGTAGCCCTACACATGCATACAAACTCCGTTTAATTAAAATTGAGAAAGTTCTTTCTTCATATTTTCGTATACAGAATGTTCTAGTAAACAACACAGAAAAAAAGACAGATGGGGGGCTTTTTTTTTAATATACAAGTTCACACAAAGATCACGTCATTGCTTACCAAACTTGCAAAGACGTTTTCTTGAAGTCTCATTTGGGGAATTTTTTGTCTCTTAACTCCAAAAACCAGAAGGCACAGGTTTTAGCACTCCAAAATCCGGAAGCTACAAGTTCTGAAACTCCCAAAAACAGGAAGCCACAAGTTTTGGCACACAAAAAACCCAACGTTTTTCAGGCAGAAAAAGCCGGAAAAGTATCACCCCTGCTGATTATAATAGTAGTACATAATATATGAATCTATGTATCCACTGTATCAGTGCTTTCTAGTCTAACACACGCTCGGTTTATACGCACTCCGTTCTGTAACCTCACACATGCATACAAACTCTGTTTCATTAAAATTGAGAAAGTTCTTTCTTCATATTTTCGTATGTTGTAGTAAACAACACAGAAAGTTAATGTCAATCTTCCTTCTTTATTATGACTATAATTTCAATACATTATCATCTGTCCATTTCTCTACTTACGGGCCTCAAGGCATTTCGGTAGGCTTGCCTGAAATCTTTGTAGCAATTTGGGGTCTTGGATATTTCCAAGCCTTAGTGCATCTCTATTTACTTGTTTTCTGTCACGTGTCTGCATTATGCGATTAAACAGAAGGGCCTGCACATTTTTTTATATTAGATTTTGATCAGGTGAATTAGTGGACCAATCAGAAGCAATTACGATTGGTCATCGAATCAGAATTTGTATCTCAATATGTGTGGTTAGGGCTGTTGTTCTAATGATGCTTTATACTACTGCTTGCAGACACGAAAGGGCGATACTTTTAGGCCCGAACTGACGATGCCCCCTGGTGACGAGTCAGGAGCAGATAATTTTCTGTTGCTATACACTACTAGTTCCCGACAGGCAAGGGCGATAATCTTAAGTAGGTAGCGTTCGCATCTCAGGGCACGAGACAGGGGCAGAGAATTTTCGGTATAAAGCCTCATTGCAATTCTAAGTAGGCCTACAATTCAAAATGGTTGAATAGACAATTCAAGAGGGGCAATTCTGAGTGCCTTTTGGGCTGACTTAAAAGAATGAGATTATCTCTCTTGAATAAGCATTCCATACTTATCAAATAGAGAGACAGATATTTTAACACAATTCCCCCCAACAACAAAAAATTACATGCCCACATTCTCAATTTGAATCAAACAGCCTGTTTATATGTATGTTGCTTTCTATAAGAAATAAAAAACACACAACCCACTGCATTTCTATTCTCAGGTTTTTATTGATTCAATGTTTCACTCAACATACTTTTTCATAGAATGCAATAAGGCAATACTTTGGTTATGGTCTGCACAACAAACTGGGAGAAAAAAAAGACCTCAAATTAGCTTTGAGAGAGAGAGAGCGAGAGAGAGAGAGAGAACGAACAAAATTTTATTTAATCAGGGTTATGAACTAAGCATACAATTTGCTTTTTTTTACACTCAGCCCTGAGGCTAAACAAAAAAATATATATACAAAAAATTAAGCATTTGCGTAACAAACAATAATACAAAACATACAAGAAAGAAAATATCCAGAAATAACATAACACAGCACTATATACATCATCAACGTACAAGACTAATACAGGAAGAAGGTGATGGGGAGAGGGCTTGGAGGCGGGAAAAGGTACAATGATTGATTTAAATGGCACATGGGTAATATTTAGGCCTATGCTATGGCACAATCTTCTGTATATAAAATATGGCACACATAATTCAAATCACCAAGTAGAATAGACAAATCATGCATGATTTATGCTTTTATACCAGGAACAGAGGGGAAAAACAACAACTTATGATATTAAAAATGACACCATAGATCACAAATTACACTAGGTAGACGGGCAAGTATGAAATGGAGGGAAGGGACGAGGGGAGAAAGAGACAGAGGGAGAGAACAGAGAGAGATGGGGGTGGTGGTGGTAGGGGTACTGGTTTAATGTGCAGGCAAGCCGACCCATGACACATGAAACAGAACAACAGGAAGACAACTAACTAAGTATTTAACTTACTGGTTTAATGTGCAGGCAAGCCAACCCATGACACATCAAACAGAACAACAGGAAGACAACTAACTAAGTATTTAACTTACTGGTTTAATGTGCAGGCAAGCCGACCCATGACACATCAAACAGAACAACAGGAAGACAACTAACTAAGTATTTAACTTACAGACTAACTAACTAGTTCTTAACAACATCTGAAAACAACACACACACAAAACCAGTACAATTCACGACATGGCATCTCCATCATTGTACCCTATAGCTCATAATTTCACACAGTGCTGGAAACGTTGAGCCACTCTACTCTACTTATCCAGGTTAAAAAAAAACACAGTAAAAAAGGATAAAAAACACATCCTAGTAAAAAAAAAAATATATATAAAAAGGCCATATAGGCAAATATGCACTGCATAATGGGCAACACATGCCCACTCAAGTGTGTAAGGTGACTAACTAACTAACTTATGGAATAAGCAACTGTTCAGTCATGTATGCATATGTAAATGCTACATAAACATAGAATGGGGAGAGTCGCAATAACATTTCTGCTCTCAATTTCCTGGCATAATATCAATACACCTCTAATGAACGAGATAAATAAATATTTTTGTGACAAGCTTATTATAAACATACTAATTGTTTATAGATTTGTGGATACGAATTGGCACAGACAGGCAAAAAACTAAAAAGAAGAGTGAATAAAGTAATATAATATCAATACACCCCTAATGAACGAGATAAATAAATATTTTTGTGACAAGCTTATTATAAACATACTAATTGTTTATAGATTTGTGGATACGAATTGGCACAGACAGGCAAAAAACAAAAAAGAAGAGTGAATAAAGTAATCTTTGTAGTCGTTGGACATAAGTATGTTCAATAGCCACAGCAATCATTTCAACCTCACAATATAAACACACAATAAAAATATTCACAGCATAAACACACAATAATAATAATAATTAGCATTTATAGCGCCTAATCTTAAAAAAGCCCTAAGTGCTTACAATAATAAATGAATAAACCAGCAAGCAATATAAATAAATGTCAAAAATATATATTACACACGACACACGCATACACGAAAAACAAAAACACACACACAACACACATGCACAAACAACACGCAGCCACACAAACACACACGGATGGAAGGGACACAGTACTTTGAAAAGAAATACAGCACTGATTAGCAGGCTATGATTTGAAGAGAGTAGTTTTGAGAGAAGACTTAAATGAAGAAAGGGAGTTGGCAGAACGGAGAGGTAAAGGGAGTCTATTCCAAGAGGAGGGGGCCTGGAAAGAGAAGGAGCGTTCGCCAACTGTCCTGGTGCAGTAACGAGGGATCTGGAGGAGAGAAGAGTCAGAGGAGGAGCGTAACTGTCTAAGAGGTGTGCAAAGGTTCAGATCAACTGTCTAAGAGGTGTGTAAAGGTTCAGAAAATCAACTGTCAAAGGTGTGTGTAAAGGTTCACAACAAAAATATTCACATTTATTTTCCCCACAAGAAAAAGATGAATTAATAACGGTGTAAATACTAGTACCGGTAATCCACACGATTAGGTTTACCACAGCATCTATATAACAACAGCAAAAAGTAAGTTTAATATTATGGCACTTAATGCTAAGAAGCGAAAATCAACAATTAATATATGTATTTGTTTCCATGATTACAAAACAAACAAACAAACAAAACTTTTCAGGTTAGAGGTGTATGGCTGGTCGCTTGAGTTTGGGAGTTTAGATTTTGTGTCAGTACATACGTGTATTTGTCAGGGCATGGGACTGACACGACTTAGCTTGTGATCTTTATATCACAGACAGACACATACCTTGGGTTTTTTCCCCCCTTCTTACACACATTTTGTTTTCTTGCTGAAATAATACATTTTTTCTATATTTTTTTTTATTGGTACTTTATTCTGAAACCAGAAAGTTCCCAGGACAAAGAAAGAAAGAAAAAAAAAGTTCAGCTACAATCAAACCCCACCTAACGGGCACCCCAGCATATAAGTACAGTTTTACCCGGTCTCTTCTCTTCTCCAACTAAATAAATAGTAATGTCCCATATGGCTACGGCCGGGAGGACGTAAAGTTAAAGTTAAGTTCTCTTCTCTACTTATTTGTAACTTGAAAAGTCTCCAATATAACGTCCACTTTGCAGTTACAGACACTTTTGGTCAGTCAGCTGGGTGGTTGAAAAACATTCAGGTTCGACTGTAACATTTGGAACAAGGAATATTGATACAGCACCAGCCATCATATAATAAATTCACCCTCAATTTACCGGCCAGAGTTTTTAACTTCGATTTTTTCTAGGAATTGGCAAAGTCATTGGGACACGGAAGCCATGCGGTGTAAAAAACCATGAACATAGATATTGCACTAGCTCTCATAAAATATAAAGTTGCTCAGAATCATACGTCAACCCCCTTCTCACCCCATTCTACACCCCCCCCCCCCCCCCCCCCTCTCTCACCACAACCCCTCCCTTTGATTTTCGTTTTTTTTTTCTTTCTCAGACATCAGCAAACTGGTAGGGAAAGGGGAGCCATGTGATGGGCACAAATAGAGATGTTGCACCAGCTCTCATATAAATTTGCCCAGAATCACACCCTTAACACCTTCCCACCCACCCACCCCAAACCTTTTTCTTTTTCTTTAGACATTAGTGATGGGCATAAATAGAGATAATGCACCAGCTCTCATATAAATTTGCCCAGAATCACACCTTTAACACCTTCCCACCCACCCATCCACCCCAATCATTTTCTTGATTTTTTTTTGATTTTTCTTTAGACATTAGCAAATTTGCAGGGAAAAGAAGACCTGTGATGGCTACAAATAGAGATATTGCATCAGCTTTCGTATAAATTTTCCCAGAATCACAACCTTCAACACCGTCCCACCAATCCCTTCCCCCCCCCCCCCATCCACCCCTTGCTCTGCGCTCCCCCCCCCCCCTCATCCACACTCCTTTCTTGATATTCATTTTGATTTTTCTTTAGACATCAGCAAATTGCAGGGAAATGGGAGCCCTGTTATAAGAAGAAAACTGAGTTTAACATCCTCTGGCCTGATTAAGATTACCGTATTTTACGGACTATAAGGCGATACTTTTTTCCCCCCAAGACCCCTGCCCCTTATAATGTAACTAATAATATAGTAAGAAAATATAATAACAAAATCTGAAATTTGGGTAAAATTTGTCAGAAAAATACGGTAAAATTATAGCTCCATCGACAACTAAGGCCATGTCGGGGCTGTCACCACATTAAATCTTGCCACATAACTCTAACCCGATAAAGGCTCACGTGGGACAATTCTATATATAGATAGTTAACTCCAACAGGGGGCTATGCTCAAGCCAAGTACCGTAGATCTTTGCACCAGCTCTCATATCAGTTTGCCCAAGTCCCCAAGGCAAGATGTGTAGAAGTCGGGAATTATGCCCGATGATCCCGAGCACTGCTGCGTCTGCCCTGGCTGCCCCGGAACATCGGCCAATGAACTGACCCCCGACAGAACCAGCAGCGACTTCAGGCCACAGGTTTTGGCTAGGCCGATGTCCGAGGGAATTCTGTAGTGATGAACAAGATGGAGGAAAGAAAAAGCAAGAATGAAAGCATGAGAGGAAAACTTGTGCTGGATTGGCAGGTGTATCATCATTGTTGTAATGAGCGACTTAGGGGGCTCTTTTGCCCGCCAGGTGGCATAACGCTCGAGTGGGGCTAATCCTCTCTATATTCTTACTTGGGGATAAAGAGAGAGAGAGAGAGAGATAGGGAGGAGTCCAACCCTCTCTCTCTCTCTCTCTCACTACGCCCAACTAAGAATATAGCGTGATAAGCCCCTAGTGGTTTGACTGCCCCCTGGCGGTCAAATAATCGCCATAAGTCGATCATTGTCAACACAATAATCACCACAATCATCACCCTCACTATGCATCACCATCATCATTATTATTGGCCACTGCAACTAGGGTTATTAACACCCTTGACGGCAAGAGTTAATCCTGTGTTGATCAGTATCCAAAAGGGCATTCACTCTTGCAAATGGCAGCCATTAAGTGGCCTCAAATAGGGTTATTGGCGAGAGTTATTACCTTGTTTGGTCAGTACTCAACCATCTTCCCCCACCCACCAAGGGCATTCACTCTTGCAAAAGGTGTTCTTTGCAGTGGCCAATAACCATCATCATCATCATCATCACCAGGCATCATCACCATCCTCAACTGACCTGCCTCCCACCATGATGAATCGTTCAGGGATCAGGTTATGAAGCTTCTGCAGCTCTTCAAACATGGGTGCCGAGGGTTTGCCCATCATCATCGTCATCACCATCATCATCAACATCATCGTTGTCATCATCATCAACTGACCTATCTCCCACCATGCAGCATCGTTCAGGGTTCAGGTCGTGCACCTTCTGCAGTTCTCTAAACATGGGTGCTGAGGGTTTGCCCATCACCATCATCATCGTCGTCATCATCATCATCATCATCATCATCATCATCATCATCATCATCATCATCATCATCATCATCATCATCAACTGACCTATCTCCCACCATGCAGCATCGTTCAGGGTTCAGGCTGTGCACCTTCTGCAGCTCTTCAAACATGGGTGCCGAGGGCTTGCCCACAATGACAGGGGTCCTCTCTGCCGGGACGCTCACCGCTTTCACGAAGGTCCCCGTCCCTTGTACAGAGAAAAAGAAAATGAGATAGAAAGAGGCGTCAGTATTGATAAATATTATCATCATTATTACTATGAGGCATGTTATTATTATCATTACTGTTACAATTACAGGGAAGATCTGGTAAGACAAAATTCAAGGGACTGAAATTTTATTTTTAGACAGCCAATACTTTCAGATAAAGACTCTGGGGGGCATAAAGATGATTAAACTAGGAAGGAAGGTGGCATAGTGGTTAAGATGTTCGCCTGCAAATTTCAATGCGTGAGTGACCTGGGTTCGAATCCTGGCCTCGCCCTTTCTTTCTTGTTCAACAGGAAAATCAAACTGAACGTAGGGTCCTTTGGATGGGGACTTAAATCTAGTCTGACCCGTGCGCTTTACACACGTAAAAATCCTGCGGCAGTTAATAAGCAATAAGATCGAGCAGGGAGAAATCCCGCTGCCTGGTATGACCAAATTGAGCTAGGTTTACAAAGTCCATCACCCCTCCTCACCCACCCACCCACCCACCCCAAAAAGGTGGTGCTGCAATGCGCTCTCCAGGTTGGAGCAGCCTGAATTTCACAGAGATAAGTCTCTGTGACTAGAATATACCAAATACCAAAAAAGCATTGTGAGTTATCCCATTTTTTAAATTTTATCCGTTTTTGAGTTAGCTGGGTTCCACTGTACCATTATTACTATTATTAACACCACCATCCCCTCGTGGGGATACCGGGGGTCTTTTGTATAAATAGTCTCCCCACCTTCTGGAAGTTCTGTGCTTGTAACTTCCTCTAATCTGTCACTCTCTTTGACTCTGCCTTTTCCCTTTGCTTACTGTCATCTACTATCTTTCTGCCTTACCGGTCCATTCTCCTGCCTTTTTTCACGAAACACTTTCAAAAACATTTCCTCCAGTCGAAGTCGGAATTGTTGGGCCTATTTCTTAGTTAGGCGCATAACGGCAGCACGACGCATCTGCGCTCATAATTGACGGGAAACTGTTTGAACAATTAAAGAAGAAGAATAACACTATGTCTGTATTTCTGATCATTTTTCGCTATTACCGGGCACCCTTGTCTTGGAGTTGGCCACAGGAAAGTGTGTGTCTTCGTTGGTGCCGATGAAGAGGCAGTGTTCCCTCTGAAGATAAGAAGCCGCCCTCATTATTTTCATGTAGCTCAGGTCCTGGTCGAAGCCCACCAGTACGCAATTCACCTAAAACACACACACACGCGCGCATGCACGCATGTACACACACAGACACAGACGTTCACAGCTTTCATATACTGTACCTTGGATCATGAACGTTTTTTGATTCTCCTAAATTCAATTTATCAAGGAATGCTTATGGTAAAGTTTTTATTGAAAGATTTAATACTAATATAAGAAAAAATTGTTTCAGCATCCACGTTGCTAACTTATGGAATGAGTTACCTATTAATATAAAATGTGCACCTAATACTAACACGTTCAAAAATCGCTTGGATGATTTTCCAAAATATTTAAATATGCTTAGAGGCTTTGACAATTGATTTTTTTTATTAGGAAAATTGACCGTAATACACCTTCACCAAATGTTTGTTGTAATAATTGATGTATACGATGGGACTATATAAAAAGCTTAACGGCTTGTCTTGTCCCTACCACTACTACTACTACATGATCAAAACTGGTAAGTACCTAATCCAATTGAAACGGGTTCACAGGACTAAACAACAAAGCACTAGCACAGGTTAAAGAAAAAAACCAAGCAAACCATTAATTCCTATAGCAAACAAACACCAAAACAAACAGCAACAACAAATAAATTGATCAAGCCCGTCTCCAAAAATGAACCAACTTTTAAACTTTTTAGAGAAGAAAAGATTCTTCACATCTCCATCTCTACCTTCACTAACAACACTGATACAGTGGAACCTCCCTTATAAGACCCCTTCCTTATAAGACCTCCCATTGTAAGACTCCCTCCCACATAAGGCCTGCTTCTCTGAGACATTGCCCTTCTTTGTAAGTATCAAAATGACCTCCCTTATAAGACCCCTTCCTTATAAGACCTCCCATTGTAAGACTCCCTCCCACATAAGGCCTACTTCTCTGAGACATTGCCCTTCTTTGTAAGTATTAAAATGACCTCCCTTATAAGACCCCTTCCTTATAAGACCTCATTTTGGATCATTTTTGAAGGTCTTATAAGGGAGGTGCCCCTGTACTTATATTGCAATGCCATTATCCTGATTCGCAATAAGCATTCTGGATTGAAATCCATGAGAGAAAACAATATCTTAACCCCTTAACTTTCTTGCATTCTGACCCCAGTACAACGAATCAAACTCCAGGGCTCCCAATTGTCCCGCAAAACAAGGGGTCCCAGGGACTCCTTCACTTACAGCATAGAGGGTCCTAGAGGCGGGATAGAGGGTCCCAGTGGCATTGCGAATGCTAAAAAGAATTTTTTTTTAGTGCATCCCTGGGACCCCCTGCACATTCTTTTAAAGGGTCCTTTAGAATTTTAGTGCTTCATAGACCCCATAAATGGGGGTCCCTGGGAGCCCTGCCCCTTAACTTTCTTGCATTCTGACCCCAGTAGAACGAATCAAACTGCTTCACTTACCTCAGGGTCCAATTCCAGATCCATCCATTCCATCACAGTCCCCACCACAGGATCTGGCTGATCCATTGCAAAAGCAAACAATGAAATCAATAAAATAAAAACATTAAAAGAAACCCACCTACCATACCTTTCGGACTACAATGCACACCTTATCATGAGCCTGCATCCCAAACATTTCACACAAAATTCAGATTTTGTTTTTATACTTTCTTACTACAGACAAACCCCTATTTTACGACCCTCTGTTAAGCGACCACCTCTCATTTGAGACCGGATTTGTTGGCACGGATGCATTTTACTATGTAAACGACCTCTCTTAAACGACTTCCTCTAAAACGCGACTTACGACCGCCATTTTGTTGGTTTTTACGACCGTTGTTGTCGTCTGCATAGACTTCGAGCAAAGGGAAACAACCACGGTCAAGGGCCTGAAAGCGGAGTCGCTTCCCTTGTTGTAGAAAAGATGGCGGAAAGCGTAGGAAAAGCACGAAAACCACTGACTTTGAAAAAGAAAACCACTGACTTTGGACGAGAGTGGAGGTGATTAACAGAAGTCGGTGAAGTGAAACTGTAATATCGATTGCACAATCCTATGGAGTTGGAAAGACCCAAATCCAGTTTTAATATGTCATTGTATGTGTGCATGAAGAAGAGAGTATGAACTGTGCTGAACTTTTTCTTTCTACGGCTGCCAGTGAAAACCTCCGTCATACAACCCCTCCAATTTACGACCGATTTTTCCGGACATTTTGGAAGTCTTAAAATAGAGGTTTGTCTGTATATTGTTAATATAAGGCGTTCCCCTGTGGGGATACCGGGGGATCTTTTGTACGAATAGTTCCCCCACCTTCTGGAAGTTCTGTGCTTGTAACTTCCTCTAATTCTGTCACTCTATTTGATTCTGCCTTTTCCCTTTGCTTACTGTTATCTGCTATCTTTCTATTTCACTGGTCCATTCTCCTGCCTTTTTTCTATAAATTCTTACAATGATTTCTTCCAGCCGAAGTCGGACATGCTGGGCCTAACTATTTCATAGTTAGGCGCATAACGGCAGCATGACGCATCTTTGCTCATAATTGGCAGGAAACTGAGCGATCGAAGAAGAAGAATATAAGGCGCAGGGGTCTCAGTCTGGGAATAAAGTATCGTCTAAGAGTCTGTAAAATATGGTAATTAAAATAACCTAACTATTCCAGTTTTTACTGGCAGATACCATATCAAAACGTTTTATGATTATCACACAATATATAAGCCACCATCAATAATAATTTAAAAACAACAGCTATCTTTCATGGTTTTTGTGATATAGCCTTACCCACATGTAGTTGTGCACATAAATTAAATTCAACATTTTATTTTTTACCTAATAAATCGGCTAAATTTTTCAACATAAAAACATGTGTAAAGTGTCTACTTTATAAAGCACTATACCAAAGACTGTACAGGGGAAGATAAACATCCGGTCTCTTTTCCCTATATGAGTAGTGAGGACAGAAACACTGGTTATGTCCCTTTGAAACATGACATTTTACACATCGATAGGCCAGTTGAATTCTCCGTTCAAGTTCCAGCCCGAGTTTTTGGATAGCCTCCACTGTGAATAGTGTACACGTCCGCACTAACGATAACTCTATCAGCCCGGTTCGCCGAGCTTTTAAGTAATCCATCTTACCCTTTTAGAATATCTTTGACTATACTTGCCTACAAAATGATTGACATCTGTGTGCATATATCTAATGTTTGTTTCCTGTAAAAAGTCCATGTATTTGAATGACTATGCCGATTGTCTTCATTTAAAAAATTTTGTCCCTAAGGTGACGCTTTTTCACTGTACCAGCTAAGGCTTAAAACCATTAGTTTTACAAATAAAATGGGAAAGACATATATACAAACAAAAAAAACAAAAAAAATATAAGTTCCGCTTCAAGGCTCGAAGACAAAAATCCCGTCAGCATGAACGACAATGAATGCATTTATAACAGACGCAGGCAAAACAAAAGAAAAGGAAGCAGTTTCTACAGATAGCAGTGACTTCTGGGGAGTGGGGAGGGATTTCTATGTCTAGCCTAGGTTTGCACAAAATTACGTCACTTCTTACAAAACTTGCAATGAAGTTTTCCTGAAGTCTCTTAACCCGGGAATCTGTGCCCAATTTCGTTACCGCTATTAATGTTTTTAAAAACCACACCAACAACCCCAAACAAACAAAAACGGAATCCACAAAAGCACAAGTTTCTACACTCCAAAAACCGGAAACCACAAGTTTCAGCACTCCCCAAACTGGAAACCACAAGTTTCAGCACTCCAAAAACTGGAAGCCACAAGTTTCAGCACTCCAAAAACTGGAAAAAACTCCAAAAACCGGAAGCCACAAGTTGCGTCACTCCAAAAACTGGAAACCACAAGTTTTGGCACTCCAAAAAAATGGAAACCACAAGATTTGGCACTCCCAAAACTGGAAACCATAAGATTTAGCACTCCAAAAACTGGAAGCCACAAGTTTTGGCACTCCAAAAACCAGAAGCCACAAGTTTTGGCACTCCAAACTCTGGAAACCACAAGTTTTGGCACTCCAAAAACCACAAGATTTGGCACTCCAAAAACTGGAAACCACAAGATTTGGCACTCCAAAAACTGGAAACCACAAGACTTGGCACCCCAAAAAACAGATTTCTGGTGTGCTGGGAAAATGAGCATCCATACAATTTTTCACTTACCCCAATGCCGATGTGTTTGATGTTCAAAGCGTCTAGCTCCACGCCCATGGCTGGGTTTCCCACCACATACACTTTGCCTTGGAACTGGTGGTTGTGAAGATACAAGGCTGCTATGTAGGCTGAGCACACTACGTTGTCCTGTAAAACACACACATACGCGTGCGCGCGCACACACATGTGCACATGCACACACACTTTAAGTTTAACTACTATTTACAAAGTCTGTGATCAAGTAATATTGTAGCCCAAGGCCAGAGCTCTTGTTCAATGCTCAACTTTAGCCCATTCACCGCCAGCCATTTTTCAGCAAAACAATTCCATTAAACTTACCTAGGTAGAAAAAACAATTGTCTGCAATAGTGGGGATTTTTCTATGACATGTATAAAGTAAGGCCTATCCTTACCTCCCAAAGTTATGAAAATAGGCTCTTTGGATAACAGACCCTGGTTTCAGGCCTTTTCGTGACATGGGTGTTAAATCATTGTGGTGCTAAAATACGACATTGGCGGCGAAAGGGTTAATCACACATTGTTGAGAGATTGTTTGAAATGGTATGTGAAATATTAGCATGCTTGTGTACAACACTCTGATAAGGTTTAAAGTGCTGGTAAGTATTATTATTATTATTTTTTTTAGTGTTGTTTAGGTGTTCTAAGAATATTTAGAGAGAGAGAAAATGGAGTTTTACGTCCTCTTGGTCTGAATCAGACACATATGGGACATTTGTAAATACAAATATGGTGGGAACAATACTGGAGGCAATGCCCGGAGGCAGTACGAAACCAGTAAAGTCCCGATTTTAAAAAATTAATACAGATAGGTGTAGCGGTAACCACGCCTCGGTTAAACCTCATCGGCTATGGTACCGCCACAAGTATGTGATAAGAATATTTAAGTGTCTATATTATTAGCTATATATGTGTGCTTTCGTGTCTGTGATATTTTTAATTTAATGCATGTGAACTTTTTATTTCTTGATTGTTATGTTAGTTTGTTTCCAAATGCATTTTTCGGTATTTTAAAAGTATTTCAAGTGTTCTTTTATCTTCTCATTAATCATTTGTAAAACGCAAAGAGCTCAAATTCTTATGTGAGGTGTTAAGCTATAAAAAGAATTTCTTTTTATTATTAATATTATACAGTTGCAATTGCATGAACAACAAAAATCCAGACTTGCCCAGAAGAGCAAAATCAAGAATTTAGTCATTCATTTTGTGGCTGATAATGATATTAGACAGGTTCAAACTGACAGTAAAATATCTGCAGTATCGATGTCAGCTACTTGCAATTTCATTGGGTAACAGCAACGGCAAGCGGCCATTTTGTCTCGACTTTTTCCCCATTTCTAACCCTAACCCTAATCCCTTTCCCGGGCATTCTATCCTAACCCTAGCCAACCCTATCCCGACCTGGAGAAAGGGATAGGAGTAGCAGTGAGTTCATAACTTGAAAAATGAATCATTGGCGTCGATACTGCATACAGCTTTCTGTCAAACTGCAATTAAAGACCATAATTTGTTAACCTTACACATCTTTCCTAAAGTTTCCGGATGACTGTGATTGCATAAAATTTAATCCTGCCACATTATGTCATGCCTTGTGCCACTGAAGTAAGGCAAAACCGTCATATTACTCATAATGTGCAATCGCATTATTCCTGATACTATACACGAAAGGCATGAATGCAGCTGTGCTGTGCAGTTATTTTTAGACTCTCATCACATCAGCACAAATTTGATCTGACACAACCTTAAAACCCTTTCACCGCCAATGTTACATTTATGCACCACACTGGTTTAACACCCATGTCACTAAAACAGTAAAAGGCATCAAATCAGGACCTGTTATCCGAAGACTTTATTTTCTTAATTTTGGGAGGTAAAAATAGGCCTAACATGTCACAGAGGAATTCCCCAATATTGCAGATAATTTTTTTTCCTATTCCCAATTAAGTTTAATGGTATTTTGGGGCTAATAAATGGCTGGCGGCGAAAGGCTTAAAACTAGACTGTATTATATATTCTCGACACTTTTGTCAATCACGACACTGAATTTTCTGACTGGGCCTGATCACACAACCGAAGACACTGAATGCTCTTTCCCCCATGATTCATCGTTAATCAATCAATCAAAATTTATTGTCTTTAAAACATCAAGAAATTCTTTGTCTGGCATGCACATAAAACACCCATATAAACATAGAAATAATAAGACATGCATAATATACAGTAAATACATCATTTAATCAACGATGCAATATAAAACACTTGGAAGTACACACACACACACACCACCCTCACACACACACACCACCCTCACACACGGACATAAACACACACACCACCCCGTCCCCTTCCCCACACATATTATTCAAAATCCCCACCCTCAACCACGCCTCTCCCCCATCACACACACACAGCTAAACAAACCTAATGTTCACCTATTCAATTGTTCCATTAACAAAAATTATTCAAATTCAAAACTATTAGTCTGTGAGCTAAAGTGTAACCAGTCAGGGTTCGTACAGATCTCTGTCAAAAATTCCAGGACTATTTCAGGACCAGTTTACTAAATTTCAAGGACTCAATCTGGCATACCGGTCAATGTCGGCTTCGTTCCCGCCTGAGTTGCTTGTGCTTGTGGCCTTGACAATGGCTTTTTACAGCACTCTCGTCCATGCTGGTGATGTCAAAGTTCTTTTTGCACACTGTGCAGCTAGCTTTCAGTTTTGAACTATCTGTTGACGGAGCTAACCAGCTCTGATATTCTCTTTTTTTTGCAGCCAAACATCGTTGAAAATGCAGTCTCCATTTTGTTGGAAAACGGAAGTACGGTAAAGGGAAGTAACTTCAGCGGCAGACAACTCGCGCAAATGTCGTCTGCTATGATGGCGATATCGGTATGACCTTAAAAGTTTTTTTAAGTTTTTTTTTTATTTGAATTTAGTTTTAATCTTCAATTATTTTTTGTGGAGAAGAGATTTTGACTTTGATGGATTGACATTAAGGACTTGGTCAGACGATTTTGAAAATTCCAGAACTTTTCGAGGAGTCTTGGGGCCTTTGCTGTTTTTCAAGCACTTTTCAAGCCCTGGAAAAGGCCATGTCAATTTTCCAGGACTTTTCAAGGTTTGAAGGACCCTGTACGAACCCTGAGTGTTGTTCACTTGCCTATCTTTTGGGAGTCAGTGTACTTTTTACTACCTACTATGGTGGCTGGGTAGCCAAAGTTCTTGCATTTCTCCAAACACTGCGCTCTGGTTCTTGAGTTGATGTTGGTGACGTAGAAGATTCTCTTACCCTGCAATACATAATATTGATTAATTTTTGGTTTATTAACAATTAATTGCATAATTGAACTAAAAAACATCAAAACGCTACACTCACACAAGCACATGAAGGTGAAATAAACAATACACACGGCGAATAAAACCAAATTTTCGTCTTTAAAAAGACTTTGACGAGGTGACAACACACTAAACTTAACAATGACGGCAGTGAATGGATTTCTTGCATAGCAATTAATTGCAGCAAACAATGGATATAAACATAATTGTAATCCTTTCTAACCATTCGCTATCAATCTGTTAAAAAGCATCTATACACATGCATGCGCACATGCTTGCATACAGGCAGACAAGACATCCATACACATATTTACATAGACAAACAGGTGTGCAAGCACACATGTTCAAATGCGTGTGCACAATGACTCTTTTTCACACACACGCACACACGTGCGTGACAGACAGCCAGACAAACAGACACACTCACACACACACACACACACACTCACACACACACACACACATGTCTCACCTGGTGTTTAGGGGAAATGGTAGCAATGTGTCCACTTGATACAAGGCGGTACCAGTCTCCTTGTGTGTACTGTTGTTGGTCGTTTACAGTAAAATGTACACACATAAACATTTAACATACACACACACACACACACGTATGTCTCACCTGGTGTTTAGGGGAAATGGTAGCAATGGTGTTCACTTGATACATGGCGGTACCAGTCTCCTTGTGGGGACTGTTGTTGGTCGTTTACAGTAATTACACACATAAACATTTAACACTCACACACAAACACAACACGCACAAAAACACACACACACAAACACAACATACAAACACAAACACAACACGCACACAAACACACACACAAACACAGCATACACACAAACACAACACACACACACACACGCACACAAAAACACAACACACACACAGAGTGACTGACCTTTTCCATCAGTTGCTTTATCGTCTCTGGCCCTCCTTGGATGACTCCTCGTCCATCCCACAAAACACCTGCCAATCATTCAATAAACCAACCAATCAATAGCAATCAATGAATTAGTCCATGAGTCCAATGACAAACCAGTCAATCAACCAATCAATCAATCAACCAATCAGTAATTCAGCTTTATTTGATAAACGCTAAACATTGAATAACAAGAAATCTGCTCGCTGTCACTAAGTGTCAGTACAATTTGATTACGAACAAACAACCAACGCTAACTGTAAGATACACAGTTCACAAAGCAATTGAGACATTAAAACAAAGGAATAAAAAATGAAATTCAGGCCGATTAGATTTTTATAAATGGAAAGCACAGACAGACAGACACACACACACACACAGAGAGAACACTTGTTTGTTCTTGTCTTGAGTATCAGTATGTCTCAAGTTTAACTAGCAAGAGGCCCCGCCAGTGCAGCAGCAGCAGCGCCACCTTCGGGGCCTGCCACATACAGAGACTAAAGTAGGGAATTAGGGGCCGGCCATAGGTCAAAGTAGTGCTAAATGAAGGGCAGGAGCTGTTCCAGACGGGGTTCGTCCCCGGTGAGCGCTTCTGGACACTGCGAAATAAAGGCCTATGGTCAACTTCCATAGTACAAAAAAAAAATCATTTAAAAAAACCATTATTATTATATCCCAACTCTCAATGCGCTCTCCCAGTTTCCGTCGAGTTCATAGCCTTCATAGGCTCCTTCGACATACTGTAACCAGATCCAGAACCAGAACCAGGTCCCTTCACACAGAAATTGAGAAAAGCATTGATGACACGGAGTCAGTGCAACAGAGAGCTCACCATGCAATGTCCTGAACAATTACTACACCACATCAAGTGTGACTCTTAAGCCTATGCTGACTAGTAAACTGGAGGGGGCTCACAGATACTTCACAAAAGTGCTGCAAAAACATAGAACCCGCCACATCACTCACGGGTTGGGCTGTTTACTGTGAATAGTGCCCTGGCTGACGCACTGCACGGATCCATACGTGTACTGACGATGGAGGATATGTGAAGTATGTAGTTCACGTTGTAATACTTCTTCTTCTTCTTCACCTCAGGCAGCCAACTTCATCACGTTGAAGATTCTGCTGCACTTTAGGGGGTAGTACGAAAAGGAAAGAAAATAAGTTCAGCATAGATAGGGTAGAAAGTCAACTGATGAGATAGTATGGGGAGAAGATAGAGCCAAAGTGGTCAGGAATAATTTAGTATTTTCAGGTACTCCGTTTGCTATGTAGAAGGATAATAATTTTATGATAGATTTAACATTTTAAGGAAGTTAGTCAGATATTGGGGGGGGGGGGGGGGGAGGAAAGAAAGAAAAAAGTGTGAGATGCTGAGAGGGAAAGATGAGTTAAAAGTCATACACGACCGTTTAATGCCCTGGTCTAGCCAGAGACACCCGGACCCCACATGATGCATGTAGAGTGTGTCATGTACGACCGTTAGTTGAGCCCCACATGATGCATGCAAAGGAGTAGGGGACATGCGTGCCAGTAGGTCGCACATGTTGCATGCAGAGGAGGACCACAGACCTTTCACAGTATCTAGGCAAGACCAATCCGGCTACCGTAGCGGCCCCCGGGGTCGAACCCCGACCGGCACAGCTCCTGCCTTTCACTTACCACTACTTTGATCTATGGACCCTAATATCCTAGTTTAATGTGTGGTTGGGGGGGGGGGGGAGGGAGAGGTGACTGAGGCAGGGTGGCTTGGTGGAGGTGTTTATGGAGGGCTGTTTTGAATGCCTCCAATGTCGGGGTGGTGGCAACTTGCTGAGGGAGGCTGTTCCATTGCGGGATAGTTTGAGGAAAGAATGTGGTTTTACGGTACTGGGTTCTATGACTGGGAATGTCATAAGCGGCAAAGTGTGACTGGCGGAGACTTTTCTTTTGTTGTTTGTAGGGAGATGTTTGGAGTTGATTGTGAGAAGGCCTGTGTGGAACTTATAGAAGGTGGTCAGTCGGATTTTAGTTTGGCGGGTTTGAACTGAAGAAGGGGCCATTTCAGTTTTTTCAGGAGCTCTGTGGTTCTGGTTGTATGCCGGTAATCGCAGGCCACCCATCTTGGCATCTTGCAGCACGGTTCTGGACCTTTTCAATAGCTTCAATGCTGCCTTTGTTGTGGGGGGTCCCAGACGGGGCTTGCATACTCCAAGATGGGGCAGACCATTGCTTTGTATGTCTGTGCCCTGATCTTCTTGTTGTTCATCTTCAGCACCCTCCTCAGAAAACCAAGGGTTTTGTTGGCTTTGCTAACCACACTGTTGACTTGAGGTCAGATGAAATCGTGACACCCAGATACATAGCGTGGGGCACGCTCTGGAGTTGGTGTCCATGAAGGGAATAGGCCTTCTCCAGAGTGTTCCTGCATTTTCTCATGTGGAGCACTGAGCACTTTTGGGGGTGAAAAAAACCCTGAAATGCCATTCTCCATCTATCTTCCCAAAATGCGAGCCTATCTACTATCTAGTATCTAGATCGTCTTGGAGCGTGCTCTGGTCGCAGGGAGTTTTGATGTCTTGCTGACATATGGTGTCATCTGCGAACAAGCGTGCTGTGGAGTTGAGTCCTTCAGGGAGGTCATTAATCTAGAGGAGGAACAGGGACGGACCAAGCACGGACCTTTGGGCCCCAAGTTGGGGTACTGTACAGAGTACTCCAGATTGGACAGGTGCAGGGTCCGATTTCACTCCTCCTATCATATCATATCATATACGGCATATAGGCTTTTAAATAGCCTTTAGCCTGCTATTTCCTTTTAGTTTATAAGGAAACGCGATTTAAAACTTTTTGTTTTTTGATTTTGCTATTTTTATATATATATATATTTTTTTATTTTTTTATTTTTAAAGTACAACATACAGTGAAAACAAGCAAACTGATCTGCATACTAATTAATTACTGAATACTTATGTTAGTATGGAAGCAATAATCTTCCCAAAAATTATCTAATTTGTTTTTAAAACTATTGAGTGTTCCTGCGGTTGCAGTATCATTTGGTAGAGAATTCCAATTGTTAATAACCCTGTTTGTGAAAAAATGTGCATAAATATTAGTATGAACTAATGATTTTGTTAGTTTTAAGGAGTGTCCTCTAGTGGTAGAGTTACTAAGAGAAAAAAGTGTGTTTGTAGTTCTAGTATCATAATATCCATTTAAGATCTTAAAAGTTTCAATCATATCTCCCCGTGCTCTTCTATACTCTAGGCTAGGTAGATTAAGAAGTTTTAGTCTTTCCTCATAGCTCATATTACTCATGTTGATAATTTGCTTAGTGAATCGCCTTTGGACGTTCTCGATAGCATTAATATGTTTCTTTAATGATGGAGACCAAATCACATTACCATATTCCACTATTGGTCTCACCAATGATTTGAACAGGGGCACCATAATATCTTTAGTTTTGTGCTGAATGAAATGAGAAATCATACCAGAGATTTTATTTGCCTTTTTAATAGTTTCAGTGATGTGCTGATCAAAATGTAACTTATTATCCACCATAACTCCCAGGTCTTTTTCCACTTCAGAAGCTTCTAATTCGCAACCATCAATTGTATAACTAAAGTTAGGGTTATTTTTACCAATATGTAACACTTTACACTTCTGTCCATTAAATTTAATTTGCCATTCTTTCGTCCAATTAACTAATTTGTCTATAGACTCTTGAAGTTTAGTTTTGGATTCGTCGCTGAGGATTCCGCAATAAGCTTTTGTATCATCTGCAAAGATTTTTATAATACAGTTGACTATATCGGGCATGTCGTTTATGAAATAAATAAACAAAGTTGGTCCCAATACACTACCCTGTGGAACACCACTAGTAACATAAGAATTTTCGGATTTATCTTCTCCAATGCTAACACACTGAGTCCTGTCTGTAAGAAAGTCTTGAATCCACATGAGTAATTTGTCGTCTATGCCATAGCCCTTAAGCTTATGTAACAGTCTTATATGTGGGACCTTATCAAAAGCTTTCTGTAGATCCAAGTATACCACATCAACAGGTATGTTATCGTTAGTCATAACCAACCAATCATTTAATGTATTTAACAGTTGAGTAGTACATGACCTACCAGAAGTAAATCCAAATTGGCAGTCAGATAGCAGGTTATTTGATTCAAAATGATCATTTAAAGCGTCTCTAATTATGCCTTCACATAACTTGCAGACTATAGAAGTCAGACTAACTGGTCTGTAATTTCCTGGATCATTTTTATTTCCTTTTTTAAATATAGGCTTTACCTCAGCTTGTTTCCATTGGTTTGGGATTTTACCTTCCTTAAGAGTTTTGTCGAATAGTATTTTTAGAGGTAAAAGGGAGGTAGTCTTTTAATTCTTTTAACAGTCTGGGATGTATGCTATCGGGGCCAGCGGATTTTGAAATATTTAAATTGGACAATCTTTTATGAATGTCACTTACTGTGAATTCAACATTAGACAAGGTTTTGTCTGTCTGTTTAGGAAAGAAAGGGATATTATTGGAATCTTCATTAGTGAAAACACTTGAGAAGAAATTATTTAGCACTTCTGTCTTTTCTTGATCTGTCTGAGTGAGCGTACCATCGGGTTTTAATAAATTACCAATACTCTCTTTAGGTTTTGTTTTTGACGAAACATAAGCGTAGAAACTTTTAGGGTCGTTTTTTATGTTTTTTGCAAGTTTAATTTCTTTTGCTTTTCTTGCTTTACGTAATGCCCATTTTACTTGGTTTCTTGCTCTTGCATAAGCATTATAATTTTCTTTAGTCCTATATTTTTTGTACCATTTAAAGGCACGGCGCTTTGCTCTAATTTTATCAAGGACAGTTTGCGGTACTTGTTTCCTCTCATAAACACTTCTTGGTTTGAAATATCGGAAGGGAATGAATTTGTCCCTACCTTCACATAGTTTAGTATGAATTATTTCCCAGGATTCATCAGCATTGATACTGTCAGTAAGTGTCTCATCCCATTTAATATTATCAAACAAATTTCTAAGTCCATCATGATCATCACCTTTATTAGGAACGACGGAATTAGGTCAAGCCGCAGCGATTTTTCTCGTTGAAAATCCGAACCGCGATTTTGGCTATGTGCCAAACGGTCACTTTCTTTGCTTGTTTTTATTGATGGTTATTCTTGGCGCTGACCATCCGAGTTTCTTTCTTTCGGGAAGCAGACACCTACTCGGTCATTCGGGAACGATCTTTTTTTACGCTAAGACGGCCGATCGCGAGAGACAAGCGATCCAATATTTGGGTCCAATTCATTCGTTTATCATTTCTGAACGGTAATTATATAATTCTTTAAAACAAATGCGCAGTTACATTTAATTATTTTTCTACAAGTACACCAAATTTGGTGCATCTAGAATAAATCTCAATGCTGCTCAAGGTCTCCACAAGTCGGGAGGTGTTACGTCGAAGACTGTCTGACATGTTTTCTGTCACGCGCATGTTGATGTTGCGATCTTGCGAGTCGCACAAAAAGCTTAGGCCTAATCTGTCTAATGTTTGGGGTTGATGTTGCCCCTTTGAATAAGCTTTATTTTGGTACCAATGTTTTGTTTATTGGTAAAAAAAAGAAAAAGTTATGGCTGTTTTATTCATCCAAACCTTGATACGGTAAGGGCCGGTAACCTTGATCAACTTTTTCTTATATAGCTCATGTAAAAAAAGCTAACATTTTAAAACGTCGTAACTTTCTCAATTTTCGACCGATTTTGATAATTTGGGTATCATTTTAAAGGTCTTGTCGGGCTCTTTCCAATGATATAAATTTCATTAGGATTTGAAATAATATTTTTTTAAAATTTTATAACCACCCTACTAGTTTATCCATCAGATACCTTTTTACATTTTTTGTCTTCATTTGAGCTACAACAACTACCTACTATAAAATACACATACGGTTTTATCAAGGCTACCTTTATCAATGCACAGACGTTCATGCTTTATACTTTAGATGCATTTGCTTACCCTCACAGTCAAACAGAAAACTGTCAACATCGTTCAGCAGCTTTGTTGCAGACGACTTATTCAAAAGCTCGCACGCCATGATGCTTGCGTTATTAACTCCAATAGACAGGCGAGTTTTAAAGGGCGATAAGCCTTAACCTCTTCTTCTTCGTGCTGGCAACCAACTTTACTTTAGGATTCGGGGTGAGGTGGGGGGGGGGGGGGGGGGGGGGGGGGTAGTGATGAGCAGTACTTAGGATTCGGGGGGTGGGCGAGCAGGAGGAGGAGGAGGAGGAGGGTAGGTTCCTCGGGTCTGAGGGACACGCAAGTCGTGCGTCTAGGGAGGACCTGTCGCCACTCACCGTCTTGCTTTACTTCTCGTGATAACGTGGAGCCAAATCGCGGTCAATTTATTTTGTACTTTCGCTTTTAATCCAAGCATCGTTAATCCGATTAGACCGTGTAAAGTGACGTTATTTTATTCACAAGAGACAAACCAAAACTACTGGATATTTTGGGGAATGCGCCTTTATCAACATAGACAAATATGAAAACAGCAAATAGCAAAAGGAGTAAAAAGCAGGCAACAAAAGGAGCAACAACAAAAAAAGAAAGAAAAAACCAAATAGTTCCCCTCTACAGCCCAATGCATAAATGTTTAGGTGTCAAATTAATCTTGCTGAAAAATAGCGTATTTTGTTCACTTACTTTTACAGGTAGCCTTGGGGTGTTTGGGACGTGCGAGTTGATATCGGAGCAGGCGTCCTGTGAGCCCCTCAGTGAAGGATGCCCCCCGGGAAAAACGATGGTGAAAAATCTGCCCATGTTCACTCCCTGGTTGTGTGGGGGAGGACCCAGGATATGCTGTGTGCTAGGTAGAGGAGAGAGAGAGAGAGAGAGAGAGAGAGAGAGAGAGAGAGAGAGAGAGAGAGAGAGAGAGAGAGAGAGAGAGAGAGAGAGAGACCCACACGCACGCACACGCACACACACACACACACACACACACACACACACACACACACACACACACACACACACACACACACACAAGCTGTTTAGGTGGACTGACTTATTTTATTATTGCCCTTAGTCCTTGACACAAGGTGGTGTTCCATTTGAAGGCATTTTTGTCGCTGACGGCTAGATCACCTCTCTCTCTCTCTCCCCCCCCCCCCTCTCTCTCTCTCTCTTGCGCGCGCAAGCAACACAACCATACTTTATGCATTCTATTTGATCAAGGAAAATAAAATAAGACCGGAGTGTTTTCTCCCGTAGGTCCACCAAAAGAGCTAATTAATATAATGGACACTACATTAAGAAATATAGCATCCATGTTAATATCTAATCAACGACGAAGCGAAAGCTGGTTAATGTTTTCATAGCTGTCTGTTTGTATCTGACTATGTTACCACGATAACGTTTGAACGGAGGGCTCTCTATTATGCGTCCCTCAAATGATGCATGCAGATAATAATAATAATAATAATAATAATAATAATTGGCACGTATATAGCGCACATATCTATAAAATTCTATTCATGGCGCTTTACAAAGAACTAAAACTACAAACATTCCCATTCACACACACACACACACACACACACACACACACACACACACACACACACACACACACACACACACACACACACACACACACACACACACACACACACACACACACACACACAACAAAAAAAAGAAAAAAAAGAAGAAGACGAAGAAGAAGAGGAGAGGGTGGGAAGGACTGGTAGTTTATGATATCTCGGCTAAGTTTGAAGATGAAGGTTATTGGTCAAATGTCAAGGTCACTGGAGACAGAAATGCTGCCGTGTCGCTGGTTGGTCTAGCGTTTAGTGCGTTCTAGGTTGTTTGTATCATATCCAGATACCAGTTCCCCCAGTTCCCCGCCCATCAATGACACTGGGTGTGGTCTGGGTCATCCCTCGGGGAGAATTCTGAACGGGGCGGACACCTCTGTATGTGAGTGGCCCTTCATCGTGGCCCTTCGTGTGAGGTGGGTGTTGGATGAATGGAAGTTGATGTTTAACGTCCTCCCGGTCACGCAGGACACGTATGGGACATTAATATCAGTACAGTTTTTTTCAGAAAGAGAGAAAAGTAATGTTCTTATTACTAGGGTTCTGATATGATTTATTTGTGTATACAGATGTTGAAGGTGGGTGTTTTGTTTGTGTCTGTTTTTGCATGTGTCTGTCGTTCGTTTTTGTCAGTCTATGTTTTGTTTGTGTCTGTTTTTGCATGTGTCTGTCGTTCGTTTTTGTCAGTCTATGTTTTGTTTGTGTCTGTTTTTGCATGTGTCTGTCGTTCGTTTTTGTCAGTCTATGTTTTGTTTGTGTCTGTTTTTGCATGTGTCTGTCGTTCGTTTTTGTCAGTCTATGTCCCGGCCAAAGAAAAAAGCAAAAATTGATAAGATCAGGAAAAGTTATGTGATTATAATCACGATACACTGCAGTGAGCATAGTTTTTGTTTGATTCATTTGAGTATTAATGTTTGTGCTTGTCCATCCTCTATGCCCCCAAGAGGGGTCAAAGGATTTTCATTAAATTGAAATTGTCTGTGTACTGTGTAATATTTCTTTGTGGCCAAAGTGGGTTCTGTTTGTCTCCATGTCTGCTTATTTGTCAGTTGTGTTTTGTCTTGTCGTCTGACCATGACGTGTCCGCGAATAAATGTTCATCGAAGCAAGTTCTCTCTCTCTCTCCGTGTCTCTCTGTGTGTGTGTCTCTCTCTCTCTCTCTCTCTCTCTCTCTCTCTCTCTCTCTCTCTCTCTCTCTCTCTCTCTCTCTCTCTCTCTCTCTCTCTCTCTCTGTGTCTCTACCCCCCCCCCTCTCTCTCTCTCTCTCTCTCTCTCTCTCTCTCTCTCTCTCTCTCTCTCTCTCTCTCTCTCTCTCTCTCTCTCTCTCTCTCTCTCTCTCTCTCTCTCTCTCTCTCTCTCTTCTCTTTGTTTCTTTCTGGGTTAAGGACAGGGTACTCAGAGGTAAGGAAGGTGGTGAATCATATTAGTCACGTTAATTGAATTGCTTGCTTCCTGAATTCAATGTTGTTGGACAATCGAATATGTATTCTATGACTCTTTTTCACATTTTATTATTTGTTTTTAAAACGATTGTTAAATATATCAGTGTATTATATGGCTCTAGTTAGTGGTGAGGGCGAGGGGTTAAGAAACAACTCCAAGCTCATCCTTCTTCCCATCACTGAATAAAAACAACATATTCGTATTCGTATAAAGGAATCGCATTCTGCTGCCTGTCTCGTTAATTCGGTGCGTGACGATACTATTATCATGTGTATTGATTGTTGATGACGACATGTATTCCAAATTGTGTTGTTTGATTGACTGCTATAAGTTAATAATGGTTATTGATCTTCTCTCTCTCTCTCTCTCTCTCTCTCTCTCTCTCTCTCTCTCTCTCTCTCTCTCTCTCTCTCTCTCTCTCTCTCTCTCTCTCTGTTTTAAATATGCACATTTCTAAGTTGATGTAATGAATTTTAATGATAATTATTTGGTTGGTATAATTTTCTTTCACACGTTTGATTAACCCTTTCACCGCCAAAATCGCATTTTAGCACCACAGTGATTCAACACCTATGTCACTAAAAGGCATCCAATTGGGGTCTATTATCCAAAGACCCTATTGTCTTAGTTTTGGGAAGTACGGATGTCACAGAAGAATCCACAATACTGCAAATGGATTTTGTTCTCCCAGGTATATGTAATGGAAATGTTTGGCTGAAATATGGCTGGCGGTGAAAGGGTTAATGTTCTTTCAGTTATGTTGTATCTCTGCCACGTTGTTGCACCTAACCCGAATGTCTCTTTTGGAGATATTAAAGTACACTTGCACTTGAACTTGGAACTTGAATTCAGTTGACCCCCCCCCCCCCTCCCCTTTGCTGACAGGGTGGTGGCTAGCGGGGCACTGACCCAGGAGAGCACACACCACAGCTGCGCGGGTGTCATCATTGATGACCAGTGGGTCCTCACACATGCTGTGTGTTTGTACAGGTAAAGGCTATTCTATATCTCTCTCTCTCTCTCTCTCTCTCTCTCTCTCTCTCTCTCTCTCTCTCTCTCTCTCTCTCTCTCTCTCTCTCTCTCTCTCTCTCTCTCTCTCTCTCTATCTATCTATCTCTCCCTCTCTCTTAACTAAGGGAAACAATTTTGTATTGATTTGTAATGAAATTGTTGAGACGATTAATATATATTCATGATATTGTGTGTGTTTTTCCCATTATAAAATTATCTGCAATTGTTCTGTCCTTTATTCATATGGGGCTTTGGCCTTTCATGAATACATCTTTCGACTTCGACTTCTATTTCTCTCTCTCTCTCTCTCTCTCTCTCTCTCTCTCTCTCTCTCTCTCTCTCTCTCTCTCTCTCTCTCTCTCTCTCTCTCTCTCTGTCTCAATGAGGCTCCTTGCAGACATGAAAGGCCGATAATCTTAGGCCCGTAGCCAATTACCCCTGGTGACGAGTCAGGAGCAGATAACTGATTTTTTGTGTGGCTCTACACTACTACATGTACTAGTTCGTGACAGGCAAGGGCGACAATCTTAAGTAGGTGGCGTTCGCATCGCAGGGCACGAGACAGGGGCAGAGAATGTTCGGTATAAAGCCTCATTCACTCTCCACCCCATGCCCACACATTATATTATACCGTATGCACAAGAAACTTTGCCTTAGGCCTGCAGACACCCACGCGCTGCATAATTTTTCTTGGCGGAGTAATCAAGACCAGACTCAAAATGTTGCATTTCTATTGCTTTCGATATTACATAGGGTATCTCTTTTTGTCCGTCACCGAAGGTGAACGGACATTGCGATGGGCTGGGTTTTTTGTTTGTTTGTTTGTTTGTTTGTTTGCTTGGTTTTTTTGTGTGGTTTTTTTCTGTCTGTCCCAAGGATATCTCCCGAACCGCTTGACCGAATCGCGTCAAATTTTGTGTGAAGGTGTGCCTCCTTAATAGGAAGAGATCGGCGCAAACCATTTTGCCGTCGTGACCTTGACCTTGTTTTTGTTATTGTTATTGTAGCCTTCGCTGTTGTTATTTTCGTGTTCAGAATTTTCACTGATCGTGGCAAATTCCTTAACCAAAGCCGGCAAAACATAAAAAAACAAAAAGATCAATCCAGAAAAAATTTCTCTTACTTTTATATAAAAGAAAATTATTTTCAAAGCAACGTCATTACGATCATCTATCTCCTCCTACTCTCTCTCTCTCTCTCCCTCTTTTTCATCCTCCTATCCTATTCCTTTTCCTGCCTCCTAATCGTCCACGTCATCATCACCAGCATCAGACATCATCATCACCACCATCACTACCACTACCACCATAATCATCAGGCATCATCACCACCACCACCATCATCCATCACCACCACCACCACCACCATCATCATCATCATAATCATCGTCGTCGTCATCATGTTGTTGTTTTCGTTCCCCAGCTTAAACGCTCTGGGGGCACACCTAGTGCCGTGTCAGTGAACATTTCGCATGCCCTTGGGTGGGAAGATTACGTGTATGGCTGCTTTTAAAGGGCCCCGCCACATGGGCGGCCATACTCCGACTTCAGGGGACTTCGCTCCATTCATGGAGCCACCCACACATTCACTCCACCCGTCGAGTGACAACAACCAACAATTCTTTACGGAGTGTAGGGAGAACTGCCACTGGTAAAGACAGCTTCCATTGGGCACAGCCGTATCATTTTAATATTGACCATGGGTCAATTTCACTTACATCACCTGTACAGACACAGTGAATAGCCAAGAACCCTTGGCCTTCATCATCCTCATCATCACCCTCGATCTCATTTCAGGACTCACACACCATTCCCACAGTCGATCAACGACGTGGTGGTGGTGGCCGGGGAATACGACATTGACCACATTGACCTTGACCCCTGCTACTCCTACAGCAGGCCCCTGGAGCAGTTCCTCCCCGTGGAACGCGCCTTCCTCCATCCTGACTTTGTCCACATCAGCTCCCTCTCCGACCTCAATTTGACCGACCAGCAGCAAACCAACGGTAAACAAGGTCAAACCACAAGTTCAAGGTCAGCACAATCATGAACATAGAAAGGAAGCTTCCTTTTCAAGATGTCTGCCCCTCTGCCAAATGTGATCAAAATCATGGCAGCTTGATTGATTGAACTTCTGAAATGTGTTGATGCTTTGGGGCATCATCATTGCGCCCCCTATTTATCATCATAATAATATTTTTGCATAAGCTAATGTAATTGTTGCATGCTACAGTGTTTTCCTTTCTCAGTATTCGTGCGTGGGTTTCTTCATCCATGGTGATTTTTTCTACATCATATTTGCAGGCAATGCATTGGCTCTGGTGAAACTGGCTCAGCCAATCGACAACTCCTGCGTGTCTCCCGCCTGTTTGCCTTCTGCGTCACCGCTGACGTCATCTTCCTGTGACACCTTCAGTCAGTGCGTCATTCTGGGCTGGGGCTTCGACTCGCCAAGCTTTCAAAGTACTTACGTTTTGTTTACCAATAAATACCATTTTACGGTCAAAATACAAGGATGAATTCTCAATCTCAATGTTTGTTTTACAATTTCTGTATTTCTAAGGGTTTTTTTCCCTACCAGTTTTGATGTCGTAGGGGAAGACGGGGTCAGTAAAAAGCGCATGGGCGGGTAAGAAGCCCACCCCAATTATCTCATGAAATGAAGCAAATTTCAGTCTCATTTTGCACATGAGACGAGCGTTAATGTCTAGCATTCGTCTCATGGGCAAATTTGACTGAAATTTTATTTCATGAGATAATTGGGGTGGGCTTCTTACCCGCCCATGCGCTTTTTACCCCGTCTTCCCCTACTTATTCGAGGTTCTGCGAGGAAAATGTGCCTTGCGAAGGAAACAGGTACGTCTGTGTTTATCTGTATGCTATTGAAAGTGTGTTTTTTGGAAACGCATGCTACCTTTTTTTCAACTCGACTCAACTTTTTTTTTATCATGTCCTCAAATAAGGTTAGTCTAAGGTTGTGTACACACATAATCGGATATTCCATGCGGAAACCCGTGCGCAATCCATAAATAAGTGAAACAAACACGGGAAAAGATTTGCGCATGTGTCCGAATTTCCCCTATATGCGTAAACTTTTATCCTTTTTGTTCCACTTATTTAGGGTTTTCCATACGGAACTTACGCGTCTAATGTGAACCCGGCCTTAGTTCTTGGTTAACACATGTTAAAAAAAAACCCGAATGAACTGCTTATTGCTTACTCTGTTTTATGTGTTAATTCGTTGACTTGATTCAAACGTGCTCCTACATAATGATCACAAATGGATAAAATTAGAAAGAAAAAAAGTGATGAAGTAAGGCAAAACATGGCTGTTGCAGACGCCGATGGCACGCTGAAGCAGGGCTTTGTCCGGGTCTACAAAAACGACGTCTGCGATTTCCTCCAGACACACATCTTCACTTCCGGTCCTGCGCGCTTCCACAGTTCCGCTTGCCTCACTTCCGATCTTGATCAAGATTTTTGTCTGGTGGGATTGATAATTCTCTGCTTTTTATGTTCCTCTTTGTTGTCTTTGTTTTGCTTTTCTTCTCTGTCTTTTCATCTGTTAATCCGCGTCTCTATTTTTTTTCCCTTTTCTCTTTGTTTTTGTCTCAGTTTTTCGTCTCAGTTTTTCCTCTCTATTTTCCTTTCGTGCGTGTGTGTGTAGGGGAAGACGGGGTAAAAAGCGCATGGGCGGGTAAGAAGCCCACCCCAATTATCTCATGAAATAAAGAAAATTTCAGTCAAATTTGCCCATGAGACGAATGCTAGACATTAACGCTCGTCTCATGGGCAAAATGAGACTGAAATTTGCTTCATTTCATGAGATAATTGGGGTGGGCTTCTTACCCGCCCATGCGCTTTTTACCCCGTCTTCCCCTATGTGTGTGTGTGTGTGTGTGTGTGTGTGTGTGTGTTTGTGAGTGTGTGTGTGTTTGTGTGTGTGTGTATATGTCACTGTGTATCTGTGTGGTCTTATTTTTACTCTTTTTTTTTCTCTCTTATTGCTGCCCCCCCCCCCCCCCCTCCCCGAATCAGATTGTTTTCAAACTTAATTGGTGTGTCCCCTACTTTCAGTAAACGAGGAGTCAATATTCAAAATAATATATTGGCCAGTAATATGTGTCACTACTGCATTAAACTTGACTTTTAGTGCTGTCTCTGTATATATGTGTGTGTGTCAAGTGTGCGCGTGCGTGCGCGCGTGTATGCGTGCGTGCGCATGTTAGTGTGTGTGTGTGTGCGTGTGTGCTTATCTGCGCGCACGCGTGCGTATCTGCGTATGTGCGTGCGTGGTGTAACTAAAAGCATTAACAATTGTGCATTGTCCAAATAACGCAGGGGGACCAGGGAGGCCCTGTGTTATGCCAAGATGGTGACCGATGGTCAGTACAAGGGATCATTCCCGTGGGACATTGCTTCCAGAACCGTTCAGTCAACCCCTACGTTATTGACGTCACGCCCTACCAAGACTGGATCTATGACATCATCAGGCGTAATCAATAAATGATGTCGCACCATTGTCGTTGTCAGAAGCCCTCGTGAAATCACTTACGTATAAAGTAGACCTGTATCCATTAATAATAAGTTAATTAGTTTGGTTATCTGTACGAGTTAGTCTGGACTAAATGTTTTGGACTCACGTTGTCAATTTATTATTGAAACGTGTGTGTGTGTGCATGTGCATGCGTGCGTGCGTGTGTGTGTACGTGTGTGTGTGTGTGTGTGAGTGTGTGTGTGTGTGTGTGTGTGTGTGTGTGTGTGTGTGTGTGTGTGTGTGTGTGTGTGAGAGAGAGAGAGAGAGAGAGAGAGAGAGAGAGAGAGAGAGAGAGAGAGAGAGAATCACTTTGTGTGTGTGTGTGTGTATGTGCGCGCGCGCGCGCGCGCGCGCGCGCGCGCGCGCGTGTGTGTGTGTGTGTGTGTGTGTGTGTGTGTACGTGTGTGTGTGCGCGTGCGCGCGTGTGCGTTATCCTTCTGTTAGGGTGTTCATATATTATTTATTGTCATCCCTTATTGAATGTGCTGTTCAGTAAAACAAAAAAAGCAGTGTACATAGTTGTCTTTGAAATCACCTTAATTAAAGAGACAATAAAATAATATGGTTCTGGTTTCCGAGTCTGCGATCTGGACAAACCAGGGTGTGGCTGCGAGTTGGGACTCGGAATGAGCGGCGTGGCGATCCCCCCCCACCCCCCCCCCCCCCCCCCCCCCCCCCCACCCCCCCCCCCCCCCCCCGCCCCCCCCCCCGCCCCCCCCCCCCGCCCCCCCCCCCCCCCCCCCCCCCCCCCCCCCCCCCCCCCCCCCCCCCCCCCCCCCCCCCCCCCCCCCCCCCCCCCCCCCCCCCCCCCCCCCCCCCCCCCCGGTCCCCCCCCCCCCCCCCCCCCCCCCCCCCCCCCCCCCCCCCCCCCCCCCCCCCCCCCCCCCCCCCCCCTCCCCCCCCACCCCCCCCCCCCCCCCGCACCCCCCACCCCCCCCCCCCCCCCCCCCCCACCCCCCCCCCCCCCCCCCCCCCCCCCCCCCCCCCCCCCATGCATATTTACTGGGAATTCCATAGCATTCCATAGTAGGCCTACAATGATTTTGTGACATGATTTGGAAATAAAAATAACGGGAAGAAGATTTGTCTGTCTTTCTCTCTGTCCGCCTGTTTGTATGAATTCACACACACACACATATGCACACGCACGCGCACGCACGCACGCACACGCACACACACACACACACACACACACACACGCGCGCGCGCGCGCGCGCGCGCGCGAGAGAGAGAGAGAGAGAGAGAGAGAGAGACAGAGAGAGAGAGAGAGAGAGAGAGACAGAGAGAGAGAGACAGAGAGAGAAATCAACTACAGATCAACTACACTGCAAAGGCTCAGCTACACGTCAACTGAAATCGTACGACTGTGCGATGCGATTCGACCACGTGGTCTCGAAGAACAAATGTGATTCGCGCTTCGAGACCACGTGATCGAATCGCATCGCACAGTCGTACGATTTTACTTGACGTGTAGCCGATATTTGGTCTTCGAGACCACGTGATCGAATCGTATCGCACAGTCGTACGATTTTACTTGACGTGTAGCCGATATTTGTTCTTCGAGACCACGTGATCGAATCGTATCGCACAGTCGTACGATTTTACTTGACGTGTAGCCGATATTTGTTCTTCGAGACCACGTGATCGAATCGAATCGCACAGTCGTACGATTTTACTTGACGTGTAGCCGATATTTGTTCTTCGAGACCACGTGATCGAATCGTATCGCACAGTCGTACGATTTTACTTGACGTGTAGACGATATTTGTTCTTCGAGACCACGTGATCGAATCGTATCGCACAGTCGTACGATTTTACTTGACGTGTAGCAGAGCCATAAATGGCAGCCCCAAAAGGCCGACTCTCATATGTTTGGTGCTAACAGTGGTGGATTGATCTTGTAGCAATGAAGTTGGACTGCGACTGCTTTGATGTTGCACTTTGGGCTAACTTGTACTTGTACGCCCCCCCCAAAGGTGTAGAGTGCTAGGGGAAGACGGGGTAAAAAGCGCATGGGCGGGTAAGAAGCCCACCCCAATTATCTCATGAAATAAAGCAAATTTCAGTCAAATTTGCCCATGGGACGAATGCTAGACATTAACGCTCGTCTCATGGGCAAAATGAGACTGAAATTTGCTTCATTTCATGAGATAATTGGGGTGGGCTTCTTACCCGCCCATGCGCTTTTTACCCCGTCTTCCCCTACAGTGGTAACGCGTTCGCCTCGTATACAATAAGCCCTTCTCAGTGGCATGGTCTCACCAGGCTGGTACCTCAGTCACAACGACAACGTAGAGGTCACCCCCAACTGCTCCTTGTCCCCCAGAACTCAGACGAACTCAGTATCGGCAGAGCCCCCCCCCCCCCCCCCCCCCCCCCCGGAACAATAAAAGAGTGGAATGAACTACCAACAGCAGCAGTGGAAGCAAAAAAACACAGTGTTTTACAGCCAGGGTCTGGGAGCATCTGCTTGGACACCCGCCCGCTGCCACCTCCATCTCCGTTGGTCCCATTTTGGGGTCAACGGACTAACCATCTGACAACCAGCTTCCCTCTCTCTCTCTCTCTCTCTCTCTCTCTCTCTCTCTCTCTCTCTCTCTCTCTCTCTCTCTCTCTCTCTCTCTCTCTCTCTCTCTCTCTCTCTCTCTCTCAATATTTTCTTTTCTGGCCTACTTGAGGCCCTTTCTTCCGGCAAGAGTGGCTGAGTCTGCCTGGCAAAATAATCAGCGTGATGATTGTGGCCACGCATAGCGAAGAAGAAGGAACCCGAGTTCGAACCTGGGTACAGGGGATTTTTCCTCTCGCTCTGCACTAGACCTTACGGTCTCAACGTGGAGTCTTTCGGATCAGATGATAAACCGAGGTTCCGTGTACCCATGCACTTAGCACACGTTAAATCCAGTGGCAACGAAATATTTTCCATTTGGTAAAAATTTAACACCCCCCCCCCCCCCTTTTTCCTCACACAAAAATCGCATGCAGAAAACAAAATGGGTGGCACGCCTCTGGCTGCGACGCGCTCTCCAGGAGCAACATTCTGCCATTCTCATGAAAAGGGATTAGAATCAGCCTAAGATTTTTTTTCATAAAACTAAAAGAAGCAGACTTTGAGATTGAGGGTCGTAATCATGAGGGGGGTGTCCAAACTACAACTTTGCCACACTTTTTGTTGTTGCTTTATCGGAAAAGTAGTTCGTAGAGTTACTGGGTTACTGAAAATGGGGTAGTCTCGAAATTTGAAGGGTTCCTCTTTGTCTATCTGTTTAAATATGTTGTTTATAGCATTTTTGTTACTTATATTTATTTCCATGTGCCCCCAGGGGGTTATTTTTGGAATAAACCAAACTTGAAACTTGTTTATCTCTCTGGTTCTTTTTTCTCTGTCAGTCTGTTTCTCTGTTGCTGTCTCTGTCTGTCTGTTTTTCTGTCTGTCTGTCTGTCTGTCTGTCTGTCTGTCTCTCTCTCTCTCTCTCTCTCTCTCTCTCTCTCTCTCTCTCTCTCTCTCTCTCTCTCTCTCTCTCTCTCTCTCTCTCTCTCTCTCTCTCTCTCTCTCTCTCTCTCTCTCTCTCTCTCTCTCTCTCTCTCTCTCTCTCTCTCTCTCTCTCTCTCTCTCTCTCTCTCTCTCTCTTCTCTCAACTCTTTCATGGTGGCCGCTCCGCAAACTAACAGACCTGTCAGTAACACAACTAAGAAACCGGAAGCCGAAGACCCCCAACACCCATAATTATGTAACCTTGATCACCATCACCCAAGGAGTACAGTACAGTGAGGCACATTTTGACAATGTTTATCCTCCACCAAGGCGCCTCTCAAATGTGGTCTGTTTACCTTAAAACTTGAAGACAATTGTAGGGCATGTGCACGTTAGATCCGCAATCCACACATTCCGTATGGAAACCCCATTCTCCCCGTGGGGATACCGGGGGGTCTTTCGTAAAATAGTTCCCCTACCTTTTGGAAGTTCTGTGCTTGTAACTTCCTCTAATCTGCCCACTCTCTTTGACTCTGCCTTTTCCCTTTGCTTTCTGTCATCTACTATCTTTCTGACTTATTGGCGCCCATTCTCCTGCCTTTTTTCCCCAAAACTCTTCCAAATAATGTTTCTCCTTTGAGCTCCTCCGAAATCGGAATGTGTCGGCTGTACGCAGCGGGGAGACCAGTGAAATCTGAAAAACGGACACATATGTACCTTACCCATTAAGGCCATAAGGCCTGGGAACGCAGAAGAAGAAGAAGAAGAAGAAGAAACCCTATTCACTTCCCATAAGAAATACGCGGACGCGGTAACTCATCCGCAATCTCATCCGCTTATTTCTTACATAAGTGGATGGGGTTTATCTACGGAACTTGCGGATTGCGGATCTAATGTGCACAGACCCTCAGCCGTACACCCCCAAATCCATATATTATAATTCTAGATCAGCATCACCCGAGGGGTACAGTGAGGCACATTTTTGGACAGTACAAACCTCCACCCAGCAAGCATTCAGATTTATCTGCCCGCCTAAATCTCGAAAACCTCGAATCTCTTACATTCTTGATCACCATCACCCAAGAAATGCGGTGAGGCATATTAACATAGTGCACCCCTTGGCATAAGGCTGTGTCAGACCAATTGACATAAGCTAGAACACCAAGGCTACATCAAAATGCTACGTTCTGCATAGTTATGCGGGGATTGTCTTTAGCCATGGCAAGCTCCTAGCATATCATCATCAGTCCCAAATCCTCCGAAGTCGGAGTGTGGCCGCTCACGTGGCGGGGTAATCAAAAACGGTCACACACGTAATGTTCTCATCCCTAGCTGCTGCATTTGTACCGCAGTGTTCAGTTGCTTCGGATGTTGGGGTGATTCCTGGAATGCTTAAGACAGGGAACAACAACATCATAGTGCAAACCTCCACCAAGGAACCATGGTTAATGGAGAGATTAAGTGATCATAATGAGTAAAGGAGCGGGGCATGTAGATGATAAAATAGAATGAAGGAAGCGAGCATAGAGTAGAACCAAGTTTAACAAGAACAATTCTCATTTTATTTTTTATAAAATGAAAAAACCCACCATGGATCTTTTTATTTTATCAACTTAATTAATCTTACTCGTGATTGTGCTTGCAGTGTAAGATGAATGTTTGTTTTGGGGTGGAGGGGTGTGTGTGTGTGAAGAGAATGGAGCGTGTGTGAAGGCATTTATGTTTTACACTTACATTAATTTACGAATTCTATCTGTTTTCAATGGTCGACTTATGGCGATTATTTGACCGCCAGGGGGCAGTCAAAGCACTAGGGGCTTATCACGCTATATTCTTAGTTGGGCGTAGTGAGAGAGGACTCCTCCCTATCTCTCTCTCTCTCTCTCTCTCTCTCTCTCTCTCTCTCTCTCTCTCTCTCTCTCTCTCTCTCTCTCTCTCTTCATCCCCAACTAAGAATATAGAGAGGATTAGCCCCACTCGAGCGTTATGCCACCTGGCGGGCAAAAGAACCAGCTAAGTCGCTCATTGCTTGATGATGTTATTATAAACCTTATGGGTAATTTTGTACTCTTTTTGTGCCATCAGATGTATTTATACTGTGCATGTTTATAAAGCCTGCGATAGTGCATCTTAATTTTCTCAGGGATTAATACAGTTATTTGAATTGAACTGATTTCCTGAAATCTTACAGGCCAAGGTTAGGGTTAGGTAGGGCTGCGAGTCCTTCGTGAAGCAAAAGCGAGCGAGTGAATCAGCTAGTTTTCTTATAGGTAGGGGAAGATGGGGTAAAAAGCCCATGGGCGGGTAAGAAGCCCATGCCAATTATCTGATGAAATAAAGAAAATTACAGGCAAATTTGCCCATGAGACGAATGCTAAACATTAACACTCGTCTCATGGGCAAAATGTGACTGAAATTTGCTTTCCGAATGAATAAAGATTTGCTTAAACCAGATAATTGGCATGGGCTTCTTACCCGCTCATGGGCTTTTTACCCCGTCTTACCCTACGTCCTTCGCTTGTCCCATGTCTCCCTCGGCGATATTTTGGTAGGCTACAGTTTGTTCACGGAGGTTAGTAAGAATGAGGTTACCCAACGTCTTCGTTTCTACAGCTTTTGATCGTTCTTTCGATTAAACCCGTCTTGTTTGCTCTTCAGAAGTGGGGATGGCATAGGGGAAATGGTAGGGAGGGAGTGAAGGACGGGAGTTGGGTCGTCCATTTTGGTAGGGGACGCTTATTGATACAGTACCTGTCACGTAATTCGTACCACCTGGTTTCCTACCAAACGGTACAAGATTGGGGGTACGACCTTGGTGGTGCGAATTCCGTAACAGATCTTGTAATTCGTACCTTTTGAAGAAAATAAAGTATTTTTACTATTAAGCCAAAAGAGCAATTATAGTATACACTTATAGCCCTCCACCTGCAGCATCCATGTTGAAAGTTTTATAGCTTTTGGATTATCTGCCCTTGAGATAGAGGTCTCTACCCTTAGGAGGTACTATATCAATACGTGTCCCCTATATATGTACTATCTAATGGTCTGGATCAAGGATAGGTTATTTCCCGCTATCTGCATGGTAGCCAACACTCGCAGTAAAACAAGTTTTTCGCATCCTAGCACTGGAGAAAGAAAGTAAAGGTCTCAGCACGCGTTAACATTTCCCACTCTTTCCCAGTCAGTGACAGCCACTCATCAAGCTTACTTGCTCACTGTGTTGCCATGGGGAAAGAGTAAAACATGCTCACGTGTACATAGACCTTAACAATGCGTGACCGTCTAGCAGGGCCTTAAAGGTGGACCCTGACGGATGAGGTTTTGCAAGAAACACCTCGATATCACCAGAACGACACATATGCTAACCTTTTCAAGGATCGGAACACTCACTTTGCTCTGGTTTCCTAGAAATCAAACCGTCAAAACGGCGATTCCTCCTTGGCGGAGATGCCGGAGAGAGAAGCCATTTTGGATGGGGTGGGTGGAGGACATTCATTGTGGTTGAAGCTTTTTCTTTTTTTGTAGTGCAGTAAAAAAAAAAGGAGCTATTTCCTTTGTTGTGAGCGACACTCCTTTAGGTACACTGTATAATATTCAAAAATAAATAAACAAAAAGGCCTGTATTGTGAACATTTCGTGCAAACGATTTGGTCTAAACTCAGGCGGCCATTAAGAATCTTTCACTGAAAGAATTTGACTTTCAGCACCTACGCCAAGGAGGAATCGCCGATTTGACGGTTTGATTTCTAGGAAACCAGAGCAAAGTGAGTGTTGCGATCTCTGTAAAGGGTGTTTTCCTGGTGATCTCGACGTGTTTCTTGCCAAAACTCATCCGTCAGAGTGCCCCTTTAACCATCTTGCGATACAAACCCAAAAGGCATTCGCCTCACGTTCTCAATCTCAACCCCCTTCACCAGATTGAAAACGAGGTAGAGGAACAACTTTGTGTGTCTAAGGAACACAAAGGCCGCGTCTCTCAACAGCTGAATGCCCCTAGCTTCTTCTACCAATCGCAGATCCGTTTACAGAAACTGACGAATGTGGAGGCAGGGCAAATTCGAAATTAAGTGACAGAAAGGAGGACAAAGCTGAGAATAAATAATCAAACACAGTTCTTTTTCTTTTCACGTAAAATTATTATTATCCCAGTTGTGGCTGTAAAACACGCAGATTAAATTTTCAATAATTTCAATATCAAACTAACCGATTATTTCCAACTTGAGCCATGAAAACAATAATGCCATGGTTGAGTTTCTCTAGATAACGGTCGCCGCGCGAATAACGCTTACGCCAAACGGGGCCTAAGAAACACCCTAAACGTTTGCTAAGGTCAGACAATATTAAGCTTACTCTTCATTTTTGGGGAGAGAGAGAGAAAAGGGTTGCTATCATAAGGGAGATTAATCATACCTCTCTGTCAGTTTGTACCAAGTTTTCGATTTCACCCACGTCTATTTCTGTGCCAAAAAATAAATTTGCACTATATTATGCCATCTAACATAAAAAAAATTAAGAAAGAGCACTCCAAAACACTTATGTTTGTTTAATTTGCTAAAATCATCCCGCATTTTTTCACGATAGACTAAAGAATATTTGCTGTGGCAAGCTTGTTGTTTTGGTCTTCCATTTTTAAAGCTCAAATCTCATCACGCGAGATATTAAAAAAAAAAGCCGGAAGTATTGATATTTCTCATGATCCTTCAAATAGTTTGTGGCTTGCTACCTCGATCACAGCCACAAAACGTTTTTGGCAAACGTCGGCGAAAGAGGTGTTTCTTAGTAGCGTTTTTTGCCGATTAGCGCTCACGCTACGTAACGTTAGCCCTTGTGAAACGGCCACCATATGTTATTTCTGATTGGCGCTAAAAAGCTTTGGCAGTGTTTGACTATATCTTCTTTGATTTAACGCTTTGTCATGCCTTCGTCAGGTAAAAAAAAGTTGGGGCAAACAGCGAACTTTCTTTTGGAACACACGCCCTTAATAGCATTACTATTTTCAAACAAGGGCACTAGAATTTCGTTTTTCTTTTATTGCAGTTGTCCTTCACACACACGGTGAACAAGAAAAACCTAAGAAAATCGCAAAGAAATAAATGAATATACTGAATTTACAGGTACAAATGAACAAGTTACAACTCGCAAGATATCCCCCCAAACTACAAGTGAACTGAACAATAGAACGGTGTACAATTAAGTACAAAAAAGTTGTAAGAAAGAACAAATCAGCGATTTATTATTCAAGTGAAAAAAAAAGCCAACTCAAAATTAGGAAAGAACAAATAATTAAGCGAATTAACATTGAAGTGAAGAAGAAAAAAAGCCAACTCAAAATTAGGAAAGAACAAATAATTAAGCGAATTAACATTGAAGTGAAGAAAAAAAAAAGCCAACTCAAAATTACGCAAGGAACAGAATAGTGTCAAGTAACAAATAACTCAACTCAAAACTCAACAACTGCGGGTTCAAGAAAGAGAACCAAAAGGAGGCTAGGTACAAACCAAAGCAACAGTTCACCCAATAGGCTCAACACTGAGAGAGAGAGAGAAAGTATGAGCATACTCAATGACTTAAATCACAAAAACATGTCAAGATTTAAGAGTGTGTTGTAATTCAATAACTGTGTGTTTTCTTTTATATATTATACACATCATTGCAGACGTTGGTTTTCCAGTCAAAAAAGATATTCTTGTATATTTTGACCCATTCTTGTGCATTGTTTTTGGAAATGGTGAAGAGCAGTGTTTGGATTGCAGCAGTTCGGTTCTCGTTCATCCTTTGGACTACACTATCGTCTACCTCAGGTAAGTTTCAAGTCAAGTCAAATCGAGACACTTTAGTATCCCATTAAAAAGAGAGCTTTTGGTTGCGTGCATGAAAACACAGCATCAAAAACCGCCAAAGTCGCATTTTGGCACCACAGTGATTTAACACTTATGTTACTAAAAGGCATCAGATTGGGGTCTATTATCCAAATATCCTATTGTCTTAGTTTTGGGAAGTAAGGATAGACCTTATTTGTCACAGAAGAATCCCCAGTATTGCAGATGGATTTTGTTCTGTACCCAGGTAAATTTAATGGACATTTTTGGCTGAAATATGGCAGGCGGTGAAAGGGTTAAGCATAAAAACGAATAAAATAAAAACATACCATATAGATGCTATGAAAGCACACGCTAACAAATTAAATACCAAGACTTAATCACGTAAGATGCCATGTAAGAGATTGCTAACGCATGAACCAAGACTATTGCACATCCATTGTCACAAAAGCATACACAAGAACAATACAGATCTACAGGCCTAGTAACTAAGACAATCGAACCTCACCTGTATGGAGTGTGTTTTCTGCATGGGACGTTTCTCGGTGATTGTCATCTAGTTCTTTATTTATTTATTTCTTGCCCACATTATGAACTTTTGCCATCAGGACGCAGGTATCGGACTCTCAAGCTGAAATCACGGGCACCAAAAAATTTCAAACCACGTTCTATATCCATCTCTTAAATTCATGATTTATTTTACTCTCTCTCTCTCTCTCTCTCTCTCTCTCTCTCTCTCTCTCTCTCTCTCTCTCTCTCTCTCTCTCTCTCTCTCTCTCTCTCTCTCTCTCTCTCTCTCTCTCTCTCTCTCTCTCTCTCTCTCTCTCTCTCTCTCTCTCTCTCTCTCTCTCTCATATGGCATTTCTCCCATTTTAGCACATCCTGAATAGGCAACTACTTTTGCCATCGATATTTTCATCTGCAATAGTACTATTTGTAATGAACTCTAGTTTCATGGTATCATAGCCTTATTATTTGAGTGTTATTATGTGTGTGTGTTATTTTCCCCCTTTTCTCTTATGTGTGAATTTGTGTTTTGAATTGTTTATTTTAAATGTATGACTAGGGGACTAGGGGAAGACGGGGTAAAAAGCGCATAGGCGGGTAAGAAGCCCACCCCAATTATCTCATGAAATGAAGCAAATTTCAGCCTCATTTTGCCCATGAGACAAGCGTTAATGTCTAGCATTCGTCTCATGGGCAAATTTGACTGAAATTTTCTTTATTTCATGAGATAATTGGGGTGGGCTTCTTACCCGCCCATGCGCTTTTTACCCCGTCTTCCCCTACTTCATATAGTTATAGTCAATTATCTTCTCAATATGAATCTATTATCTACTCAAGTGCTTCTCTCTCTCTCTCTCTCTCTCTCTCTCTCTCTCTCTCTCTCTCTCTCTCTCTCTCTCTCTCTCTCTCTCTCTCTCTCTCTCTCTCTCTCTCTCTCTCTCTCTCTTATGCCTTACTTGATTTTGTTTTGTAATAATTGTAGCTCAATGTATTCTGATTATCCCCCTCCCCTTCTTTCTAAATAAATGATCCTTGAACATGATTTTTTTATGTTAATAAATATGACATTTCATTTTGCATGTCTTGATTATTTTTACTTTCAATGCTTTCTTTTTGGGTTCTGATCATTTGACAAGTAACATCGATTTCGTTGTTGTTAGGGGAGTGACGATGTATGAAACAAAAAGCTCCAATCTTATTATTTTATTATCGATAACATCTCTCTCTCTCTCTCTCTCTCTCTCTCTCTCTCTCTCTCTCTCTCTCTCTCTCTCTCTCTCTCTCTCTCTCTCTCTCTCTCTCTCTCTCTCTCTCTCTCTCTCTCTCTCTCTCTCTCTCTCTCTCTCTCTCTCTCTCTCTCTCTCTCTCTCTCTCTCTCTCTCTCTCTCTCTCTCATTTCCCAAATTGTTTCTAGGGTTTTTGTTATCCCCCAAGGACAGATTGGAAGAATAGGCTTCGCCTAAAATCTTTATCCTTGTAAAATAAAGTTTTTCAGTGTTCAGTATTCTTTCTCTCCAGTGCATTTTTGTCCAATTTTCTCTCTGTCTCTTTAACCATACACCACCACTCCTCCCCCTCCTCTCTCTCTCTCTCTCTCTCTCTCTCTCTCTCTCTCTCTCTCTCTCTCTCTCTCTCTCTCTCTCTTCTCAAGTTCTTCTTCTTCTTCTTCTTCTTTTTCTTTTTCTTCTTCTTCCTTTGTTTCCTTCATTTCTCTATGTTTTGACTGACTTTTCTTTGCGATTGATTTTTTTAAAATTAACTATAGCACATGTTGAAATCCTAATGCTGTTCATAAATTCATGTAGCTCTTTTCTTCTTTTCAAATTGAATGACTATTTGCTGACTTCTCTGGTTGTGTGTATGATTATCTAGTTAGGTGTATGTGTTTTTTAAAATTAAATATTACACATGTTGATATACTAATGCTGTTTATAAATGCTTGTACCTTTTTTTCAGCTTGAATTTCTGTTCATTGACTTATCTAGTTATGTGTATGATTTTTTTTTTAAATTAACTATTACACATGTTGGAACACTAATGCTGTTCATAAATTCATGTAGCTTTTTTGTTTGTGGCTCAAAGCCACAAACCTATAACTCACTTTGTCGGTCGGTCGGTCGGTCGGTGTCTGTCGGTCTGTCGGTCCAAAATTGTCGCACATTTTGACAAAATTGTCGCACTTCAAATCGAGGCTACACTTCTGGCCGCTCTTTAAAATAATGTATTTTAAAAGCGTACAAAATAATAAACATATGTAATACAGACACTACAACAGACACGACGAGTATGCGGTGCTTCTTTTGATGAGCATAAGTAGGATACATAGTTTTAAATGTTTTCCAAAAGATATAAAAAGTTACGAAATGGTGCAGAGATAACATTCTGGTTTACAGATTAAAATTATTGAAAAGCCAGGGGAGGTAACTCATGATTGGAGTGGTATAAATAGACCGCGTGCCACAAACTATTGCGATTTCGCGCTTGTTTTCTTTTTTGACTTATCTAGTTGTTAGCTGTTTGCCTGATTGTTTTGTCTTAACCCTTTCACCGCCAAGGTCGCATTTTAGCACCACAGTGATTTAACACCTATGTCACTAAAAGTATATTATCCAAGGACCCTATTGTCTTAGTTTTGGGAAGTAAGGATAGACCTTATTTTATATATATGTCACATAAGACTCCCCAATACTGCAGATGGATTTTGTTCTCTACCCAGGTAAATTTAATGGAAATTATTTGGTTGAAATATGGCTGGCGGTGAAAGGGGTATTCTTGTTTACGTCCAAATGACAGATTGTAAGAATAGGCTGGACCTAAAATCTCAATGCTTACGTAATAACGTTTTTCAAGTTTAAAGTTTCAAGTTTGTGTGTCTCTCTGATCTCCTTCCCAGGTCAAGGGTCAGCGGACTTCCGGTGCTACCAGCGCTGTGACAGCAACAGACTGTGGCTGTGCAGTGTGCTCTGTTCAAGGGGGGCAACCTGTGATCGCACCTGCAAGTTCGGCGCAGATATCGCCAGCTACTACACAAGATGTCGAAATTTATGCTCCGGTGAGTGTCACACAAAAAACCCAAACACTATTTGCGAAGATTGCTGCAATGAATTTATTAGACCACTTTAGGTGTGCGACATTAACGAGGGGTAATTGTCTACACGTACCATGACAAAAAGAATAAATAATGGTGATAGTGAGCTTGCGCCTATACCGACCCTCCCAGGGCATAGGCCGCCATCAATACCCCTCCAGCTGCTTCTGTCCTGGGTCAGTCTCTCCAGCTGTTTCTGTCCTGGGTCAGTCTCTCCAGCTGTCCCCAGGTGAGGCCCATTTTCTTGGCGTCGGCCTCCAGGTCGCATCGCCAGGTGTTCCTCGGCCGGCCTCTCCTCCTTTTCCCCTGTGGATTCCACCTGAGGGCTTGCTTTGTTGTGCTGGTGGCTGGCTTGCAGAGAGTGTGGCCAATCCATCTCCAGCGACGCCGTTGGATCTCCACCCCTGCTGGCTGCTGTTGTGTTGGTGGCTGGCTTGCAGAGAGTGTGGCCAATATCCATCTCCAGCGGCGCTGTTGGATCTCCACCCCTGCAGGCTGCTGTCGTGTTCGCTGCCACAGTTCCTCGTTGCTGATGGTGTCAGGCCAGCGCACTCGGAGGAATTTTCTCAGACAGTTGTTGATGAAGGTCTGGATCTTCCTTGTGGTCGTTACAGTGGTCCTCCACGCATCGGCCCCATACAACAGGACGGACTTCACATTCACAGAGCCTGATCTTGGTGTTGACTGACAGGTTTCTGGAAGCCCACAATGTTCGTAAGTTGGAAGAATGCTGCCCTGGCCTTGCTGATTCTGATCTTCACATCAGCATCATTCTGTCCCCCCCCCTGCTTGTCGACGACGCTGCCAAGGTAGGTGAATATCTCTACTTCTTCTAGCGCTTCGCCTTCGAGCGTGATGGGAGTTGCATTGGCGAATGGGGATAGTATGCTTAGGCAATTGCCCCTCGCACAATTAAAAGAAACGACCATTGGCAAGGTTGTAACTTAGAGCCCCCCCCCTCCCCTTCCCATCACATTTTCTCATTGAAAAATTTAACTGAGAAGAAACACTCGGATTCTGCCGGGAATGGGACAGTGTAAGGATCAGCTTTGGGTTATTGCCATGAACTTCAAAGATCCAGGCTTTGAGACTGACAGTCGAAAACATGGAGGCTGACCATTGATTGTGACCTTCACCTTCACCTTTGCCCTGATCTCTGCCAAGGTCGATAGGGGGACCAGAAAGGTCACACTCCATCACTTTCCATGCTATTCTGTTCTCAAGCGCTCTAAAGTCTCTACCTCTGTCTGTCTCCCTTCCTTTTTCTCTGTCTCTCCCTGTCTCTGTGTCTCTCTCCGTCTGTCTGTCTCCCCCTCTCTCTCTGTCCGTCTGTCTGCCTCTCTCTCTCTCTCTCTCTCTCTCTCTCTCTCTCTCTCTCTCTCTCTCTCTCTCTCTCTCTCTCTCTCTCTCTCTCTCTCTCTCTCTCTCTCTCTCTCTCTCTCTCTCTCTCTCTCTCTCTGCTGCAATGAATTTATTAGACCACTTTAGGTGTGCGACATTAACGAGGGGTAATTTGTCTACACGTACCATGACAAAAAGAATAAATAATGGTGATAGTGAGCTTGCGCCTACACCGACCCTCCCAGGGCATAGGCCGCCATCAATACCCCTCCAGCTGCTGTTCGGCTGTGTTTATAATGTTATGATTGTTAAAGATGAGTGTGTTAGATATGCTTCTCTCTCTCTCACTCAGTCTATCTATCTCTGTCTCTGTCTGTCTGTCTGTCTGTCTGTCTGTCTGTCTCTCTCTCTCTCTCTCTCTCTCTCTCTCTCTCTCTCTCTCTCTCTCTCTCTCTCTCTCTCTCTCTCTCTCTCTCTCTCTCTCTCTCTCTCTCTCTTAGTGTGTGCGCGCATGCATGCGCGCGCGTGTATGTGTGTGTGCGCGCGCGCGCGAGTGTGTGTTTAGTGTCATAAAATAATTATTTAGTATACACATTTTTTTATTTTTTTTTATTTTTTTTTCCCCCTTTAGGCTTATATTGTTTTATTTTGTTTATTGTGATTTAGCCAGAATGTTTATATTTATGTAACGAAAAGTGTCTCTTTGATATATTGTATTGGGGATCCTGTATGATGAGGGAGAGAGGGAAAGAGAGAGAGGGGGGGGAGAGAGAGGGGGGAGAGAGGGGGGAGAGGGAGAGAGGGAGAGGAGAGAGAGAGAGAGAGAGAGGGAGAAAGGGGGAGGAGAGAGAGAGAGAGGGGGGGAGGGGGGCGAGAGAGAGAGAGAGAGAGGGGGAGACAGAGAGAGGGAGAGAGAGAGAGAGAGAGAGAGAGAGAGAGAGAGAGAGAGAGAGAGAGAGAGAGAGAGAGAGAGAGAGTATGGGCCGTGTGTACGCACGTATTAATTGGTGCATTCCTTCCGGTTACTTGTTTACATTTTTATTAGTTTTTGTGAGTGTGATGTGTAATGAGAGAGTGACAGTGCTTGGTGAACGAGGGTGGATGTCTTTGTGAGTGAAAATCATGTTATTTCGTTACTTTATTTCTTTGTATTCAAATGTTGGTGGTATGACTTTCTTGCTGATTTTAATTAATGTTTTCCATCTTTCATTGTTGCTTTTGTAACGTGCAACGAGCATACTACTATATGGAGTTTTAGCGCTATATGAATTATTATTATTTTGATTATTATTATTATTATTATTATTATTATTATTATTATTGCTACTATTATTATTATAGGATTGGGTTTCATCTTGTTATGCATAAGTGTTTACTCCAAAATGCGTGCATGTTAAAGATGAGTATGTAGAATAGGATTTGGTTTTATTCTGTCATGTGTATGTGCTTACATTTAAGCTTGATGTATTTTTAAGATTAGTATGTAAAATGGGCTTAGGCGTAATTGATTTTATTATGTGTATCGGCTTTAAATTTTAAATGTGTACATGTTACGAGTATGTAAAATAAGGATTAGTTTTAATTTTGTGATGAGTTAAGTTTTACTTATGTGCGTGTTAAAGATGAGGACTAGAAAGTAGGTTCAGGCTTGATTTCGTTATGAGCAGTATTTACTTTTTAATATGTGTATTCGCTTGCAAATAATATGACTAGGTTTGCTTTTGTTATGAGTGTGTGTTTACTTTTTAATATGTTCATGCTAAAAATGAATAATGGAATGTAGGAATAGGTTTCATGTTGCCATGGGTACATGTATTTACATTTTAAATTGCGCATGCTAAGATGAGTAGGTAAAGTAATACTATGTTTGACTTATTATATGCATAGGTTTCTTCAAATAAGTACATTTTAATGATGAAGTATGATTGAGTTTTTTTTTTTTTTTTATCTTTATGCTTGTGCACTTCTCTATTTTGAATGTTTAAAGATGAGTGTGAAAAGTAGGATTGGGTTTTATTTTCCCGTGCGTATGCGCTTACTTCACACATTTTGAATGTTAATAATTAGTATGGTTAATAATAATAGGTTTGATTTTGTTATTGATGTGTTACAATATAGGGATGTTTTTTTTGCATGCTTTATATTACTTTGTATGTGTTTATTTTCGTTTTTCATTTTCTACTTTTATATATGTATTTTGTCCAGAGGGCTGGATGTAAAAAAGCATGTTATTGCTTACTCTATTACCCTCTATAAATAAAATTCAATCAATCAATCAATCAATCTCTCTCTCTCTCTCTCTCTCTCTCTCTCTCTCTCTCTCTCTCTCTCTCTCTCTCTCTCTCTCTCTCTCTCTCTCTCTCTCTCTCTCTCTCTCTCTCTCTCTCTCTCTCTCTCTCTCTCTCTCTCTCTCTCTCTCTCTCTCTCTCTCTCTCTCTCTCTCTCTCTCTCTCTCTCTCTCTCTCATTTCCCAAATTTGTTCTAGTATTTTGTATTCCCCAAGGACAGATTGGAAGAATAGGCTTCGCCTAAAATCTTTATCCTTGTAAAATAAAGTTTTTCAGTGTTCAGTATTCTTTCTCTCCAGTGCATTTTTGTCCAATTTTCTCTCTGTCTCTTTAACCATACACCACCACTCCTCTCTCTCTCTCTCTCTCTCTCTCTCTCTCTCTCTCTCTCTCTCTCTCTCTCTCTCTCTCTCTCTCTCTCTCTCTCTCTCTCTCTCTCCCCTCTCTCTCTCTCTCTGGTCATGAAAGCCGCACCAAGAGCAAAACATTAATATCATTGACACAGAGGGATGGGTCGTTTAGCCTGTTTTTTCTCACGCCTCTGGGAAATTGCTTTGAGCAACTTGAGCCCGTTGTTTGTGAACGTGCGAATGACAATAGGAGCCTACAGTACAAGCATTGGATGGAGTCCAAGACTGGTACAAGAATAGGAGTATGCATACGTACTTGGATGTTAAAATCCTGTGAATGACCTATATTGTGTGTGTCTTTCATTTAAAGATACACTGACCCACCACGATTCAGT
>CM065695.1:39171388-39176388 GCA_017654935.2 Phymorhynchus buccinoides | reverse complement strand
CACACACAGACACACACGATTAGTGGAAAAACATTAAATGAATGACACTCACACACATACTAATAAAATAGCATTTTAAAACACTTATAACGTAAAATCATTTTAAAACAGTGAGACAAAATGGATAAAGAAATAAAAATACACAAGTACATAAAATGTTCACAACATTAAAATACACCCATCCAGCCCATCCTTTCACACACACACACACACACACAGGCGCGCGCACGCACGCACGCACACACACACGCACGCACACACGCACGCACGCACGCACACACACACACACACACAACACACACGCACACATGCGTGCATGTACACACACGCACGCGCTCACATGCACTCATCCATTGTGCATCACTGACCGTAGCGGCAGAGAGCAGAAGCAGAAAGAAGAAAATGGACAAAATGGAAGGTAATGCAGAAAAGCAGAAGAGGGAGCGTAAAAGAAGGAAGGAGTTGGGGATAGAGACGGGGATAGAGAGGAGCAGAGAGTAAGACAGATAGAAAACGGAGAGACAAAGAGTGAGAGACGAGTAGACAAAGTGGGGAGGGGGGGGGGAGAAGTTAAGAAAAAGAGCAAGGGGGTGGGGAGGGGGGACAGATGGACAGGCATACAGAGTGACAGACACGTTGACACAGAGAGAGAGGGAGATAGAGAGAGAGAGAGAGAGAGAGAGAGAGGGGGGGGGTAGACAGACAAACAGACCAACAGACGGAAAGACATAAGGGAGACAGCAGACAGATTTTAATCGAGGTTGTGGGACTGGCGGAAATAGTGGGGTTTTAGAGCGGTTTTGAAGCGTGGAAGTGTATCTGAGTTGCGAGTGGTGAATGGGAGCTGATTCCATGTTTTCGGTGCGGTGAAAGAGAAAGTGCGGTTGCCATAGGTCTTTGTTTTGGGTCGAGGAAGAGTGAAAGTTCGATTGTCTGAAGAGGAGCGGAGTAGTCTGGTAGGAGAGTAGATGTGCAGAAGATCAGAGAGATAGGCAGGAAAGTAGGGATCGGTGACAGATTTGAAACAGAGTGTAGATATTTTGTGATCGACTCGAGCAGAAATGGGAAGCCAGTGAAGGTTCTGTAGGAGAGGCTGGGCGTGTTCATGTTTTTTAACCTTGAGCAGAGCTGCAGAGTTTTGGACCTTTTGGAGTTTGTCAAGAAGATAGTGTGGGATGCCAGAGAGGAGGGAGTTACAATAATCGAACTTGGACAGAACCAGAGAACAGACAAGCGTTTTGGCTGCATCGAAGGTAAGAAGGTGGCGAATGCTGCTGATTTTCCTGAGTTCGTGGTATGCAGAGCGACAGATGTTTGAGACGTGTGTGTCCATGGAAAGAGTGTTGGAGAATGTGACCCCTAGGTTTCTTGCTGTGGAGGAGAACTGTATGTTGGTGTTGCCGACTAAAATAGAAGAAGGAGCGGAGTCTGACAATGGTTTATGCTGGGAACGGACAAGGAGGGCCTCAGTTTTATCATCATTGAGTTTGAGTTTGTTTGTGGTCATCCAGTGTTTGATGTCTGTGATGCAGTCCTGAGTCTGGTTGATTGTATCTTGAATCTGATCTGGTGGTGAAGAGGCATGTAGTTGTTGGTCGTCAGCAAAGGACTGACTAGGGATGTCATGCAGGGCAGTGATAGAAGTGAGAGGCTTTGAGTACAGAGTGAAAAGAGCGGGGCCCAAGACTGACCCTTGTGGGACACCAAACTCCAAGAGAGAAGGCGGGGACTGGTGGTTATGAGTTGACACAGTTTGTGTTCTGTTGGAGAGATAGGATGAGATCCACGTCAGTGCAGTACCAGAGATGCCATAGGAATAGGAGAGACGATCAGTGAGAATGGAGTGGTCTATTGTGTCAAATGCTGCAGAGAGATCTAATAGGGTAAGAACAGAGAGTTTTCCAGAGTCAGCAGAGTGAAGGAGGTCGTTCATGACTTTGAGTAGAGCTGTTTCAGTGCTGTGGGAAGGGCGATAGGCAGACTGAGAGACAGGGAAGAGGTTGTTGCTGTGCAGGTATTCAGAGAGCTGCAGGAGAACGATCTTTTCTGTGATTTTTGACATATTGCACACGATTTGTAACCAACGGATAGATCTGTAGGTCTATAAGCTGGGGACACCAAGAGAGGGGGCATTGATTCCTGTCTAGTGAGACGACTATAGAAGTTGTGGTGGTGGTGCTGTAGAATCAGCAGTAGAAGTAACAGTAGCCCGCAGTGATAATAGCAGTAGGTAAAGATGCGGAATTGGTGGTTTAGATATTGAACTATAAAAAAGAGTTCTGTGGATTTAGCGCATGGTGATAAGTAAGTGGTTTAGGTGACCTGGAATGTGTTTATAGCACAGGTCATGTAGTCATGAGCGCGTCTTAGACTTTCAAAACGGGGATTAGTATGTTAATTGGGCTAAACAGACAATCGTTTTGGGAGTTTAGTCTCGTTTACATACTATTACCCGTGCTGACTGTCTAATTCGCGCTCATGACTACAGGGCCAGTGTCTTGCCCAGTTGTTTGACGGCTCGTTGTCAGTTCTTTTATTGGCTAACTGGCTGACTATTACCCGTGATGTTGACTGTCTTAATTTGCACTCATGACTACACGGACAGTGTCTTGCCCAGTTGTTTGACGGCTCATTGTCAGTTCTTTTATTGGCTAACTGGCTGACAGATTATTCTAAGTAAAGAACTGATCAATCTTTTGGTGACTGATTGTGCAGCTTTTTCTCTGATTTTTGTTTGTTTTTTTGACAACTGGATGACTAATTTATCCATCGATTGAATCAAGATATTAATTGATTATTCGATGCGTCACTTGGTTTAAACGATTTTTTAAAATATATATTGAGAATGACATCGTAAAGCAGCAACATAAACAAATGAGAACGAGCACAACAAGCTTAAAGCTTATATTAGGCGCTCAAACACAAGTAGAATATACAATATTGGCTGCCACAAGTAATAAGAGACTGGAACAGAACATGATAATGAAAATGATAACATACAAAATGTGCACGAACATGTGCGTCACTTACTTGATCTGCCTACTAATTACAGGAAGATATGGGAGAGCCTTTAAAGACCCACCACGTCACGTGTCAAGATCACGGTTCTCGCGTGTTTTCCCTTTTATGGCCGTTAAGAAATCTTAAGAAATCTTCCTAGCATAAGAGGGACTGTGACACGTGACGTGGGTTATTTTTGATGTGTTACTTTGATGGTGCCTGTCGTCATCATTTCGACTGACTGACCAGAATCAAAAATGGTGTTTTACGTCCTCTCGGTCATAGACACATATGGGACATTTGTAAATACAAAGATGGGGGGAACAATACTGGCTGCAATGCCTGGAGGCAGTGCAACACCAGTAAAGTCCCGAGTTTTTGACAATATAGATAGGTGTAGCGGTAACCACGCCTCGGTTAAACCTCATCGGCTATGGTACCGCCACATAAGTGACTGACTGACCAACTGTCTCTTTGACTATTTAACTGATCAATGAATGAATGAACGGATCGATTTCCCCTTCCTCTGATTGGCAAGGGGACTCGACTCGGGACGGCCTCTGATGCGCTACGGTCCACGAAGCCTATCGTCCGTTTAACTGACTGCGCGAATGACGGAGTGTTTGATCAATCAGAAAATCAACAGCCCTTTACCCAAACGGCTTTTATCATTGGTTGACACTAGTCTTCTTCTTCTTCTTCTTCTTCTTCTTCTTCTTCGTCTTCTTCGATTGCTCAGACAGTTTCCTGTCAATTATGAGCGCAGATGCGTAACGCTGCCGTTATGCGCCTAACTAAAAAATAGTTAGGCCCAGCAAGCCCGACTTCGGCTGGAGGAGGAAATCTTTTTGAAAGCGTTTCTTGAAAAAAGGCAGGAGAATGGACCGGGTAAGGCAGAAAGATAGTAGATGACAGTAAGCAAAGGGAAAAGGCAGAGTCAAAGAGACTGACAGATTAGAGGAAGTTACAAGCACAGAACTTCCAGAAGGTGGGGAACTATTTATACAAAAGACCCCCCCCCCCGGTATCCCCACGGGGGGTGTTGACACTAGTCTGAAGCTGGGGCCGTTAATAAAGTGAGAGCTGTACTGTAAGTGATTTATTTTCTACAGTAACGGGAAACCAGTGCAACCTTTTTGTGAAAGATTACGACTCTCAAACTAAGAGCCCTTGGCTCTTGGCCCTCTCTCTGAATATTTAGGCAGAGATTTTAGACGCTATTTATCCACCAGCAGCGCGGGCACATTTTCCTCCAAATTGGCACATTTCTGTTCCAGTGAATTTAAGCTGTTCCAACGACCTTCATTTTGGAACTTGGCCTAGATATCCTAACTACATATGTGCGTGCAAAATTGGAGCCCCCCCCCCCGGTGTAGTCAGCCAGCCAGGAACAAACAGACAAATGTCACTGAAAACATTACCAGCTTCCATTACGCGGCTGGTAAAGGTCTCTGTACACGTGAACATTTTTCACTCTTGTCCCCATGGCAACACAGTGATAGGCCAGTCACAAACACAGTGATAGGACAGTCACATCACTGTGTTGACTTGGGGAAAGAGTAAAAAAATGTTCACGTGTACAGAGACCTTCACGGTCAACTTGGGACGCCCATTTCACCGCCAAGTGGCAATCAAACCTGTAGGGGCTTAGCGCATGATATTCTTAGTTGGTGGGGAGAGAGAGAGAGAGAGAGAGAGAGAGAGAGAGAGAGAGAGAGAAGAGAGAGAGAGAGAGAGAGAGAGAGAGAGAGAGAGAGAGAGAGAGAGAGAGAGAGAGAGAGGGACTCATCTCCCCATCTCTCTTTCTCTCTACGCCCAACTAAGAATATCACCCGCTAAAAAAATATTCTTAGTTGGGTGTAGAGAGAAAGAGAGATTGGGAGATGAGCCCGTCCCTCTCTCTCTCTACCCCCAACTAAGAATCTCACCCGCTAAAAAAATATTCTTAGTTGGGTGTAGAGAGAAAGAGAGATTGGGAGATGAGCCCGTCCCTCTCTCTC
>CM065695.1:39153888-39156388 GCA_017654935.2 Phymorhynchus buccinoides | reverse complement strand
TAAAGTTGGCTTTCACGTTGTGGCCATGGTTGTCTTCTTGTCTATTTGTTGCTTAGGTAATGACTTAAAATTGGCTTTCACGACGTTGTGTCCATTGTTGTTTTTATATCTATTTGTGTTTTCCTAGGTGGTGACTTTGCAGTGTTAAAGCTGGCCGAGGCTGTCGCTTTCAACCTTCGCCAGGCTCCTGCCTGTCTGTGCGACCCCACCATTCCTCTGATTTCCCCTCCCGAGTGCTTTGTGGCCGGCTGGGGCGTCTTCTTTGGAGGAGGACTAGGTGAGTTCCTTTTACTCATGGCTTTCATCACTGGTTTGACATTAGCCTGTAGAAAGGGCCGATAGTAAATGAGAGCTGTAAGCCTACTATAGGTCTGAATGATTTTCTGCAGTATTGGAATAACATCGCACAGCTTAATCTTTCGTGGAAGACTATGACTCTCTAACTAGGGGGGGAATTTGCACTGGCTCCAGTGCTGCAACCAATGGGGTTGTTTGGCCTCTGGGGACCTTCCCCAACGCCAACTCTCGTCCTCAAATCCCTTTGGCCGAGAGAGTGGGGGTGCACCCTGGGCAAGGCATCTCCACTACAAACAAATTCTAGCCCAACCCGCCGGAATAGCAACTGCTATCTGGCAGTCATCGTCGGAAACGACAAACAGGCAACACACAAAAACTAAGTATGGTACACTATATTCTTTGTGTGCGAATATAGGCTAATGAGTGTGTGTGTGTGTGTGTGTGTGTGTGTGTGTGTGTGTGTGTGTGTGTGTGTGTGTGTGTGTGTGTGTGTGTGTGTGTGTGTGTGTGTATGTGTGTGTGTGTGTGTGTGTGTGTGTGTGTGTGTGTGTGTGTGTGTGTGTGTGCGTGCGTGCGTGCAGTGCGTGCGTGCGTGCGCGCGTGCGTGTGCGTGCGTGTACGTGCGTTTGCGTGTGTGTTGTGTATGTGTGTGTGCGTGTGCGCGCACATGTGTGTGTTTTGTGTGTGCGTGTGCTTGTGTGTGCGTGCGTGCGTGCGTGTGGCAGCCACATGTCAACAGATATATTTGTATCTCTTACCTCTGATGTCATCCATATTGTTTCTTTCTTTATTTATTTACTTTCTATCTTGTTTTTTGCCTTGCACAAGGGGACCATTGTAAAATATGAAGGTAGACCTAGTGTTACCCATACCGTTTCTTTCATTTAGTTTCTTTAAAAAACATGTATTCCCTTTTTTTTTGTCTTGAACAGGAGGGCCACTGCAAGATAGGAAGGTAGACTTGATGGACAGACAGACAATACATCTCTACCTTCTGGGGATGTCATCCATATGACTTCTTTCCTTTTTCTTTTCTTGTTTGTTTAAAAAAATAATGTATTCCTCTATTTTGGTTGTCTTGAACAGGAGGGCCCTTGCAAGATATGACGAAGGACTTGATAGACAGAGAAAGGTGCCAATGGTTCCTTAGTACCTCTCCAATCACATATTAACTATGCCTCTACACTATGGGATTCAGCTAGTGGAAAGAATCTAAAACCTTTATTTAGTTTGTACAGGCGTGGTCTGAAGTTGATCCTTCTGAAATCATCGTCCATTACTCATACAGACTATCAGCACCTAGGAATACTGCCTCTACAATGGAAACTTGAATATAACAAGGCCATTTTCATGTTTAAAATAATGTCTGATCGCGCTCCTCCTGCTTTAAAACATAAATGTGATTTAAGCCTCGTCCGCAATGTTCTTAAAATCAAAGTACCTCTTCCAAGAGTTGATCTCTTCAAGACTAGTCTGTTGTATTCGGGCGGTTGTTTGTGGAATACGATTTTAGCTTCTTTTAATGTTCATTCAAGTCTCAATGTTTTCAAGAAAAACTACCATAAGTACCTTATGATCAAACATATAAACAACATCACATATTAAACTCTTATGTAGCTTCTGAACACTTAAAAAAAAGAAGTTTATTCATGACATGGTTAATTTGTATCTAAATCTTGTTTTTAAACATGAGAGGTTTTGTTGTTGTTTGTTTTTTGTTCACTTTAGGGGGGGGGGGGGTGGAGGAAGAAAGTAATTTCTTGTGTTTTGATGATGCCATACTAAAAAAACACCCATTTGTTTAGATTGGTTTTCTTTTTCTTCCTCCACAATGTATTTCCTGATTCTTGTGAATTCAATTTATATTAGTTCATAGGACTACTCTGTGCTGTGTGCGAGGTTGGTGGTGGGTGGGGGGAGAGGGGGGGATGGGTGTATGAATGCGTAGTGGTGGTTTTGTTTTGTTTTTGTTGTTGTTGGGGGGGATCCCTTAAGCTTGTTGCTTTTGTTCATTAATTGAAGTTTTAATTATACTTTTCTTCTTTTGTTTCGAGGGCAAGATGTAAACAAGCCCATTGTGTGCTTATTATATTCCCTCAATAAACAAATGTTTCAAATGTTTCTGCCCTCTTATGTCATCAGTATGGTTTCTTTCGTGCTTTCTGTCTGCCTTACTTTGTTTCCTTCTTTCTTCCTGCCTTCC
>CM065695.1:39126388-39148888 GCA_017654935.2 Phymorhynchus buccinoides | reverse complement strand
ACGAATCGTGTCTGAATGCGATGCGATTTTGACGATGTGAGTCCTGAATCACGTGAAATACTTCCGTCTAAAAATATTTCTGCTATTTTCGCTCACTATTCTCCAGCAGACCCCACACCATGAATTTCTCGTGATTCATGACTCACGTCGTCAAAATCGCATCGCATTCAGATACGTAGGGGGGGTTCGTGATATTTGTGTTATTTTCGCTCACTATTCTCCAGCAGACCCCACACCATGAATTTCTCGTGATTCATGACTCACGTCGTCAAAATCGCATCGCATTCAGATACGATTCATGTGTCGTGTGGCTGCCCCTAAAGGGCCAGCCACACGTCCACTAAAATCGTACGACTGCACGATGCGATTCGATCACGTGATCTCGAAGCGCGAATCACATTTGTTCTTGGAGACCACGTGATCGAGTCGTATCGTACAGTCGTACGATTTTAGTGGACGTGTGGCTGACCCTTTAGTCTTTCGTGGAAGACTATGACTCTCTCACTCGGGGGGGCATTTGCACTGGCTCTATTTCTAGCAGCCAATGGGATTGGCTGGCCTTTGGGGACCTTCCCCAACGCCAACTCTCTCGTCCTCAAATCCCTCTGGGGCCGGGAGAGTGGGGATGGACCCAGGGCTTCTCCACTATAAACAAGTTGTGTGTCCCTGTGGGGATACCGGGGCTCTTTCGTAAAAATAGTTCCCCCACCTTCTGGAAGTTCTGTGCTTGTAACTTCCTCTGATCTGCCACTTACTTTGACTCTGCTTTTTCCGTTTGCTCTCTGTCATCTGCTATCTTTCTGACTTATTGGTCCATTCTCTTGCTTTTGTTTCCAAACAAATCTTGCAAACAATTTTTCTCCTTTGAGCTCCTCCGAAATCGGAATGTGTCGGCTGTACGCAGCGGGGAAGACCAGTGAAAACTGAAAACCAATCAATCAATCAATCAAATCAATTTATTGTCTCCACAAGAAGAAATTTGTTGCCCAGCTTGCGCATAAAATACAGAATGAATAATAAAAACATTTCATTAACTGGTCAGTTACACAACATACATATTGAAGAAGACAATTTTACACAACAAGGGCACAAGTAGATACCATGGAAACTTTCATTAGGCCTTTGCCCCTCATGAAGGGGGTACAGAATAAACAAAACATCATATACAACTGATTATAATATTATTAACAAATTAATGTATCTCATGATATCATAAATGATCGTAATCGTAAAGCTGTATATAGATAAACCGACAGGTTTCTTACAATGTTCTCATTCGTAGAAGCAAAGAGTAAACTAAAACGAAACTGGTTTGGATGTTTGTAGAACTTTTGCGAAATGTACCGTTTTTTTAATTCATACAAGGCAGGACAACACAACACAAAATGAACATCATCTTCTCTTGTTTTCATACACAGAGGACAAATTAAGTCATGAATGAATGAAATTTTGGGCTTTACGTCCTCTCGACCTGGGAAGGCACATATGGGACATTTGTATTGGGTTAGTATGAGGAGCTAAAAATAAAACAAACGCAAGACACAAAAGACGAAACAAGGACGTGGACGGAACATATAAACAAATTAAGTCAGCTTCAGTGTGTCTCTTATAACGAACGATAGCGATGTACTAAAATCAAAGACTGTACAGGGGAAGATAAACATCCGGTCTCTTTTCCCTATATGAGTAGTGAGGACAGAAACACTGGTTATGTCCCTTTGAAACGTGACACACTTTACACATCGATAGGCCAGTTGAATTCTCCGTTCAAGTTCCAGTCTGAGTTTTTGGATAGCCTCCACTGTGAATAGTGTACACGTCCCCACTAACGATAACTCTATCAGCCCGGTTCGCCGAGCTTTTAAGTAGTCCATCTTACCCTAATATCTTTGCTAAAATCTCCGATACTCCACATCTAAAACTTGACATAATGAATTTCAAATGTTTATCCATACCAATTTTCAAAGAGAGAGAGAGAGAGAGAGAGAGAGAGAGAGAGAGAGAGAGAGAGAGAGAGAGAGAGAGAGAGAGAGAGAGAGAGAGAGAGAGAGAGAGAGAGAGAGAGAGAGAGAGAGAGAGTCAATGACTCAAATGTTTAATGACGAAAGCCAAACAAGCTCATATCACCACTGTCACGAAAAACACAAATGCATGCACATAATAACACTGGCCTCCGGCCCAATGCGAACAAATACAATAAAATAAAGGACAGATTAACATTGGGATACAGTTTTGAGATAATAAGGGGGAATAAAGGGAAACCATACAAATAAAACAATGAACACAAAGCAAACTATATAAACCTGATGATAGATCTATGTTGCATATTCACACACAGTACTTTAAATGTCAAGCATAGATAATAAGACATCCAAAATCGCGCTGAGAGAGGGGGAGAGAGAGAGAGAGAGAGAGAGAGAGAGAGAGAGAGAGAGAGAGAGAGAGAGAGAGAGAGAGAGAGAGAGAGAGAGAGAGAGAGAGAGAGAGAGAGAGAGCATCTCTAATTAAGAATATCCAATGCTATATTTTTTAATGATTTGTTGTTGTTTTAAAGAGCGCATAATTGTAAATCGCAATCAGGCAGTACAACACATAAGGGGTAACACAGTAAACAAGTTGTTGTTTTCAATTGAACTGTTGTCTTGTTTATTAGAAGCCTAAGCTATCATAAACAACAACAACGACTGTACATTTCGAGCTATCTTTCTGTTGTTTGTTTGTAACAGTTGATTTGATTTGATTGATTTAATTTAAAGTCTGTTCACACAATGGTGATATTAGACTGGGGGGGGGGGGAGGGTGTTTTTTTTAGTGTGTGTGCGTGTGCGCGCGCGCGCGTGTGTGTGTGTGTGTGTGTGTGTGTGTGTGTGTGTGTGTGTGTGTGTGTGTGTGTGTGTGTGTGTGTGTGTGTGTGCGTGTGCGTGCGTGTGCGTGCGTGCGTGAGTGCGTATGTGTGTGTATGTATGTGAATATGAGTGCGTGTGCATGAGTAAGTGTAACTATGCATATGATTTTATGTCTGTGAATATTTGCAACAGTTGTAGACAAAAAGTGCAAACAAGTTCAGGTCCATGTTTTTATTGATAAGACAGAGAGAGAGAGAGAGAGAGAGAGAGAGAGAGAGAGAGAGAGAGAGAGAGAGAGAGAGAGAGAGAGAGAGAGAGAGAGAGAGAGAGAGAGAGAGAGAGAGAGAGAGAGAGAGAGAGAGAGAGAGAGAGAGAGACTGATAGACAGACAGACAGACAGACCAGACGGTAATCTCACCATCTCAATCATTAAAGCAATATTTTTCTCATGGATCCTATATTTACAATGTACTGTCCATGATGTTTCTACACAATATATTTTTTCCCCAAGCAAATCCAGACGTCTTATGACCTGTAGTAGAACGTCTTATGACCTGTAGTCCCGCGTGCGGCTTAGACATTCAAAACGGGGGTTAGTATGTAAATTAGGCTAACCAGCCAATCGTTTGGGGGAGTTTATTCCAATTTGGATACTATTCCCTGTGTTGACTGTCTACAATTCGCACTCATCACTACAGGGCCTTATCTATCTGATCAGCCTTTGAAGAGTTCAAGTAAACAGAAAAAAGGGTGTGTGCTTTTTATCCTCCAAAACGATTGGTTGACCCAAAGATAAAACTGAATCATTAGGAATGCGATTTCTTTCGTTGGTTGTTCAAAGCAAGCTTTTAGCGACTCCAGACCGATTTAGATAAAACGGAGGAAGAAGGGAGATAAAAAGAAGAGAATTTAAAGATGACAGTCTAAATCAAAGATGAAGTGCCCGTATATAGGTAAGGGTATAAGCATACAGTGAACGTTTTTACTTTTAGACCAACTTTTTTTAAATGTTTTTTGTTAACCTTTTTTCTGTCTGAGGCTCTGTCCAAAAAAAGAGGTCACAAACTTGAAAACCATTGGTCAAAGACCCCAAGACCCCTTTTTGTTTGTTTTAAAGGGACACCATGACGGATGAGTTTTGTTGTTGCAAGAAACACGTTGAGATCACCAGGAAAACACCCTTTACAGAGCTCGCAACACTCACTTTGCTCTAGTTTCCCAGAGATTAAACCGTCAAATCGGCGATTCCTCGATCCTTGGCGGAGGTGCTGGAAGTCCAATTATTTCAGTGAAAGAGATGGCATGTGGCTTCTCTTTTTTAATGGCCGCCTGAGTTTAGACCAAATCGTTTGCACGAAATGTTCACAATACAAGCCTTTTTATTTTTTATTTTGTTTTTAATTTTATGCAGTTTACCAAAAGGAGTTTCGCTCACAACAAACAAAATAGCTCAATTTTCTTTTTTACTGCACTACAAAAAAAAGATTCAACCACAATGAGTGACCTCCACCCACCCCATCCAAAATGGCTTCTCTCTCCGGCATCTTCGCCAAGGAGGAATCGCCGTTTTGACGGTTTGATTTCTAGGAAACCATAGCAAAGTGAGTGTTCCTATCCTTGAAAAGGCTGTATTTCTTGTGATATCGACGTGTTTCTTGCAAAAACTCATCCGTCAGGGTTCACCTTTAATCAGCAACACCCAAGGACTAAGCCTACAGTGAAGCACATTTCGAGAGGACAGAACTCCACGAAAATACGACTCAGACCCATTTATTTAGGGGAAGACGGGGTAAAAAGCGCATGGGCGGGTAAGAAGCCCACCCCAATTATCTCATGAAATAAAGAAAATTTCAGTCAAATTTGCCCATGAGACGAATGTTAGACATTAACGCTCGTCTCATGGGCAAAATGAGACTGAAATTTGCTTCATTTCATGAGATATTTGGGGTGGGCTTCTTACCCGCCCATGCGCTTTTTACCCCGTCTTCCCCTAGATGGCTTTTTTTAAATTATTATCACTGGTTGACATTAGCCTGTATAAAGGGCGAATAGTATATGGGAGCTGTACTATATATGACTTTCTACAATATTGGAATATCATGGTACATCTTAGTCTTTCGAGGAAGACTATGACTCTACTAGGGGGAGTTTGTATTGGCTCTAGTGCTGCAGCCAATGGGATTGGTTGGCCTTTGGGGACCTTCCCCAACGCCAACTCTCATTCGCAAATCCCTTTGGCCGAGAGAGTGTGGGAATGTACCCTGGGCAAGGCTTCTCCACTATAAACAAATTCTAGCCCAGCCCGCCGGAATAGCAGCTGCCCCCTCTGCTATCTGGCAGTCATTGTCGGAAACGACAGACAGGCAACAAGAAAGGCTGTGTACACAGTAGACGCGGGAACCCCATGCTCTTATCCGTAATAAGTAAAACAAAAAAAGAAGGAAAACATAACCGGACGTGCTTAATTTTGTCCTTCTTTCTGTTACTTATTTACGGAACCTCCGCGTATATGTGTACGTGCGCTTATCCTCAAAACATTTTGATCGCATATCACAAGACCCTGATACGTTCTTGATCAGCATCACCCCAAAAGTGCAGTGAAGCACATATATGCAGTTCAAGCCTCCACCATGGAATCATGCTATAGCTTACACAAGCGTTGGCTAGATGCCCTTTAGTCATTGACCAGCATAATTCACTGTGTCTTGATTAAACGCTATCATGGATTGGGGGCTTTGAGCGACTGAAGCGAAGATTTTACGATGTTCCCAGTTATAGACATACAATGTTGACATACATCCCATTCTACATACTCATCTTTAACATGCACACATTTTGGACTAAGCACATATGCATAACAGAAATTAGATTGAAAAGTTATCGAATGTAGCATTCGAGAATCACCCGCGGAGTTACGCAGCCACACCCCGACTTCGGAGGATGACTGTGATTATCTTGCTGCTGCTGCATACTGTCACTATCTTACCGTGTCTGCTGCTGACTGCACATTTACAATACCCAGCCAACATTCCCACCTGATTTAATCTTGGGAACTCCATTTTTCTGACCCCCCGATTTTCAGGGTCCAGCGATCTCCTTGACCTTGACCTTGATTTTAACAATATTCGGAAGGAGCATAAACCAAACCTCCTTCATACCAAGTTTCAACATCATATGTCGACTGGTGCCCGAGATATGGCTAAAAATAATTTTTCAGTTTTCAAGGTCATACGTCAAGGTCATGACCTTGACCTTGACACCAAAAGGCACATCTACAGTGCCTAGCCTACATGCACATCAAGTTTCATCTTTCTATCTGTATTCCTTCATGGGGATATGCTGTTAACAACACCCCCCCCCCCCCCACACACACACACACACACACACACACACACACAGCCACTTGCACAACAAAAACAATATCACCTTCGCTCCGCCCACGGTAAGCTCCGCGGGTGATAATTACGCACTTGTCTGTTACGTGCAAAATTTAGAGAGAGAGAGAGAGAGAGAGAGAGAGGCTCTGCGATATTTGAACTGGTTTTTCTGGTTCCTCAGAGGTTTTCCTCAGAGGAAATACTCTAGCGGGCCTAACAGCAAACGAATTACGGATCTATAATAACCCATACCTGTCAAAGTTCCAATGTCTCTAGTTTCTAATAACCATAAATATTACTATCAAGGAAACGTCAGTGACTGCAACAACGAATCTATGAAACCCCAACATGACTAATGAAGGGTTTCCCTGTTAACCTCGGCTGTTAATTCTGAGGGCCAATCTCATTGAATACCCCCCCCTCTCTCTCTCTCTCTCTCTCTCTCTCTCTCTCTCTCTCTCTCTCTCTCTCTCTCTCTGTCTCTCTCTCTCTCTCTGTCTTATGTTGTTTGTTAACTGTATCATCTTCATGCAACAAACAAACAACTACGCGACAAGTGTAAAGTGAGTTATTTTATTCACAAGAGACAAAACAAAACTACTGGATATTTCGGCGAATGCGCCTTTATCAACATAGACAAACAAGAAAACAGCAAACAGCAAATATAGCAAAAGGAGCAAAAAGCAGGCAACAAAAGGAGCAGCACACCCCCCCCCCCCCCCCCACCCCCACCCACCCCACACACACACACATCAAAAAGCTTGATATATATAAAGAATTCGCAGTCCGCAGCTGACTGAAGCCGGCTTTTTTTTTATACTCCCACCCTTTCACCTACACTACAGGTGGGAATCATTGTGAACTCACTCACCGCCTCTGTTAGGGGAAGACGGGGTAAAAAGCGCATGGGCGGGTAAGAAGCCCACCCCAATTATCTCATGAAATGAAGCAAATTTCAGTCTCATTTTGCCCATGAGACGAGCGTTAATGTCTTAGCATTCGTCTCATGGGCAAATTTGACTGAAATGTTCTTTATTTCATGAGATAATTGGGGTGGGCTTCTTACCCGCCCATGCGCTTTTTACCCCGTCTTCCCCTACTATACTTAACACTTACCACCTTCCACCTTTTCACCTTCCAGGTGGGAAGTGCGAAAGTTGGCTTCATTCTTTGCAAGGTTGGTAGGCTGCGAAGTAATCACTCTTTGTGGTATTTAGGCTTTTTGCAGCCACTAGCTAATAACTAAAGTTTGAATTTTATACGGGTTCAGAAAATATCGATTAAAAACTGTTCTGCGATTGGATACCAGTACGTTATATCCAAGCTATTTTCCATTTACGAATTCGGACAAGGAAAATCACAAACATCTTTGGGCTTAAGCCCCTATTTAACGTTGACATTCTGTGGAAGAGAGGGTGGGATGAGACCGAGGAGGGGGGGGGGGGGGGGGGGGGGGGGGATGGGGGGCGGGATGGGGGGCGGGGGGGATCTAAGAGTTCGTTTTTATGAGCTTCCGACTGATCCGGAAGCAAATGGCTTCCACCAAGGTTAAGGCCCTTGGCCACGACGGACAGATTAATGCCCTTTTCTCCTAATGGCCCTTATGTAGTGTTCAACTAAGTCAGTAGAAACAGAATTGAACAAAGGGTGAATACTCTCTTTCTAATTAACTCCCCTCCACCAAAGTTGATTTCGATACCAATCACCTAGCAGTGCGCGTGGGTCAGAACAAAAATTGAGACAAACAAAGCATCATTCTCTCACTTCGGTTGTCGACCCACGCACTGGTAGAAACATTTTGGGAGTTTTCTCACCACTGAACAACTTAAAGTAGGGGAAGACGGGGTAAAAAAGCGCATGGGCGGGTAAGAAGCCCACCCCAATGATCTCATGAAATGAAGCAAATTTCAGTCTCATTTTGCTCATGAGACGAGCGTTAATGTCTAGTATTCGTCTCATGGGCAAATTTGACTGACATTTTCTTTATTTCATGAGATAATTGGGGTGGGCTTCTTACCCGCCCATGCGCTTTTTACCCCGTCTTCCCCTATTGAGTAAAAGTTCAACAGAGTTGAACTCTCAACCTGTTTGTCTCGGTTACATTGTACAACATTGGGAAGACTGTAAGATCCCCTCCAGATCCACGGTCAATATTTATCATCTGTTTCTGTACTAGTAATGTCCGTTATGTTTGCTTTGTTTCAGGCCGACATAGGACGTCAGTAAAACTTCATTATCGTTCGTTTCGGTCAAGAGACTCCAGAGCCTATATGATGAACGCCCTTGTCTGTAATGGCAAGTCTGAGGGTTATGCACAGAATGGCCTATTGTTTTGTTTTACTGGTTCACCCCTCAACGTTCACCCCCAACTCTCTCTCTCTCTCTCTCTCTCTCTCTCTCTCTCTCTCTCTCTCTCTCTCTCTCCGTCTCTCTCTCTCTCTCTCTCTCTCTCTCTCTCTCTCTCTCTCTCTCTCTCTCTCTCTCTCTCTCTCTCTCTCTCTCTCTCTCTCTCTCTCTCTCTCTCTCTCTCTCTCTCTCTCTCTCAAGTTTATCGTCACAGTGTTCACTCCAGAAGGGGCTATGCAGCCTAGTTAGTTTCCATAGGAAAATGTGAAAACGCGCGCGCGTCAGTTTTGATAAATCCGGGCGAAATTACGCCCGCGTTTCTAAACGGGTTTGAGGTATTTGGCTTTCCATAGTTAGTATCCTTTAAATTTCCGACTTCTGACATCTGTGTGTGTGTGTGTCTCTGTCTCTCTCTGTAGTGTCGTGCACTGACACTGGCACACACACACACACACACACACACACACACACACACACACACACACACACACACACACACACACACACACACACACACAGAGACACATACACATACACACACTAACACACACACAGACACACACACACACACTAACACACACACACACACACACACGCACACGCACGTACACACACACACACACACACACACACACACACACACACACACACACACACACACTGCACACACACACACACACACACACACACACACACACACACACACACACACACACACACACACACACACACACACACACACACACACACACACACACACACACACACACACACACACACACACACACACACACACACACGTATCAGCTGTAACCATATAAGCTTCTTTGTTTGTTCTACCAAAGAGTGTATACACTCTTTGGTTCTACTGACTCAATGGTTGATGGTGAAAATCCGTTTAACGTCCTCCGGTCTGGAACAGACACATATGGGACATTAGTAGATATAAAGATGGTGGGAACGATCCTGGAGGCAATGCCCGGAGGCAGTGCAACACCAGTAAACTCCCGAATTTTTAACAATACAGATGTATAAGTAAGACCACTCAATAGTTGGATTAGGCTAGCTGTTTTATAACTGCGCTAAAAAATATTAGTAAAGTACCCCACCGCCCATGTCCTACCACCGCCTCCCCCACCCCACCACACCCACGTACTGTTTTTCTATCGGTATACAATTATGCATGCATTAGCCTAGATTCCCTATAATTAGAAAGAATAAGAGGGAGAAGGGAACGTCAAGTGGCCCGGGTGAGATATGGGAGGGGCAGGTGACACACCCTGCAGAGAGAGAGAGAGAGAGAGAGAGAGAGAGAGAGAGAGAGAGAGAGAGAGAGAGAGAGAGAGAGAGAGAGAGAGAGAGAGTACGAATGTTTTAGTGAGGGCAAAAAGGATAAGCTACAATAGCTTATTTGCACCTTGCCTCTCACTCACACACTCACACCATGCGGCCTCAGGCAAACAAACAAATGACATAAAACAATCAAGTCAAGAAAATGAAACAATAATTGGCACATGAAATAATTGAAAAGGAATCAAAATGGGAATCAAAACAAACATGGATAATAATGATCAATGGTGAACTTTTAAGAATTGGTGGTTTGAATTGATTACGATAAAAAGGAAACAATTCTGAGACAAATGAGAATTTCAAAGAATAATAGCACTTTTAAGAGAGAGAGAGAGAGAGAGAGAGAGAGAGAGAGAGAGAGAGCGCACTGTGTGAGCACGTGAAATGGGAGTGTCTTGGTTCATTCAAGCGAAAACAGTCTACCAATGAAAAGCCGCGAAGCGACTGGCACACGCACGCGCAAGCGATCAACACCCCCAAGCAAGACAAACAACTCTGATGCAACTTGTCGACTGCTACTCTAGCAACTAGGTCTACTCATTCAGTTGGGCTGATGCAACTGGAGCCTAATCTCACTCCTCAGGGTCTAAGGAGTCTGCAATCAGTGGTAACAACTGCCCACTCCAGTTATTCTGCGGCCTCGCAACAACGTCTACCAATCGCCAGTCACCCCACGTTGGAGTTTGGCTGCAGTGCTGAAAAGTCCACATGGCGAAAGACATGCCGACGGAGCAGCAAACCTGCAAATCACTGCAACCTCAAGACAGCAGCTGTTCTTCGAATTCCCCCTCAGATACTGTTCAATTGAAACGAAAAATTGGCTTGATCAATGGAGTTGGGATCATTGTGGGATCTATAATAGGATCTGGGATTTTTGTGACGCCCAGGGGGGTCTTGGAAGGCGCAGGATCGGTAAGTTTTCGGTTACGGTTTTTGCAAAGTTAGCGTTTGAAAGTCCACGTGGGAGCCTTTTTCCAGAAACGTTGGCTTTTCCCGAAGCGAACAAAAAAAGTTCCATATTTTTGGTAGAGTTTTACAGTTTGTTTGTACCTCGAGCTTTGCTTTTTTTACTTACTTGTGCTCTTTTTCAGTTTTTGATGTTGTTTCTTGATTTTATTTATTCACGAGGTGATAAGTAAACAAAAGTATTGAGAAGTCGGTGGTTGCTATGTTTAGAGAGAGACCGGAACCCAGCCCTCTCTTCTGCCAGCAGCCGACATTGACCCTGGCTGTAGGCTACTGCAATGTAAACAGCCAACATAACGTTATCTCGTTTCTCCTATCATCGCTAATTTTTAAGCAGCGGTTTAACACGTGAAGGAAACCTAAGAAACGTAGACATTTGGTTAAGTGTAGCCTAGTTTTAAGTTAAGGGGAAGGAAAGCGCAGGAGACTACCACAAAATGATTCGATGAGCCAATCATGATGAATCAATGTAGGGCAATTTTGTTTACAAAGAGAATAAAAAGGCGTGCAGACCTTCGCCAAGGCAATTCAGCCATTTTCCTATTACCTAAAACAACTACTCTCTCTCTCTCTCTCTCTCTCTCTCTCTCTCTCTCTCTTTCTCTCTCTCTTTCTCTCACACATGGAATCTGTTGTATTGAATAACTATGACAATAATGATAAAGAAAAATACACACAATAATCTATTCTCCCTCCCTAAAAAAAAAATCACTGTCTGTACAAGAATAAGATTTTCAGACTGATTGTCCCATCCAACGTACTATACTTAAAAGGCTTACGTCATGATTATAAATAAAAATTCTCCTGATTAGAGTAACACACACAGCAATAGTACACAAGGGGGGGGGGGGGGGGGGGGGTCCTGTGATAGGTCACTGACCTATGAAAGGGATTGTGAAGAAAAACTGAAATGGAACACACAGAGAGTGAGCAAGCAGTTATTGGTCATTGACCTATGAAAAGAGCAAATTCTCATTAAAATGGAATACTTATTTACAGTCTAGAGAGAGGAGGAAAATTTAATGTTTATTTCATATTTAAAGTTAAATCTGTTTTACATTTTAGCTTTGTTTCATTTAATTGTTTGTTACTCATATACAGTGGAATCCTGATAACTCAAAAGCACTGGGTAACTCACAATAATTTTCTGGTCCCAGTTTAATCATCTTTATGCTAAAAGGTCTTTTAAATTAACTAAAAAATACTGGCTATCTCAAAAGAATATTTCAGTCCCTTCAATTTTGCCTTAAGCTATTTTCACTGCACCCAGTGATCGCGCTAGGAATGTTGAAAACCAGTCCCATTAGTGACAATGCTCTCCAACAACCAGTGTCAAAACCAGTCGCCGGGGAAACAAAAACCAGTAAAAGGTCTTTTAAATTAATCAAATACTGGCTATCTCAAAAACAATTTTGCCTTAAGCTAACTGCACCCAGTGTCAACAACCAGTGTCAAAACCAGTCGCCGGGGAAACAAAAACCAGTGAAAACCATAATATCAGAGCCTCTGTCAAACAATTTATCAGTCCTAGCACAATTTTATCAGTCCCTGGGACTGACAGTGACAGGTCAATTTTTGTTCAGTATTTTGGTTTTGCAATCAGTACTTTACTGATGATTACCAGTAAACGTGATCACTGGTACCGGTAAACAAATGTAAGCAAAGATATACTTTAGTTACTCTTTAGTCATCCCCCTCCCGCCATTCTGTTTACGACCCTTAATCTCAAAGTCTGCTTCTTTCAGTTTTATAAAAAAATAATCCTATAGATGCTGACCCTAACCCTTTTTCAAAAACGTCAGACTGTTGCTTCTTAGTGAAAATTTTAAATGCGAACATTTAGGGGAAGGGGGGGAGCCGCTGTAGTTCAGTTGGTAAGTCCGAGTCGCTAGCTCGTAATCCGTCAGGTTTGCGAGTGCGCGGGTTCGAACCCAGCTCGGTTCACAGTGGTGTGTCCTTGGGAAGGGCACTTTACTCCTATTTTTCTCACTCCACCCAGGTGTAAATGGGTACCTGACGTCAGTTGGGGGAAAAGTCCTTTGGATGAGACTTTTCAAAAACCGAGGTCCTGTGTGTGAACGCATGCACAAGATCTTGCGCACACGTTAAAGCTCATCCCACTATTCAGTACGAGTAGGCCGTGTGTGCCGGTGGGATGGATGACACGAATTCACATAGCACGCATCCTGTGCGCTATTATTGGTCTGAATGAAGACCAGTGAGCGCGGGGCAGGATAAACATCCCCAACTGGAAGAGAGGAGAGGTACTAAAGTACGTCTTTGCCCAAATGTCTGAATGTTAAGAATAATTACTTCACATATAAATATAATCATTTGTAGTAATAAAAAAAAAGTCAAGGCTCTCTCCATGGTCTGTATAATTAAAACTATAATGATTTACCAAACTATGGGAATTATTAGAATACCCCCCAATTCAGTTGAATACCGTTAAAACAAGGTTTGTTGTGTTTTTTAGTGGGTTTTTTAAACTTTAACTAAATATGGAACTGGAAGTTTTGTTTGTTTCTTCGTTTTTATTATCATCATATCAAATAAGATCTAATGCATAGTTTTTAACTGTTCTATTGACCCCAGGAAGACATCGGCGGTTGAAAAGTTCATTTTTGTGATACTTGTACAGTGCAACCTCCCTTATATTTAGTTATAAGGCCTAATTTTTGAGGATTTTTGAAGGTCTTACTCTTATAAAGAAGGTTCCACTGTACAAGTATCACAAAAATGAACTTCTTTGTAAGTATTAAAATTACCTCCCTTATATTTTTAGTTATAAGACCTCATTTTTGAGGATTTTTGAAGGTCTTACTCTTATAAGGGAGGTTCCACTGTACAAGTATCACATAAATGAACTTCTTTGTAAGTATTAAAATTACCTCCCTTATAAGACCTCATTTTGGAGGATTTTTGAAGGTCTTATAAGGGAGGGGTATTATAAGGGAGGTAATTTTAATACTTCAGGCATGGGAATTGTCCGCGAATTCGCGGATTTCCGCGAAAATGTTTTTGAAATTGTTACTAAATATTTCGTTTTTGTTACTAAATACTTCAATTGGGCTTTTCAGAGTTTTTTGTCTCTGACAATTCCCATGTCTGTACTTACAAAGAAGGGCAATGTTTCAGAGAAGTGGGTCTTATGTGGGAGGGAGTCTTATAATGGGAGGTCTTATAAGGGAGGTTCCACTGTATTAACCAGAAGTAAGTCAGTAGGTGAGTGTAACTTACTGTAAGCAGCCTTTTAGATATTATTAATATGACTGGTACTCGCAACAGATGGACATTTTCACATTGCAAATGGGTCAAAACCTGACTACCTAAAAACTAGGGAATGGAGAGAGAGAGAGAGAGAGAGAGAGAGAGAGAGAGAGAGAGAGAGAGAGAGAGAGAGAGAGAACATGGACTGGAAGAGAAAACCCCACAATCATTTTGATTTTCTCATAATAAAATCAGGTTTTTGTCAAATCTGGGGGTTAGGCTCTGCAATACGAAGAGCCATGTATGCATATTATATAGTCTGTTTTACAAATTAACCAAGATGCGATATGTTTGTGTATGTGTGTGTGTGTGTATATTGTGTGTGTGCGTAAATGTGTGTCCGCACAGATTTAGTGCATCTGTGTGTTTGCTGAAATGTGTGTGTGCTGTGTGTGTGACAGTGTATTTCAAATGCCCGTTATGAAGCGCTTTGTTCTCAATTAAAACGCGCTATGTAAATGTCCATTGATTATTATTATTATCATTATTATCTGTGCGGCAGGTGGGGGTGTCCATCCTGATCTGGTGCCTGTGTGGGTTCATCTCGCTGCTCGGTGCGGTGTGCTATGCGGAGCTGGGCACCACCATTACCCGCTCTGGAGGGGACTATGCCTACATTCTGGAGGCCTTTGGCCCCTGCTGTGCCTTCCTGCAGCTATGGGTAAGGCAGACCTGTTTACCTTTACAATTTTGCCGTAAGTTTGACGAAACACAAGTCAAATTACGGCGATGAAAAAAAAACCACGAAAAAAACCCCACCACTACAGTTGCGTTGGCAAGCGATGCTTTTGAAACAATGCGGTGAAAAGTAATTCCGGTTCCCAGCATACAACTCGCGTCAATTTATTTTCATTCTGTGTCAAGATGGCGTCAAAGCGACCGCATGGTGAGAGTTCTAGGTCAAATGATCCAAAATCTGAAGGAAAGACACCAAAGAAAAGGCAAATACATGGTTTAAAAAATGTTTTTAAAGGTCTCCCAGTGCACTATTTCTTGCATATAATTGTGTCATTACAAATAGTTTTTTTATTAATCGTTTTTGTGAAGAAAAAGAATCGGCCACGCGTTGGATTACATTTTGTTTTTCAAAATTACTATTTTTTGTTTCAGAAATTACAAATTTGGAAAATAGGTCTGGGTAAGGCGTTTGTTGTTGTCAGCCAATCCTGGCTAAAAATATTCCAGGGATCATCTCAACAGCGGAAGCGCTTGAACTTTGTGGTACAAGTGCGAACCTCCCTTATAAGACCTTAAAAAATCTTCCAAAATGAGGTTTTATAAGGGAGGGGTCTTATAAGGGAGGTAATATTAATGCTTACAAAGAAGGGCAATGTCTCCGACTCCGAGAAGTAGGTCTTATGTTGGAGGGAGTCTTATAAGGGAGGTTACCGTCTATTAAGGGTCTCCGACTGATTGGACGCTAATCTAATCGCAAAAGAAACAAGAGGCAAAGCCTGCAAGGCTCACGTCTGATTTTTATTACTATAGCAGGCATGGGAATTCCCATGACAATTCCCATGCCTGTATAGAGAGAATACTGTTATGTAGACACTTGTGCATCTGAAAACAGAATTAATTTTTATTTTACTGTGTAAATTAAAATTATTTCTATGCACCCCTACCCCTTTCTTTAAAATTTAATTATATGTATGCGCATGTAACATAGTGGAGCCCTATTTTTATTTTTGGCAAACTAGTAAAATTGAAAAGCATATTGACCAAGCTTTCAGAAAAAACATAGTGACCAATCCCCACCCCCCACCCCCCCGCCGGGGTAAGGGGGGTCTACGGACACCTGTAGTAGGCCTAGTCTTTGCCTGTGGGTCTAAGCCTCTTACTCTTAGAAAATTAATAATTGAAGTTGCGTGATCTGTTACTGTTTTAAACTGATTGTTCATGCGATGAAAACTTGTTCCACATCATCTACATTTCTGTAAGATATTTTATATTAGTCCTAATATTTTATTTTCGTTTCGTTAATTCCCCCCCCCCCCCTCTGCCACAAAGCAAAGGTCAAGGTCACAGCCAGCAAGCTCATCCATGTTTATCTTCCCCTGTACAGTCTTTGCACATGGTGATCAATCGTCTAGGCCTAACAAAGGATTCGTACGTCGAAGGCAGTGAAATCGACGAACCCTGGATTTTCCGGGTTTTTTTTTTCAAGACTGAAATGAATGCGGGCTAAATGTTAAGTACGTTGTCTTGATTATGAGGTAAGGCATGGACTCTAGGCCTAGGCCTTGTTGCCGGAAGTGCATGGTTAAGTTATGCGCAGAGATGATGTGCAACTGAACACGAACAACCGTTACTCAAAGGCGCAAATAAAGCTAAACAACCGGGCCGTCAACGCACACACTCGGTACATCCATTTGTTACAGAAAATATAAGTTGACGACGTTAAAATGTACCTATTTGTACACACCTGAAGTCTTGTGTTTCTTTTTAAAGAGCGTTTTTGTATATCTAATGGAGAGTCTTCTAGATCTCCTACTCGGTACAACACAACAGTTACAGTAATCTCTGCAACAAATTATTTTCTTTCTTTTGTTCCTTACCGATGTATCTGACTGCTTTGATCGCCATGACTTGAAGGCTCACGTCAAAATCAAGTATCCTGCTAACTTTAACCCTCTAACGCCTTATATGTTTAGAGAAAATGACAACGTTAAGGTTTGAGTTAAGGTTAAAGGTCGGGGCCACGGACGCAACACACACACACACACATACACACACACATACATACACACAGACACACAACCGAACATGTACGATACTATAGACTCACTTTGTTTTAAAAAACGACGTGAGCCAAAAAAAGGGAGGTTCCACTGTAGTATAAAAACTATAATATTAATAACCCATTTTTCTCAAGAAATGAACAGATGAAAGAGTTCTAAAAAGAGTCACACACTTACAGTTCAGTAGGTGAATCCAAGTATCTTTTTTCTTCTTTATGCCTTACTTTTCATTTGCCAGATGTTTTGCCTAAAGTTCTTAATATTAATCAGGTCATGGAATTGTGATAAAGAGGAAAAGTCCACAGACTTTGTGTAGTTTGTTTTTTAAGTTTCATTCTTTGCTGTAAATTTTAAAAAAAGAGTGTAATATTGGAATTTTCCCAAGAGCATAGGGGGAGAAGAAAAGCAGGAGAGAGAGAGAGAGAGGGAGAGAACTTGTATAGTTGTAATCTCATGAACTTATGAACTTTGAATTTGACTCATTTTGAGGCCTCTGGCCTCTCCACATGTGGACATGTACACAAGAAAACAGCGCAACATAGACTATAGAACTGAGACTATCTTCAGCATGGAGAGAGAGAGAGAGAGAGAGAGAGAGAGAGAGAGAGAGAGAGAGAGAGAGAGAGAGAGAGAGAGAGAGAGAGAGAGAGAGAGAGAGAGAGAGAGAGAGATGTAAACTCATGAACTTATGAACTTTTAATTTGAGGCCTCTGACCTATCCACATGTGGACATGTACACAAGAAAACAGTGTAGCATAGACTATAGAACTGAGACTATCTTCAGCATGGAGAGAGAGAGAGAGAGAGAGAGAGAGAGAGAGAGAGAGAGAGAGAGAGAGAGAGAGAGAGAGAGAGAGATGTAAACTTATGAACTTATGAACTTTTAATTTGAGGTCTCTGACCTATCCACATGTGGACATGTACACAAGAAAACAGTACAACATAGACTATAATAGCAATACTAATTAATAATGCTTATATAGTGCATGATCTTGCTAAGCAACTCAATGCGCTTTTCACTCACCTTTCGTACTTACTAACAACAAAACATACAAACATTTCTAAAAGAGCTTAAGTATCCTCACCATACATCTATGAAATGAATAAATACAAGAATGAATGACCGAAAATGCACCACATTAATCATAACACAACACATTAACACCCACCTCCCTCCCTACCCCCCATTGTCTTTACCGGTGTATTGTTCTGGTGATGGCCATAAACTGTTGACCCTTTCTGCACCCTGCTTGCCCTCCCGCCAGGTGCATTTACAGGTAGAGCTCCCCTCCCCCCTCACACTACTAACCCTTCCCCCTTTATCCCCACACTCCCGCTCTTCGTTTAACTAAGGCTATGTCAGACCTATTGACATAGGCTAGAACACCAAGGCTGTATCAGAATGTTGTTATGCTATGCATAGTTATGCGTGGATTCTCTTTAGCCATGCTAAGCTCCAAGCATAACATCATCAGTCTCCCAAATCCCCCGAAGTCGGAGTGAGGCTGCCCACGTGGCGGGGTAATCAAAAACGGTCATGCGCGTAATGTTCTCCGATCCCTAGCTGGTGCATTTGTGCCATAGAAGTGTTCAAGTGCTTCGGCTGTTGGGATGATCACTGGAGTCTTTTAGCCAGGGTACGACTACAACAAATTCAGCAACAACATCCCCACACTCAAAGCTAAATAACCCCCCCCCCCCCCCCCCCCCCCCCTTCTTCCCACTCCCAGTCCGTTTCCCCTTCCCCCACCTTCCTTGTTCTTGATACGAGTTTTTTTGCAGTTTTGCTGAAATTTTCTTGTCATTGGTTTATCTTGTTGTTGTTTATTTAATTTTAACAGATAGCAAACTCAAGCTCAAACAACTTTATTTTCTCTTAAGAGAAATTGAGAGTGGCTATATCTGCGATTGACACTGTTAAAACAATGCACGTGGTATTACAAATGCTAATATACAATGTCGCATTCTTGCACCACAATGGTTTTAACACCCATGCCACTAAAAAGCATCAAACCAGGGCCTGTTATCTGAAGACCCTATTTTCGTAATTTTGGGAGGTAAGGATAGGCCTAATGCTTTGAATGTCACAAAGGAAATTGCAGATCTTTTTTCTCTCTCTATCCAGGTAAGTTTAATGGTATTTTAGGGATGAAAAATGGCTGGCGGCGAATGGGTTAAAACTTAAAAAAGATGCGCTTCAAAAACACACATGACAATACCATTTAAATTAAACACTGATGATAGCACTTTAGAACAAAATAGTACAGTGGAACCTCCTTTATAAGACCTTCACAAATCATCCAAAATGAGGTCTTAAAAGGGTGGGGTCTTATAAGGGAGGTAATTTTAATACTTACAAAGAAGGGCAATGCTTCAGAGAAATAGGTCTTATATGGGAGGGAGTCTTATAATGGGAGGTCTTATAAGGGAGGTTCCACTGTATTGCTTAAAGAAAAACATACATTACACTTTTTTTGTTAATGGTAGTATCTTATGAACGTTCTCCATTTTATCAATAAATGTGGAGTTCAAATACACACGATCACGATTTAAGTGAAACACTGTTTCTACATTTGCAGGAGATGCATTTGACTAAACTTCCTCTAAGGCGAGTCAAAGAGAGTGACAGATTAGAGGAAGTTACAAGCACAGAACTTCCAGAAGGTGGGAGAACTATTTATACAAGACCCCCCCCCCCCCGGTATCCCCACAGGGAGGAACTTTAAATCAATATTTATCTTGCTAGAACTGTTCAAATTAAAATACCCCACCCTAACTTCTCCCCTCTGAAATAAAAATGGCGATGTCAGTGAAGAGGTTAATGAAACAACAACTACTGAACAGACAAAAATAAAAACTCAATTTTTTTAAAAGAAAAGTTATCGATTAATTGCGGGCTTTTCTGGTGTCGCTTTCAGGTGAATCTCATTGTGATTCGGCCCACGGCCCAGGCCATCGTGGCCTTGACTTTTGCCTACTACAGCCTGCAGCCCATCTTCCCAGCCTGCAACCCCCCTGATGCCGCTGTGCGCCTCCTGGCCGCTTTGTGTATAAGTGAGTCATGTTTCATTTGTTTGTCTTAGCTGCTGTGTGTATATAAAAATAAAAAATTTTAAATTAAAAAAACGGGTGGCGTGCCACTAGCTGCGACGCACACTCCAGGTGGGAGCAACCCGAATTTCACAGAGATGCCTCTGTGAGTATGTAAAATACCTAATAATAAATGAGTCGCGTTTCCTTTGTTTGTCTTCGCTGCTGTTAGTGTGTGTGTATAAAAAGTCTGGAAAAAGTTTCTTGTATTCATCTTAGATGCTGTGTGCATAAGCGACTCATGTTTCTTCTGTTCATTCCTGGCCGCTCTGTGTATAAGCGAGTCAAATTTGCTTTGTTTGTCTTGGCTGCTGTGTGTAAATGAGTCCCGTTTCCTTTGTTCATCTTGGCTGCTTTGTGCATAAGCGACCAGGGCTCCCAATCATCCCGCAAATTAAGGGGTCCCAGGGACTCCTTCACTTACAGTATAGAGGGTCCTAGAGGCGGGATAGAGGGTCCCAGTGGCAGTGCAAATGCTAAAAATAATTTTTCTAGTTCATCCCTGGGACCCCCTGCACATTCTTTTAGAGGTTCCTTTAGAATTTTATTGCTTCATAGACACCCAAATGGGGGTCCCTGGGAGCCCTGGGCGACTCGCGTTTCCTTTGTTCGTGTTGGATGCTTTGTGCATAAGTAAGTCACCTTTCCTTTGTTCATCCTGTCCGCTCTGTATATTATAACTAAAAAACACTGGATAACTCAATAATTTTCTGGTCCCAGTTTAATCATCCTTAGGCCGTGTACACACATAAGCGGATATTCCATGCGGAAACCCGTGCGCAATCCATAAATAAGTGAAACAAAGAAGGGAAAAGATTTGCGCACGTGTCCGAATTTCCCCTATATCACATGCATAAACTTTTATCGTTCTTCCACTTATTTAAGGTTTTCCGTACGGAACTTACGCGTCTAATGTGAACCCGGCCTTATGCTAAAAGGTCTTTTTTAGTTTTTACTCAAAATATTGGCTATCTCAGAATAAAATTTCAGTCCCATCAATTTTGACTTAAGCGATTTACACTGTCAGTGTATATCTTGCTTCTTTTACCCTTCTCCATCCTTCTCTCTATCCCTCCTTCTCTCTATCCCTCCTTCTCTCTATCTCTGTGTCTTTACCTTTCTGAAAAACTAACAGAATTATCATGGAAAGGCACTCTTCGAGCTTGTTGTTGCTCTAATTGTCTTTCTGTTTGATCGTTTCCGAATGAATAAAGATTTGTTTAAACCAAAAGGCACTCTCTTTTTTTCCTATTACATTGTGGCTATGCATTCCCTCTTGCATCAACATTGTGACCCTCCTCTCTTTGTTTGTTGGATTACCCTGGCTAAAGGACTCCAGGGACACTCTTTTTTTCCTATTACATTGTGGCTATGCATTCCCACTCGCATCAACATTGTGACCCTCTTCTCTTTGTTTGTTGGATTACCCTGGCTAAAGGACTCCAGGGATACTCTCTTTTTTCCTATTACATTGTGGCTATGCATTCCCACTCGCATCAACATTGTGACCCTCCTCTCTTTGTTTGTTGGATTACCCTGGCTAAAGGACTCCAGGGATACTCTCTTTTTTTCCTATTACATTGTGGCTATGCATTCCCACTCGCATCAACATTGTGACCCTCCTCTCTTTGTTTGTTGGATTACCCTGGCTAAAGGACTCCAGGGATACTCTCTTTTTTTCCTATTACATTGTGGCTATGCATTCCCACTCGCATCAACATTCTGACCCTCTTCTCTTTGTTTGTTTGTTGGATTACCCTGGCTAAAGGACTCCAGGGATACTCTCTTTTTTTTCCTATTACATTGTGGCTATGCATTCCCATCGCATCAACATTCTGACCCTCTTCTCTTTCTTTGTTGGATTACCCTGGCTAATGGACTCCAGGGATCATCCCAACAACGGAAGCACTTGAACACTGTGATTACGTGTGTGACCGTTTTTGACTACCCCGCCATGTGGGCAGCCACACTCCATCTTTGGGGGACTCTTCTCTTTAAATAATGCCTTTCTCAGTGTTGTGTAGGTGTGGCTGTTTCACACACACACACGCACGCACACACGCACACACACACATACATACACACACGCACACGCACACGCACACACACACACACACACACACACACACACACACACGTATCAAAAGCCCTCCTTTTACATCAGTCTAAAGTCAAGAACGAGTGATCCCCTAAACCACTTCATACCGTTTTATTTCTGCTGTAAAAAGGAAAGTTCACCGACCTATGAGCTTCATGTTTTACTCGCTAGGAAACATTTTCTAAGAGAATAACTGCCTTTTACTAGACATTTTTAAGAACTTTTTTTATTGGTCTGTATTGTCAAGGACAAGCAGTGCTTAGACCAGTAATATCATTATTAACAAGATGTGATATGGTTTGACCCTCTGTGTTCCTTATGATAATTGATGATCCCGAACCCCTACAAAATGTGAAGGCCATTTTGATAGAATGGTACTGTAAGTCTGTTCTTAAAAGGGGCACCCTGACGGATGCGTT
>CM065695.1:39103888-39116388 GCA_017654935.2 Phymorhynchus buccinoides | reverse complement strand
TACCAGCTATAAGAGGGAAAACTGTGATTTTGACACGTGACGTGGTGGGTCTTTAAGTGGGAGGGAGTCTTATTAGGGAAGGTCTTAATAGGGAGGTTCCACTGTAGTATGTTTTTGGAATTTGCAGACAATGTTCTTTTATTTCCATTGACTTTCTTGATTGTGGGATTGTTTTCATGAAAAACAAAACACCAAAACAAAAAAACCGGAAAGAAATAGTACAACTACACACTTTGACGTCTTTGCTATATATAGCAATGGAAGTACTGTAACGCCTTGGCATGAGGCTGTGTCAGACCAGTTGACATAAGCTAGAACACCAAGGCTACATCAAAATGTTGTTGTCTGCTTGGTTATGCGAAGATTGTCTTTAGCCATGACAAGCTCTTAGCATAACATCATCAGTCTAAAATAAAATCCTCCGAAGTCGGAGTGTGGTTGCCCACATGGCGGGGTAGTCAAAAATGACCACGCACGTAATGTTCTCATCCCTAGCTGGTGCCAAGTGCTTTGGCTGTTGGGATGATCTCTGGAGTCTTTAAGCCAGGGTAAGACAACACCAACAACAAAGTATGTAGATCTGTCTGTTCCATTGTTTAAAGCAATTTGCTCACAAAACAATAATTTAGAGGCAGTGTGTGTGTGCGCGTGCGCATGTACGTTTTATGTGTGTGTGCATGCACGCATGTATGTGTGTCTGTCTCTGTGTGTCATTGTGAATGAGTGAGTGTTTACCATGTGTGTAAGTAAGCACACATTGTTCCTACCCCTATAGTCTGAATTACACTAACTGACTAAGTAAGAGGATTATCAAAATGAAAGTTACAGTAGAACCTCCCTTATATGACCTTCAGAAATCATCCAGAATGAGGTCTTATAAGGGAGGGGTCTTATAAGGGAGGTGATTTTAATACTTACAAAGAAGGGCAAAGTCCCAGAGAAGTAGGTCTTATAGTCTGGAAAATATGGTAAACCATGTTTTTTGCTTTATTGGCAGAGTGAGAACCATAGGTTGCTTTCCAAAGGTGTGTGTGTTTTATTGGCAGAGTGAGAACCATAGGTTGCTTTCCAAAGGTGTATGTGTTTTATTGGCAGAGTGAGAACCATATGTTGCTTTCCAAAGGTGTATGTGTTTTATTGGCAGAGTGAGAACCATAGGTTGCTTTCCAAAGGTGTATGTGTTTTATTGGCAGAGTGAGAACCATAGGTTGCTTTCCAAAGGTGTATGTGTTTTATTGGCAGAGTGAGAACTAGGTTGCTTTCCAAAGGTGTATGTGTTTTATTGGCAGAGTGAGAACCATAGGTTGCTTTCCAAAGGTGTATGTGTTTTATTGGCAGAGTGAGAACCATATGTTGCTTTCCAAAGGTGTATGTGTTTTATTGGCAGAGTGAGAACCATAGGTTGCTTTCCAAAGGTGTATGTGTTTTATTGGCAGAGTGAGAACCATAGGTTGCTTTCCAAAGGTGTATGTGTTTTATTGGCAGAGTGAGAAACTAGGTTGCTTTCCAAAGGTGTATGTGTTTTATTGGCAGAGTGAGAACCATAGGTTGCTTTCCAAAGGTGTATATGTGTTTTATTGGCAGAGTGCGAACCATAGGCTGCTTTCCAAAGGTGTATGTGTTTTATTGGCAGAGTGAGAACCATAGGTTGCTTTCCAAAGGTGTATGTGTTTTATTGGCAGAGTGAGAACCATAGGTTGCTTTCCAAAGGTGTATGTGTTTTATTGGCAGAGTGAGAACATAGGTTGCTTTCCAAAGGTGTATGTGTTTTATTGGCAGAGTGAGAACCATAGGTTGCTTTCCAAAGTTGTATGTGTTTTATTGGCAGAGTGAGAACCATAGGTTGCTTTCCAAAGGTGTATGTGTTTTATTGGCAGAGTGAGAACCATATGTTGCTTTCCAAAGGTGTATGTGTTTTATTGGCAGAGTGAGAACCATAGGTTGCTTTCCAAAGGTGTATGTGTTTTATTGGCAGAGTGAGAACCATAGGTTGCTTTCCAAAGGTGTATATGTGTTTTATTGGCAGAGTGAGAACCATAGGTTGCTTTCCAAAGGTGTATGTGTTTTATTGGCAGAGTGAGAACCATAGGTTGCTTTCCAAAGGTGTATGTGTTTTATTGGCAGAGTGCGAACCATAGGTTGCTTTCCAAAGGTGTATGTGTTTTATTGGCAGAGTGAGAACCATAGGTTGCTTTCCAAAGGTGTATGTGTTTTATTGGCAGAGTGAGAACCATAGGTTGCTTTCCAAAGGTGTATGTGTTTTATTGGCAGAGTGAGAACCATAGGTTGCTTTCCAAAGTTGTATGTGTTTTATTGGCAGAGTGAGAACCGTAGGTTGCTTTCCAAAGGTGTATGTGTTTTATTGGCAGAGTGAGAACCGTTTTTTAAAACCAGTACTCGCATCACTAGTTTCACCTGTGCAAACACATATTTATTTGTGAGAATATTCACACACGCACGCACGCGCACACATACACACACACACACACACACAATAAAGAAACTTATGACTTATGACACACACACTCAACTCAACACTCAGTCAAAGTCAAAGCCATACACCATCACAAACTAGAAACAGCTACTCTTGGTTTACAAACACCCAATCTGCGCTGAGAATCAGTTCTTCGAAAAGAATGCGTTATTCTAAGTGAAAACTTACTTTCAGTTTGCAGCTAAAAAAACCACCGGTTCACAGCAACTCAAACCAGTTTTTCAAACGGTTTTCCCCCCCACCTCACCTCTAGTTGATGTGTGACATGTGCTTGTGACATGAAACTGTCTCGACACTGAGTGATGCATATCATCAACAGCTCATATGTCACCGGCCACTTGGGTCCAGTGTTTATTGATTTTGTGCGTTCATTTATGGCAGATATAAACACCCATCTGGTTAAGGCATAGACCATTACTACTTTTTGATGACTGTTTATTGTGCACTTACACTGACAGTGTAAATAAACTGGCAGCTGGAAATGTTATGATGTTTTCTGCTGCATCCGTTCTTCTGACAGAAGCAGTTTTTGTCATGTTTCATATACAGTGGAGAAATGACAATTTTTTTTATTATTATTTTTTATTTTTGGAAACAGATCCACACTGTTTTATTTTATGTTTACTTTCCTTTCCATAAAGCCAGAATTCCATATGCGCGATTTTAAAGGCGAAAATCGACAGCGATAATCGCCCGTGGTTAAAATTTATCGCCACCAACAATCCCTCATTCTGTCCACCCATAAGCGCGATAATCGCGACCAGTCAGTCGAAAATCGCTCGCGATTTTATTTTATCGCTTGGTGAAGCGGAAAAATATTTTTGTCGCCGTCGAAAATAGTCTGAAAGTGGATGGAGCAAAATCATCACGCGATTGTTCAGCCAGCATGGCTTCCAAAACCGTGGAGAAACATGTGGTACTCGTGAAAAACGTTGCTTGCAGTTCCGAAGGCGCGATCGGGATTTTTAGCGCGATGTTTGAATAGCGCCATCGAAAATCGCCGGCTATTGTAGCGTCAATGGAATTGCAAGCAACATTTTTCATCGCTGTCGAAAGTAGCGGGCGATTTAAGCCAGCGAAAATAGCGCATATGGAATTCCAGCTTTAGGTTACTTCTATCTCCGCAGCTTTCTAATTTCTTGTCTTCTTACTACCCCCCAAAGTGCAGCAGAATCTTCAGCCTGATGAAGTTGGCTGCCTGAGGCGAAGAAGAAGAAGAGAACTGATAGCTCAAGAACGGATAACTCAAAAATCACTGGATAACTCACAATAATTGTTTTGTCCCAGAGTAATAATCTATATGTTGAAAAATCTTTTTAACTCAAAATATTGGCTATCTCAAAGTAAAATGTCAGTCCCTTCAATTTTGACTTAAGCGATTTTCACTGTACTCATGTTTGAAATTTACTGTTTTTTCACATAATGAACACATTCAGTGTGACAAGTTTGGTCCCCCCCCCCCCCCCCCCCCCCCCCCCTACATTACAATGTACACTAAATGCACACAGTGTTAAGTATACAATGATTGTTTGAAGGGGACAACTAAATTCTCATCAAACTAACAAAAAAAATCATTGATTTCTAATGGTCGACTTATGGCGATTATTTGCCCGCCAGGGGGCATAACGCTCAAGTGGGGCTTATCAGGCTATAATCTTAGTTGGGCATAGTGAGAGAGAGAGAGAGAGAGGGTTGGACTCCTCCCTATCTCTCTCTCTCTCTCTTTATCCCCAACTAAGAATATAGAGAGGATTAGCCCCACTCGAGCGTTATGCCACCTGGTGGGCAAAAGAGCCCCCTAAGTCGCTCATTAAGAAGATAAGAAATTGGTGTTGCTCGTAAAAGGTTGCTTAAAGTCACAAGTGTGTAGTTCAAGCAAAATGTTTGTGTGTGTGTGTGTGTGTGTGTGTGTGTGTGTCAAGTCAAGTCAAAATTTTATTTCCAGATTGGAACATTGTATAAGCAAATGACATGGGTTTTTTAAAACAAGATGTGTGTGTGTGTGTGTGTGTGTGTGTGTGTGTGTGTGAAGCGGCAATGCACATGCAATCCTGGGTGTGTCCATGTGCGTTTTTGGTGCTGTCATTTGCACAGTTTCAGTGCATTGAGTTTAACACAGCAATTGGAAACAAGTACAGATAAAAGTCCTAGTTTGTTGCCTTTCTGGGTTTATAAATAGGACACAATAAGTTCGACAATAGCAGTAGAAGTTTAAGATAAAAAAGGAGAAAGAGTAAAGCCAATGATTTGCGTGATGACGAGCACACTTCACAAAGTGTCTGGGCAATAAACTTGCCAGAATTTATTGCATCAAATAAAATTAAAATTAAATTGAGTACTTGAGTCGAACAAAAGTATGATACAGATGGTCCAGAGAGAGGGGCAATCTACATTGTTTCTGTTTTGATTATTGGTGTTTTTGTTGGTGTTTTTGTTGTTGTTTGCAAACGTCTTGTTTTTATTGATGATGGTGATGGGGGTCACGACAATGGTGATGGTGATGATGAAGAAGATGATGATGATGATGATGATGATGATGATGGTGATGATGATGGTGATGATGATGATGATGATGATGGTTGTGATGATGATGGTGATGATGATGATGCCGTTGTTGTATGTAAATAAGTAAGTGTGGCAGCAGTACCAACTGCCAGCGACCCACCCACCTGACCCAATCTCTCCACCCCATCCTTATCAATCAATCGATCAATATTTATGTTGTCAAGGGGGTTTAATTCTTGCCTTGGTTGGTTTTGCCTGCCTGTCTGTCTGTCTGCCTGCGTGCCTGTCTGTGAAGGCTTATGCTCAAAAAGTTATTTTGATGAGAAATGTTACGAGTTTGACACCCAAAGAACGCGTCATTGATGTTTACACTTTATCAAGATGGCTGTTAAATGCAGGGACTCATTCTCTCTCTCTCTCTCTCTCTCTCTCTCTCTCTCTCTCTCTCCTCTCTCTCTCTCTCTCTCTCTCTCCTCTCTCTCTCTCTCTCTCTCTCTCTCTCTCTCTCTCTCTCTCTCTCTCTCTCTCTCTCTCTCTCTCTCTCTCTCTCTCTCTCTCTCTCTCTCTCTCTCTCTCTCTCTCTCTTTGTGCACATACATGTACGTTTGTGTGTGTATGCGTGCACATTGTGTGTGTGTGTGTGAAATTAAAGATTAGTCTTTAAGTTAGGGGAAGAAATTGTATGACATAAACAAACATCGCACAAGTTTAGCGGCATCCTGGTTTAAGATCCTGAGCGGAAGATGGCGGTGTATCGTTATTTTTTTTATCGTCTGTTGAACAGTATTTTGTTCTGAGAGGATTGGACATTAATTTGTTTTATGATCCACCTGCTGTCATAAAGGGGATCTTTTGACCTTGACAATTTTGAAGACTTTTGACCATGACAATATGAAGACCTTTGACCTTGACAGTTTTAAGTCAATGGGTTTAGGTGGGGTTATTGTTCTTAGCCTTGACAACACCAGGCGTCGTTCCGTTTAGAGGCCATTTCTTGGCAACGCAAAACTCACTCTCTTTCTCTCTCTCTCTCTCTCTCTCTCTCTCTCTCTCTCTCTCTCTCTCTCTCTCTCTCTCTCTCTCTCTGTCTCTCTCTCTCTCTGTCTCTCTCTCTCTCTCTCTCTCTCTCTCTCTCTCTCTCTCTCTCTCTCTCTCTCTCTCTCTCTCTCTCTCTCTCTCTCTCTCTCTCTCCAACATGCGCCCAAAATAGATTCTACCTCTTATTTGACAGAGGGAAGTTCTGCCTGTCAGACCGATTGACATCTAGGCTAGAACACCAAGGCTACATCGAAATGTTGTTATGCAATGCATACTTGTGTGGGGATTGTCTCTAGCCATGACAAGCATAACATCATCAGTCTCCAAAATCCTCCGAAGACGGAGTGTGGCTGCGCATGTGGCGGGGTAATCAAAAACGGTCTCACACACGTAATGTTCTTATCCCTAGCTGATGCGTATGCACCACAGTGTTCAATCGCTTTGGCTGTTAGTTAGGATGATCCCTGAAAGTCTTTTAGCCAACAACAAGAGCAGAGGGAGGTAATACAAGCTGATAGAGTGATGCCCATTGGGGCGTCCAGAAGCGCTCATTTTATATCCTTAACAACAATTTAAAGATATCTTCTGTTATTGACTAGACTCGACCAAGCTGAAGGGCCCTTGTCCGAGGTGGTTCACAGTGTTTCGAGTGGTCAAGGCAATGCAGTTGCAATCATCTCGAGTGATTTAAAAAGAGGACGATTTATCGATTGTCTCAAGTGGAACGGTTGTTTTATTAAGTGGAAGGCGCACAGTAAAGTGTTTTTTTTATCAACATTCACTTTGGGTGTTTTTTTCTTCCTGCCTTTGGATATCCTAATATTGATAATACAGTGGAACCTCCCTTATAAGACCTCCCATTATAAGACTCCCTCCCATATAAGGCCTAATTCTCTGAGACATATTGCCCTTCTTTGTAAGTATGATTAAAATTACCTCCCTTATAAGACCCCTCTATAAGACCTCATTTGGGATGATTTTTGAAGGTCTTATAAGGGAGGTTCCACTGTAATACTACTAAAGGTGTTTTACAGTCTTGGCATATTAGCATTATGTCTTCTTCTTGTCTTCTTCTTCTTTTTCTTCGATCGCTGAGACAGTTTCCTGTCAATTATGAGCGCAGATGCGTCATGTTGCCGTTGTGCGCCTAACTAAGAAATAGTTAGGCCCAGCAAGTCCGACTTACTCGGCTGGAGGAAATCTTTTTGAAAGTGTTTCGTGAGAAAAGGCAGGAGAATGGACCGGTAAGGCGGAAAGATAGTAGATGACAGTAAGCAAAGGGTAAAGGTAGAGTAAAAGAGAGTGATAGAGTAGAGGAAGTTATAAGCACAGAATTTCCAGAAGGTGGGGGAACTTTTGTTTCCTCAATAATATGTCACCTTGTGCTTGTTGTGTATTTGTTTGTATGGTGTTTTGGTCAGTGACATTGCAGTGTTGTTGTTTTTTGTGGTTTTTTTAAGACAAGTTTGATTTTTTTTTTAAATCTGAAAAAAAAAAGGCTAGCAGTGAAAGGGTTAACAACCTGAGCTGAGAGGTCAGGTGACTGGGGGGGGGGGGGGGGCAGATCATGACAGTTTTAGGGCATAATGATAATTTGTCATTATCAAAGTGTTTGACATTTCTTTGGTACATTTTGAATTTGATTACAATGAGTAGATCACTAGATGACATGTAGCTTTTTGGGGGTTGTAAGTGGAGTGAATATCACTCCAAACAAACACAAAATACACATGGTATGCCATTGCTGTAACACTCAGACCATGTTCAGCGATAGTAACTCTTCCTAGTCAAATTTTTCGTCAACAAAATGCATTTTTTAAATTTTGTATATTTAACGCATCTTGGTAAGGTATAGGGATGTAGGGTTAGGAACATGTCACAGTAGTTTTTTGAAGACATTTGCGCACAATTTATGCGTCCTGTGATTGAGCGCTGTATCCATAGCCTGGAGAATGTGAGATACGGGCCCGTACCCCGAGCCTCTGCCAATAAAATAATCGTGACTATGACTGTGAAATTGGTAGGAGGTGGTTTACTTCTGAACCCTAGGGGACTTAAAGGCACGGCCGGACTATAAAAGAGGGGAGGCGCTGAGCGCGCGCTGCATTTGACGGTTCGCCCTTCTTTGTTCCCTGTTGTGTGAGCCACTGTGAGGCAGAGCTTTTCTGGCGAGAACGACCCAATCCCTGGGATCGGTTGTTTTCCCTTTAAGTTGGCCCTTCTTTGTTCTCTGTTGTGCGAGCCACCGTGAGGCAGAGCTTTTCTGGCGAGAACGACCTGATCCCTGGGATCGGTTGTTTTCCCTTTAAGTTGGCCCTTCTTTGTTCTCTGTTGTGCGAGCCACCGCGAGGCAGAGCTTTTCTGGCGAGAACGACCTGATCCCTGGGATCGGTTGTTTTCCCTTTAAGTTGGCCCTTCTTTGTTCTCTGTTGTGTGAGCCACCGCGAGGCAGAGCTTTTCTGGCGAGAACGACCTGATCCCTGGGATCGGTTGTTTTCCCTTTAAGTTGCCCTCTGCAGGCCTTTGCCAATACCAAGCGCCCTTAACAAAGTCCTGTTGGCTTAGAAAGTGTTCAAGTCCTCTTTCTTTCTTTGTTGATCACTCAGACTGTCTCCTGTCATATGAGCGCAGATGCGTCAGGCTGCCGTTATGCGCCTAACTTAGAAAAAGGCCCGGCATGTCCGTCTTCGGCTGGAGAATATCTTTGCAAGAGTTTCCAGAGCAAAGGCAGGAGGGGTCAGGCAGAAAGATAGTAGATGACGGTAAGCAAAGGAAAAAGGGGGAGTCAAAGAGAGTGATAGATTGTAGGAAGTTACAAGTACAGAGCTTCCAGAAGGTGGGGGAACTATTTGTGCAAAAGACCCCCTGGTATCCCCACAGGGGAGTTCAAGTACTCTTCAATGTAAGCGCGTTTCAGCCCAGTTTTCTGAAATAGCAGCTACATCCTCTGCTACCTGTAGGTGATGGTCACAATGCGGCTGAGAAACTCGCACAAATTCCTCCAATGTCGGAGTGTGGCTGCTCACATGGCGGGGTAATCAAAAACGGTCGCACACATAATGTTCCCATCCCCTAGCTGGTGCATTTGTACCATAGTGTTCAAGCGCTTCGGCTGTTGGGATGATCCCTGTAGTCGTTAAGCCAGGATACGACAACATCAACAACAGAAACACAGGCGAAAACCTGCACTTTCTGTAAATGATTCCTTTAAAAGGCCCTAAGTTTGCTATATTTATTTTAAAACTTTTGTATAGGGGAGTTAAAACTGAACATTCAAAAATAATATGATGAATGGACAGTGGGTTCTTTATCTTTGGAAAATTTGGTCTTCCATAAATTTAGGTTGAAACATGGCTGGTCCGTCTATTATGACTGATAAGAGACAGTAGTACTTTAGTGGTGCTTGCCTGCATTGATGATTGTCACTTCTTTGAGATACTGATAGTGACAGGGTAGGGCTACCACATAGTCACAGGAAGAATAGGAGGTGTGGTTATTGCTTGAGGTTTTATTAACTGTTGCTGGGGTGCTTTATTATCGGATCTTGACATAATTGATTGTGAGGAGAGGGGGAGGGGGAAGAGAGAGAAGAGAAATAGAGAGACTCTGTGTGTGTGTGTGTGTGTGTGGTGTGTGTGTGTGTGTGTCACTGTGTGTGTGTGTGTGTGTCACTGTGTGTGTGTGTCACTGTGTGTGTGTGTGTGTGTGTCATTGTGTGTGTGGTGTGTGTGTCACTGTGTGTGTGTGTGTGTGTGTGTGTGTGTCACTGTGTGTGTGTGTGTGTGTGTGTGTGTGTGTGTGTGACTGTGTGTGTGTGTATCACTGTGTGTGTGTCACTGTGTGTGTGTGTGTGTGTCACTGTGTGTGTGTGTGTGTGTGTCACTCTGTGTGTGTGTGTGTGTGTGTGTGTGTGTGTGTGTGTGTGTGTGTTCTTGCGCCTGTTTACGTCTGAAAGACTGTGATGAAGAGATGTCAAAAAGTATCTCAGAACATGTCATCGCTGTGCTTGTAGTGGACACAGGTTCATAAATTAAATACAGTGGAACCTCCTTTTTAACCCCTTGACTGCCAGAGAAAATTAAAGAAAAAATCTTTGGGCAAATCATGCCATGAAAAAGACAACTGATAGAGCCAATCTGGCAAAATGGTCTGGGGATATAACTCTCTTGATTGTGTTAGAGCAAAAGCCAGCATATCAGGGTTATTCCTCTTCATCTGATGACATCATCAGTGATGTCATCAGGTCAGTACATAATGCGTTGGTGGCAGTCAAGTGGTTAAGACCTTGAAAAATCATCCAAAATAAGATCTTACGTGGGAGGGCGTTGTATAAGGGAGGTAATTTTAATACTGACAAAGAAGGGCAATGTCTTAGAGAAGTAGGTCTTAAGTGGGAGGGAGTCTTATAAAGGGGGGGGGGGGGGGGGGGGGTCTTATATGGGAGGTTCCACTGTACAATCTTTCTGCCTGCTAATGAAAGCATATTAGGCATTGCATAAATGATATTCTCTACATGAAAACTGTTAATACCTCTAGAGTTGTCATCATACTAATGACGATGCTGCCAATCACTTTATTGGCCACTGCAACAACTATGTTTTGCTAGAGTGAATGCCCTTGGTAGATGCTTGAGTACTGACCAAACAAGGGAATAACTCGCCAATAACCTTATTTGAGGCCACTGAATGGCTGCCTTTCGCGAGAGTGAATGCCCTTTTCAGAACTGACCAACAAGGGCTTCACACTCACTGTCAAGGGCGTTAACCCTTTCAACGCCAGCCATTTTTCAGCCAAAGCTTTCCATTAAACTTACCTGGATAGAGAAAGGATTTCGTCTGCAGTACTGAGGATTCCTCTGTAACATGCATTAAATAGCGCATATCCTTACCTCCCAAAAATAAGAACTGAGGGTAATTCACTAATTGAATAACAGACCCTCGTTTGATGCCTTTTAGTGACATGGGTGTCAAATCATTGTGGTGCCAAGAGGCGACAGTGGTGGTGAAAGGGTAAACTTAATAACTCTAGTTGCAGTGGTCAATAGGCCTAAACAATAGAGTTTATATAAAACTGGGTGGGTTTTTTTCTTTGCTTTGTTAAGCAGCTGCAAATTCAAAGCTGCTTAGTGTTTTCACCCCCCGCCTGTCTGTTCCTATCTATGTATGTTATCACGATAGCGTTTGAACGGAGGCACGTTGGAGGTTCACATTTTGCATGTGGATAGGAAGTTTAGGTATTAGGTACTTAATAGTCACAGAGGTGTCTGTGAAATTCGGGTTGCTCCCACCTGGAGAGCGCGTCGCAGCCAGAGGCGCGCCACCCAATTTTGTTTTGTTTTTTTGCATGTGATTTTTGTGTGACTGATGAGGAAGGAAAGGGTGGATGGGGGGTAAAATTTGACCAAATGACAACTTTTTCGTTGCCACTGAGATTAACAGAGTGCTAAGTGCATGGGCACACGGGACCTCGGGTTTATCGTCTCATCCGAAAGACTCGACGTTCAGACCTTAAGGCCTAGTGCAAGGTGAGAGGGAAAATCCCCTGTACCCAAGTTCGAACTCGGAGTTTACTTGACACAAGGCGAACATGGATATCTAGGCAAATTTGGATATCTAGGCAAAGTTTGAAGATGGTCACTGGTCAAAGGTCAAGGTCACTGGAGCCGAAAATGCTGCCACACCGCTGCTTGTTCTATCGCTTTCACGCTGGTTTTTTTTATGCCTCTGCCATCACTTCACTCATTCGCATCGCAACGATTTTGAATTAATAAAAAATTTCACACAAAAACCTCACAAATCTCTCCACCCATACACACAAGCAAAACATACATAAACAAAAGGAGAAATGAAAGAAGATTACGGGTTTTTACTTCAGGTTTAGACATAGGGAAGTGGTAGATCAGACTTTTTTTTTATATATAGACTTTATATAGAAAAACTCTCTACAATATATGGCCGGAATGACTTGAATGAGTTAAAAGCAGCAACTTATCTCAAAATCTGAGCAGGTTGTAGAATCCGAAACCAGCTGTGCAAGAGCAGCAGATCTATAATTTGTCATCACGAGGCAACCACCAGAGGAGACACTGCACTGCTGCTGAGTCACTTAGGTCGAGTTAAGTGCATCTTGTTCTGAAATCTAGCAAACAGGATACGCCACCTACTAAAATAGCCCCCCCCCCTTAGTAATTCTTTATTTGGGTAGTTTTGGGTATTTAGATATCTATGAATTATTCATTTGTGTGTTTCCAGGTATTCTGACGTTCATCAATGCGATGAGTGTGCGGGCGGCCACGCGCATTCAGGACGTGTTCACCGCAGCCAAGCTGCTGGCCTTGTTGGTTGTCATCGCCACTGGAGTTGCCATGATATGCATGGGTCAGTCCGTCTGTCTGTCTGTATGTCCGTCTGTCTGTCTGTGTGTCTGTGTATTCACAATGATCAAGCTGCTAGCACTGTTGGTT
>CM065695.1:39056388-39093888 GCA_017654935.2 Phymorhynchus buccinoides | reverse complement strand
AGTAAGAAAGTGAAGTAACAAAATCTGAATTTTGGGCATAATAGTCGGAAAAATATGATAATTCTGTCTTCAAAATCAGGGAGTCAGAATTAGTGTACAAAATGTCTCTAGATTTTTAGAGGATCACCTGGATGTTTTAAGGGTTCTCTCTTTAAAAATGTTTTTAATAAATAACATGGGGAGGTTAACCCTTTTGCCGCCAGCCATTTTTTCAGCAAAATTTTTTCATTAAACTTACCTAGTAGAGGAAAAAAAACGTCTGCAATAGTGGGGATTCCTCTATGATGTGTATAAAGTAAGGCCTAGCCTTACCTCCCAAAATTATGAAACTAGGCTCTTTGGATAACAGACCCTGGTTTGAGGCCTTTTCATGACATGGGTGTTAAATCATTGTGCTAAAATGCGACATTGGCGGTGAAAGGGTTAATGTTTTGTATATGTGTGCAGACCTGTTTACTCTACTCTTTTCGAGTAGTATTCTACTCAGTTTGGACCTCTACTACTCTTCAAAATTGAAAATAATGCTCTAATTACTCATTTTCAATGTTTGATGGTTTAATGAAGAGGACTACTCATTTCACACCAAGACTACTCATTTCAGCTATCCAGACTACTCAAGACTTGTGTAAGGGGTAAACAGGTCTCTGTGTGTGTGTGTGTTTTTAACAGAAACTTACCTCGAGCCATCTACCTGTCGATTCCCATTGTAACGCTGGTGTACGTGTTTGCCAACGTGGCCTACTTCACCGTCGTCTCCCCCAGAGAAATGCTGCAGTCCCATGCAGTGGCAGTGGTGAGAGAGAGAGAGAGAGAGAGAGAGAGAGAGAGTGTGCTCAGTTTATCTTCTTCTTGTAGCTCTGTCACGTTAACGTTGTTTGCCAACGTGGCCTACTTCACTGTCGTCTCCCCCAGAGAAATGCTGCAGTCCCATGCAGTGGCAGTGGTGAGAGAGAGAGAGAGAGAGAGAGAGAGAGAGAGAGAGAGAGAGAGAGAGAGAGAGAGAGAGAGTGTGTGAGTGCTCAGTTTATCTTCTTCTTGTAGCTCTGTCACGTTAACGTTGTTTGCCAACGTGGCCTACTTCACTGTCGTCTCCCCCAAAGAAATGCTGCAGTCCCACGCAGTGGCAGTGGTGAGAGAGAGAGAGAGAGAGAGAGAGAGAGAGTGCTCAGTTTATCTTCTTCTTGTAGCTCTGTCACGTTAACGTTGTTTGCCAACGTGGCCTACTTCACTGTCGTCTCCCCCAGAGAAATGCTGCAGTCCCACGCAGTGGCAGTGGTGAGAGAGAGACTCAGAGAGAGAGAGAGAGAGAGAGAGAGTGAGAGAGAGAGTGCTCAGTTTATCTTCTTCTTGTAGCTCTGTCATGTTAACGTTGTTTGCCAACATGGCCTACTTCACCGTCGTCTCCCCCAAGAAATGTTGCAGTCCAACGCAGTGGCAGTGGAGAGAGAGAGAAAGTGCTCAGTTTATCTTCTTCATGTAGCTCTGTCATGTTAACCCTTTCGCCGCCAGCCATTTTTCAACCAAAAAATTCCATTAAACTTAACTGGGTAGAGAAAATAAAATATCTACAATATGGCGACTTCCTATATGACATTAGGCCTATCCTTACCTCCCAAAATTAAGAAAATAGGGTCTTTGGATAACAGGTTCTGATTTGATGCCTTTTAGTGACATGGGTGTTAAACCATTGTGGTGCATAAGTGCGGCATTGGCGGTGAAAGGGTTAACGTTGTTGTTGTTAACCAAATATGAAATAGTGAGGCTAAGAGCTGAAGGGCAGGAGCTGTGCCAGTCGGGGTTCATCCCCGGTGAGCGCTACGCTAGCCGGATTGGTCCAGCCCGGATACTGCGAAAAGGCCTATGGTCAACTCTTAAAAAGCTGTCAACACCACCAGACAGTAACACAAAGACAGTTTTCTTTATTATAAAAAGAAAAAGAAAAAAAGGATTTTATATTTCAATTCTCAGTGCGCTAAAACAAAAGGATTTTATATTTCAATTCTCAGTGCGCTCTCCCAGTTCCGTCGAGTACATAGCCTTCATAGGCTCCTTCGACGTATAGTACCAGAACCAGAGAGAGAGGATATAGTGATATGAATCAGGGGAAGGAACTTCTCGTGATTAACTCCCTTTTACCAAGGTTATTTATGGCACCCATTCGCCTAGCAAAGTGAAAGTAGCTGCCACAACAATACAGACCCAAGTTCATCCTGTCACTACTTTGCAGCTACTTTCACTTTGCTAGGCGAATGGGTGCCATAAATAACTTTGGTAAAAGGGAGTTAATTACAAGAAGTTCCTTCCCCTGATTCATTTCGTTGTTGTTCGTCTGTTCCGTTCCGTGGAGTGAATACCATCAAATAACAGTTACAGTTGCATGGGAAACGCACATGGGAAAACCACACATAATGGAATTTTGGTTGAAATTGAAATTTTAATTTTTCATAGTGGAGCAAAGATTCCTTGTTAATACACAGAAAACCGAAATTAGTTATTTAGTCTATTTTTTATTTTATAATTTTTTGAAGTTTGGCGTTCGAAATAGATCATTTGCAGAAATTGTGCATAAAAGATGCAACTTTGCCTCTTTGTTTCTATTGACTTGGTTTAGAAAGCAAACAAATAAACAAAGAAATCATTCCAAATTGTCTTTCATGTTGTGGATACTGGTCGAACACACAAAAATAAACATAAATATGCCCTAAATAGAACATTTATATTTTGGGGGTTGTTGACTATTTTTGGCTTTTGCTATAAAAAAAAACATTGAGCGACTTGTGTAGGTTTTTCCCATGTATGTCAAAGAGGTTCAGGGTGTGAGATTGGGTACGTAGATGACTGACGAGCCCAGTGCAGGTCTTGAAGGTCTTTGTCCCCCCCGTGGGGATACCGGGGGTCTTTTGTACAAATAGTTCCCCCACCTTCTGGAAGTTCTGTGCTTGTAGCTTCCTCTAATCTGTCACTCTCTTTGACTCTGCCTTTTCCCTTTGCTTACTGTCATCTGCTATCTTTCTATCGTACCGGTCCATTCTCCTGCCTTTTTTCGCGTAACACTTTTCAAAAACATTTCCTCCAGCCGAAGTTGGACTTGCTGGGCCTAACTATTTCTCAGTTAGGCGCATAACGGCAGCATGATGCATCTGCGCTCATGATTGACAGGAAGCTGTCTGAGCGATCAAAGAAGAAGAAGAAGGTTTTTGTAACAGTGGGGACAGGAAAAAGAGTTGAGTGGATCAGTTGGGGTTGTAAAATTGCTGCTGCTTGGGCGTTGTTTTTGCGCGCCTCACACATCATTAAGCATACAAAGATGTATACAGTGGAACCTCCCTTATAAGACCTTCAAAAATCATCCAAAATGAGGTCTTATAAGGGAGGGGTCTTATAAGAGAGATAATTTTGAGACTTACAAAGAATGGCAATGTCTCAGAGAAGTAAGTCTTATGTGGGAGGAAGTCTTATAATGGGAGGTCTTATAAGGGAGGTTCCACTGTTTTAAAGTGTTTATCTTTACACTTATTTTATCATTAGCAAAGCGAAAGAAGGAATGAGTGTTGAGGGTATCAGTCAGGGTTGTAATATTGCTGCTGCTTCAGCAGTTTTTGCGGGCCTCACGCGTCATTAATCATACAAAGAAATATATTTAAAGTGTTTATTTTTACACTTATTTATCATTAGCAAAAAGAAAGAAAGAAGTATACGTCCATTTTTGTTTGTCGGACTCCATCGTTGTTACTTGTGTGTGTGTGTGTTTTGGGGGAGAGGGAGGGAGGAGAAGTTGAGGCTTGCCTTCAGCTTATCAGTCGAAGATCAGAAGATCCAAACGCGCAGGTGTAGATTAGGGATGGGAGAAAGGGTAGGGTTGGTGAAAGTGGAGAGAGACAGAGCTTAATCTAGAGCGCGGGATTGGTAAAATCCCCCAAAATTTTGTTCCTTCCCGCGATAATTGGCGCGGGAAGCGGGCAGAGTCCCGCACATTTGCAGAACGGCCCGCAGTTTTTACCGATCGATGCGGGAAGATCTTCGTCGTCTGCTAAACCCGTCGTCTGAAAGTATCGAGTAGTGAAGGCTTTCTCAACATTTCATTGGTTCTTTGCCAAAAAATATTAGTGTTAATCAACCAATTGCGTTCTTCTCGTTCTACCGACAGGAAGTTGCGAGAGGTTCGGCCGCCATCTTGAACATACTTGAAAATGAAGCGGGCAGGGACCCTGTTAGATTATGATTTTCGCGGAGGCACAGTGAAAAAAAAAAAATCCTGTTCCAAGCGAGTGTGAAGACCTCGAAGAAAATACTTCTAGTTCTACATCTAAAACGTCGGAAAAGAATGACAATAGTGGTAGTGCAAAGGAACATCGGTTCCAAAATGACTGGTTGAAAAAGTGGCCGTGGCTGACAAAGATCGAGACAGGGATACAGTGTACATTGTGTTTGAAGCACAATAAGAAGAATGCTTTCACTTCGCCCACTGGCTGCAGCAAGGTACCTGGAGGTACTGGTTCTTATGTATGTGATGTGGGGTTGAATAGGGGGGAGTGCCCCCCTTTTTTTGATATGAGGGGGGGACTGCCCCCCTTTTTCAGAAATCCTAGATTAAGCTCTGGAGAGAATGGAGACTCGGGAGAGAGGGCGAAAGGAAGGGACAAAGAACAAAGAGAGAAATATGTTTGGGTCGAATGCTTTTTTTAATAATATGCGTTTGTTGTTGTGTGTGTGTGTGTAGACATTCGGTGACAATGCGCTAGGCATGATGGCCTGGATCATTCCGGTGTTTGTGGCACTCTCTACCTTTGGTGGGGTCAACGGTTTGCTGTTCACATCCGGAAGGTAATTTCACCATTTAAAGTTTCTTCTTATTTTTTTGTTCAAGTTTGAATTAGTATTTTTAGTTCACAAGATATATGTGACCCAGGAGGGGGGACACTAAGTGTCAAACTGACCATTCTGAGAAGATTATACTTTTCAAAACTTCAGACAATTCTCTTTCTAATGATACAAGAACTATTCTTGTGTCTTTTTCTGTTCCAGAGTTATGAGCATTTAAAGTTAGTAGGATGAGCGTCAGCCATTTTGAGAAAACAGTCTATAAAGTCTAGCCTAGCTGAAGAAAATACATTGACCTACTTGTTTGAAAGCACTTAATTTAGAGACCATATTAAGGATTGTCCTTTATGAATATGAAAGATAAGATGTTAGAGAACACGATAATACCCATAGCTCAAAATCGACAACAAAATGAGATTTTTGACTTTGCAAGCCTGTTGTGAGAAACTAGCCCAGCAACTTAATGTCCCTTTCGTGGTGCTGGGTCACATATAAGAAACTACAGAAACACAAAATGAAAAAAGAGTTTGCTGTTGATAACTACTGACTCTTTCCACACAAAATGATCAATAATCTGGTCTGTGAAGACAGGTAGTAATATGCGAACACAGATAGAAAGGGAAAAATTAACAAGGTGTGGAAAGGTACCTGGGAAAGGGAAACTCACGACGTTTCGAGTCGTAGACTCTTCTTCCGGTGTGGCTTGAGAGGACTTGGTTGCAGTATTTATAGTTGATTTCTTTCAGGTGAGCACAGTTCAGTTGGCAATTCGAGGGGGAGGGGGGGAGGAAGGAAAGTATCAGTGAGAAGGGACAGCAGATAGAAAGGCTGCAAAAACAGCACAAAGAAGCTACAGCTGCAATGAACAAGCACAGTGAAAATTGGGAACATTTGTGACAGGTGGTCTGAAATGATGTCCAAAAAGTAGAACCAGCTCTAGAACCAGGGTCGAGTTTCTCTAGATAACGGTCGCCGCGCGAATAACGCTTACGCCAAACGGGGTCTAAGAAACACTTTAGAAAACGTTAGCGGAAGAATATTACAAGCTCTTGTCTGATTGGTAAAATTTTTTATTATTTTATCCAATCTTTAGTGGACCAATCAACAAGAAGAAATGTATTCACCCCATGCTAGTCACGTGATAGTTCGCCAAGAGATACTTTGGGAGTTGCCACAAAACGTTTTCGGCAAACGTCGGCAAAAGAGGTGTTTCTTTGTACCGTTTTTGCCGATTTGCGCTCACGTTGCGTAACGTTAGCCCTTGTGAAACGGCCCCCTGTTATAAAATATTGCCTGTTTGTTTGTTTTTCTTTTAGTTTTTACTTCTTTTTTCACTCTTTTATTTGAATTTAATTATAGTGAATTTATGTAGACTCAGTTAAGCAAATTATGTCTGAGCGATAATTTTTGCTCGTTTGTGTGTTAAAGTATTTTTTTAGCTGTTTTGGGTGGGGCTCGTCACTGTAATGTAAATGGTCTATTTCATGTTCTTTGTCGGGGCTCATCAGGGTATTATGAATGTTTTAATTTTCATGTTCTTTGTCGGGGCTCGTCAGGGTAGTAAAAATGTTTTAATTTTCAGGCTGTTCTTTGTCAGGGCTTGTCAGGGAAGTATGAATGTTTTAATTTTCATGTTTGTTGGGGCTCGTCAGGGTAGTAAAAATGATATAATTTTCAGGCTGTTCTTGGGGCTCGTCAGGGTAGTAAAAATGTTTTAATTTTCATGTTCGTTGTGGGGGTTCATCAGGGTAGTAAAAATGTTTAATTTTCATGTTCCTTGTCAGGGTAGTAAAAATGTTTTTAATTTTCAGGTTGTTCTTTGTAGGGGGTTCGTCAGGGTAGGAAAAATGATCTAAATTTCGGGCTGTTGTTTGTTGGGGCTCGTCAGGGTAGTAAAAATGATCAAATTTTCAGGCTGTTCTTTGTGGGGGCTCGTCAGAGTAGTATGAATGTTTTAATTTTCAGACTGTTCTTTGAGGGCGCTCATCAGGGTAGTAAAAAAAAGTTCATTTTCAGGCTGTTGTTTGTTGGGGCTCGTCAGGGTAGTAAAAAAATTTTCATTTTCAGGCTGTTGTTTGTTGGGGCTCGTCAGGGTAGTAAAAATGTTTTCATTTTCAGGCTGTTGTTTGTTGGGGCTTGTCAGGGTAGTAAAAATGTTTTCATTTTCAGGCTGTTGTTTGTTGGGGCTCGTCAGGGTAGCAACAAATTTTTAATTTTCATGTTCTTTGTTGGGGCTCATCAGGGTAGTAATTTTTTTTAAATTTTCAGGCTGTTCTTTGTGGGGGCTCGTCAGGGCCACCTGCCTGATTTCCTGGCCATGATCAGCACCAAGCACTACACCCCAATGCCCGCCCTCCTCTTCACCGTGAGTTACACCACTGCCTCAGGGCTGCTTTTTTTGGCCTTTGTTTTGTAGTGTTATTTCCTGGTCATCCGCTAAGCCCTCTCCGTGCTAATTCTGACAATATTTGTATCAGTTATTTCCGATAACTTGAAGCTTGTCTGAATATATTTGTTACAATCCATACCATGTTTGTTTTTTCTGAATTAGTTCTCTTCTCATCTCTTCCTGGCTTTTTTTTTCACGTAGGTTTCGCATTTTTATTTCAAATTTCCATTTTGAAAATGTGAATATTTGCGATGCACAAGCCAGAAAAAATAGTTCTCCACTTAATTTTAACCCCTTCACTGCCATGCAACGGATCACCTACGGGGCTTGATGACGTCAATGATGGTGTCGTCAGAGAAATGGGAATAACTCTGGAATATAGTGGGGTTTTTTGCTTTGAAAAAGTCAGACCGTTTTGCCACATTGACTCTAAAACGGTTCTCTTTTACATTTGACAATGTTTCATGCATTTGTGTTTCTTCCTTTTTCCCAGCAGTCAATGAGTTAAAGGGAAACAACCGATTCGAGGGATCGGGTCGTTCTCGTCTGCCTCGCGGTGGCTCGCACAACAGGAACAAAGAAGGGCGAACCGTCTCTCTCGCCAGCTGTGATTCAAATGCGGCGCGCCAGCTGTGTATCGTCTTTCATGTATGCTTGGCGCGCGCTCAGTGCCTCCCCTCTTTTATAATCCGGCCGTGCCTTTAAGGAACACTGGTATTGATGTTATTTCTTCTAAAGCAGGCATGATGTTGGCCCAAGGGGGGGGGGGGGGGGGGGGGTTAGTGATGTCTTGAAGGAGTGAAGGATGCTCCTGTGCTTATTTCAAAGACCCTGAGCTTTGTTATCTCTGATTATTTCAGGCATGTTAGAATAAAGTGAGCTATGTGATTCGCCACCATATTGATTGAAGCAAATTTGAAGATAATAAATAGTTCAATGGTCAACTTATGACGCGGATTTGACCGCCAGAGGGCAATCAAACCACTAGGGGCTTATCACGCGATTTTCTTAGTTGGGCGTAGTGAGAGAGGGAGATGAGTCTCTCTCTCACTACGCCCAACTAAGAATATCGCATGATAAGCCCCTAGTGGTTTGATTGCCCCCTGGCGGTCAAATCCGCGTCATAAGTTGACCATTTAAAGAAGTAAAAAAAACAACCTTGGAGACACTAGAAACGGTCTAAGGGAAGCAACTACAAGAATACGCACAGCTGTTCCGTCCCACACAAAATCAAGCTATTTAGTTTAAAAGCCTCAATCTAGAAATCTTAGATAAAAACTGTACAGATATTTTGGCTGTATGCTCTACATAGTATTTCAAATATATTTCTTCCCTCAGATTTATGGTAAAAACTTATTTTTGTGAGCAGTATCAATCAACATATCTAGTAGAAATAATATACTTAGTATCACAAACATAAATAAGATTGCCTATGAGTGAAAATCTAGCAATATCCACTGACTATAAGTAATCTTGTCACATACTACAACATATTCTCGCCTGTTATTTATGAAAAGTTACTTATAGTTAACTAAAGTTTGCTTGAAAAAAATTATGAAAACATAGATAAACTAAATGTTCCTCCCGAAACAGCTGTGACGGTCTCAGGATTAATGGGAACAACGAGTTGTTTCCCTTCTATTGGCTTAACCGACATCCAAAACCGCCAAAATCGATGGGAAAACTCCCTCCAACGTGACTCCAAAGGATTGGAACAGTGTCGTAATGACGTCTCCGACATGACTCCATCGAGTTAATCTTTTTGTGGAAGACTATGACTCTCAAACTAGGGGACACTTGCACTGAGTTTTGGTGCGGCAGCCAAAGGGACTGGTTGGCCTTTGGGGACCTTCCTCCAACACTCAGATCCCTTTAGCCGAGAGAGTGGGGATGTACCCTGGGCAAGGCATCTCCACTGTAAGCAAAGTCAGTCTAGTCCAGATGGCTGGAACAGCAGCTGCCCCCTTTGCTACTTGGCAGCCATAGTGGGAACCGAAGTACGTTTTCTATGCTCTATGTTCATTCTGATGTTAGTCTCAGAGAATCTGGGCTGGCTCTCTCTGGAGAGCAGACGGCGGAGAACCAGGCTCTCCATGCTGCACAGGATAAACACCGGCGCTGTGCACTGCCCCAGCCTCCAATCCAAGCTGGAGTCTTCCTCCTCGGCAGCGACGTGGCCACAGCCTTCAATTCAAAAGATTACAAATACAATGCCGCACTAAATACCGATCAAATGCATTCCTCCCAAGGACCATCAGGGAGTGGAATGATCTGCGGCAGGACACCTGTGCTCCTTCACTGCTGTCACCCCCAGTGGGTCAGCGGTGCAAGGGAATCATCAATAAACCCAGGGTGCCAGAATGATCAATTTAATGATCATGGGCCCCAAAGAGAAGAAGGATGTGTGCTCTGATCGACAATGCTAATTAGGACTCGCCTCTTATAGAGGAGAATCCTATCGTCTTTGTGCACATTCTACTTTTTGTGTGTGTGGTTTGTTCAGTGATTGTGAAACATATCTATTTATTTATTTTTGTGTTGTTGTTGTTTTTTCTCTCAGGGAGGCATGTCCATTCTGATGCTGGTGTCAAAAGACATTTACGCCTTGATCAATTACGTCAGCTTCGTCCAGTGGCTATCGGTCGGTGCGTCTGTCCTCGGCATGGTCTGTCTGCGGTACAGGCATCCCGAGTGGGAGAGACCCATCAAGGTACAGACTGTGTGTTGTGTTGTGCTGTGTTGGGATTATGCTTTGTTTCCTAGTTGTCGGTCGGTGCGTCTGTCCTCGGCATGGTCTGTTTGTGGTACAGGCATCCCGAGTGGGAGAGACCCATCAAGGTACAGACTGTGTGTTGTGTTGTGCTGTGTTGGGATTATGCTTTGTTTCCTAGTTGTCGGTCGGTGCGTCTGTCCTCGGCATGGTCTGTTTGTGGTACAGGCATCCCGAGTGGGAGAGACCCATCAAGGTACAGACTAGTTTTCCCCTGTCATTGAAGCTCTCTCTCTCTCTCTCTCTCTCTCTCTCTCTCTCTCTCTCTCTCTCTCTCTCTCTCTCCCCCCCCCCCCCCCTCTCTCTCTCACTCACTCTCTCTCTCTCTCTCTCTCTCTCTCTCTCTCTCTCTCTCTCTCTCTCTCTCTCTCTCTCTCTCTCTCTCTCTCTCTCCTTTAGGGCTGATTCTGTTCATGTGAAATGTGTGTGTTCGTTTTTGTATAGCGTTTTTGTTTGAATGTTTGACGTGTGTTTGTGTGCGCTTCGATTTGATTTCTATTTCAGATATAGCGCCATATAAATACTGTATGTTGTTGTTGTTGCTGCTCTGTTGTGTTGTGTTGTGTTGGGGTTATGCTTTGTTTCCTAGTTGTTTGTCTGTGCTCGGCATAGTCTACCTGCGGTAGAGACACCCCGAGAGGGAGAGAGACCCATCAAGGTAGCTTATGCTGTGCTAAGCTTTATGCAGATTCCGGCAAAATCCTTTCTCATAAGAAATTAGGCTCTTCAAGTAAGCACAAAAGGGACAGCCACTCGGAGGAGGACCTCGCTCATACTGGCTCCGCAACTAAGAGAATAGTGTCGTCAGTAGGGGGCTTAGTAGGTGGTGTCCTGAACAGGCTCCGCTGAACTCCACCGAAGTGACTTAGCAGCAGTGCAGTGTCTCCTCGGTTGGTTGACTCCTGACGGCCTAACATAGATTCGCTCCTCTTGGACTGCTGATCTCGGATTCTGCTACCTGAACGTGCGGAGGTGTGGCTGCAACTGCGAATTGAAACTTGGAATGAGTGGCGTGGGAGCAACGCCACTGTACAGCCCAGAAGATGAGACAGCAAAAAAGAAAGAAAAAAAAGGGGGCTAGCCACACGTCGACTAAAATCGTACCACTGTATGATATGATTCAATCACGTGGTCTCAAAGAACTAATGTGATTCACGCTTCGAGACCACGTGATCAAAATGTATCATACAGTCGTGCGATTTTAGTGGACGTGTGGCTGGCCCTTAAGCTTATAGCTAAGACTAAGAACTCGGGGGGAGGAGGTTTGTGTCACCACATGCACCCATGTATCTAATGTTGTTTACTCATCTTCCAGTTCCCGCTGATCATCCCCGTGACGTTCCTGATCGTGGTGGTGTTCCTGCTGATCATGCCTCTCTACGCCTCGCCGCACGACACGGGCATGGGCGTGCTCATCACGCTGTCGGGGATCCCCGTCTACATCTTGGGCGTCATGTGGAAGTCCAAACCCAAAGTCTTCAACGACATGATCCGTGAGAAGGGTTTTTTTAATTGAAATTTTGTGTGTGCAGGGCTCCCAGTGACCTCCATTTGGGGGTCTATGAAGCACTAAAATTCTACAGGACCCTCTAAAAGAATGTGCAGGGGGTCCCAGGGATGCACTAGAAAAATTATTTTTAGCATTCGCTATGCCACTGGGACCCTCTATCCCGCCTCTAGGACCCTCTATGCTGTAAGTGAAGGAGTCCCTGGGACCCCTTGTTTTGCAGGACGATTGGGAGCCCTGGTGTGTTATTTTTTCTTGTTGTCCAGCTCTCCGTAGAGTTTCTTTGCACTGTACATTTTTTAAAAGTTTTCAACAATTAGGTTGATAAGAAGTTGCTTTTTTTTTTTTTTTAACCCTTTCACCGCCAATGTCGCATTTTTGCACCACAATGATTTAGCACATCCTATGTTATTAAAAGCCTTGAAATCAGGGTCTGTTATCCAATGATCTTGTGTTCTTAATTTTGAGCAGTAAGGATAAGCCCTATTCTAATCATGTCACAGATAAATCCCCAATATTGCAGATTAATTCTTTTCTGTACCCAATGGAAAATTGTGGTTAAAAAATGGCTGACGGCAAAAGGGTTAAAAATTGTATCACATTTTTCTATTCTTTTTTTTTATTATTCAAAGAATAAGATGATTATGGCTGAAATTTTACAACAATAAGGTTGGCAGAAAGGTGTGAATTTTATTACCCATTTCTTCATTTCTCTTGTTAAACTATTTACATAATTGAACTAAAAAACATCAAAACGCTACACTCACACAAGCACATGAAGGTGAAATAAACAATACACACGGCGAATCAAACCACATTTTCGTCTTTAAAAAGACTTTGACGAGGTGAATACAATACACTAAACTTAACAATGACGGCAGTGAATGGATGAATGGACTGTTCAAAATGTGTAGAATTCTGTTTTAGGAGATCTATCGCTATGTACATTTATTTATTCGTCTATTTATTTCTCTCTTTTTTCTTTCTCTGTTTCAGTGTCGTTGACACGACTTGGGCAGAAAGTGATGAGTGTTGTAGCAGAGGAGCACGAATCATGAAAAACAAAAACAACAAATATTGAAAATCGGTAATGCACTGGATCAAAGGTGTGAAGGACTCAAGGACCTGTCGAAAAATGATTTGACCTCTGCGCCATACAGTTCCATTGTGTGCAACTCTTTTTGTTCAAAGCAGACATTGCTATGAATTTCTTGTGTGTGTGTGAGAGAGTGTGTGTGCATGAGTGTGTGTCAGGCTGGAATGTCCACTGGAATATCGACTGTGCCGGTTGGGGTTTGTCTCCTGGGGCCGCTACGGTAGCCGGATTGGCCTGACTGGAGCCATGGAACGCTGGGGAGATCTCCATATTTTTAGTTCATTTCTTTTCAGCTGCTACTTTGATGTTGTTTTGTTCTTCTTCCTGCTGCTCCACAACCACACTGTATAATTAATTATCCAGTTGGATAGCTCAGCGGTACGAGTCAGATTCAGAGAGGTCAGATAAGTCATCGATTTAGTTTTAGGGTGAGTTGGCAAAGAACTGTTCATGAAACGTTTGGCGCAAAAAGCAATGTGTGATGGATGCATGTTTATGCGTGACTAATGCGTTTATGCGTGACTAACCCTTTTGGAAAATAATTTGTTATGAAACATTTCATGGATATGTAAAAAGCCATTGCCTGGAACATTTTTGGGCTGATGCATAGAAAGCCATTGGGTTGATGCACACAAAGCAGTTGGGTTGATGCACACAAAGCTATTGGACTGATGCACACAAAGCAATTGGTTTGATGCACACAAAGCCATTGGGTTGATGACTTTGGGTTGATGCAGCACATTGGGTTGGTGCGCAGCAGTGCTTGGGGTTATTGCATAAAAAGCCATTGGGTTGATGCACACAAAGCCATTGGGTTGATGCATTAAGAGCCTTTGGGTTGATGCATAGCATAGCATTGGGTTGGTGCGCAGCAATGCTTGGGGTTATTGCATAAAAAGCCATTGGGTTGATGCACACAAAGCCATTGGGTTGATGCATAGCATTGCGTTGGGTTGGTGTGCAGCAATGCTTGGGGTTATTGCATTGAAAAAGCCATTGGGTTGATGCACACAAAGCCATTGGGTTGATGCATTAAAAGCCCTCGGATAAGTGCATAACGAACTCCATGGGTTGATGCACAAAAAGTGCATTGGGTTGATGACTACAAGGTCATTGAATGAACACCCTAGGAAGTTCGTCACCAAGTTTACGATCTGAATGTGGAGTCTTTCGGATGAGACGATAAACCGAGGTTCCGTGTGCCCATGCACTTAGCACACATTAAACCCAGTGGCAACGAAAAAGATGCGATTTGGTCCAAATTTAGCACACACCCCCCTCCCCCTTTCCTTCCTCATCAGTCACACAAAAATCGCAAGCAATAATTTGTTTTTTGTTATATTGGGTGCGGTGCGCTCTCCAGGTGGGAGCAACCCGAATTTCACAGAGACGCTTCTGTGACTATAAAGTACCTAATACCTATGTTTTTTTCACGTTCAGCTGTCACTTGGGATCTTCTAACATCTGAAGAAGTGTCAAAGACCACGCACAATGAGGAAAGGTCTCAGGGTGCTCTGAGCCCTTGGCCTCTTTATGAGAGTAGGGCTTTTGTTCCTTTAGAGTTTCTGTCATGTTTTGAAACATATCGTGTTATTTTGCACTGCCGTGAACATTTGTTTTTAATTAAATTTCTTCTTTTTTGTGTGTCAGTTTTTATTAAGAATTTGCCATAACAACATTATTTGCTGTTCTTACTGCCACATAATGATCCTCAGGAAAAGAGGGAGAAAAAGATGTATGGATAGTTTGAGTTTGTTCTAACCCTTTCCTTGTGAAAGTTATGCACGTCCTGTTATTAAAGTCATATAATGTAACGATGGGAGGTACTGATAACTGAAATCATTATAACACTGATTGATGACATGGAATGGTAAACTGCAATAAATGATGCTTCTATTATTTGATGTTTATTTTTTAAGATGTTGTCATGAGGGTGAATCAGAACAAATCTCAAATATTAAAGGTGGACCCTGACGGATGAGGTTTTTGCAAGAAACACGTCGAGATCACCAGAAAGACAGCCTTTTCAAGGATCGGAACACTTACTTTGCTCTAGTTTCCTATAAATCAAACAGTCAAAACGGCGATTCCTCCTTGGCGGAGATGCCGGAGAGAGAAGCCATTTTGGACAGGGTGGGTGGAGGACAGTCATTGTTGTTGAAGCTTTTTCATTTTTTGTAGTGCATTTGTTTTTAAATCGATCTATTTTCTTTGTTGTGAGTGAAACTCCTTTAGGTAAACTATATAAAATCTAAAAAATAAGTAAATAAAAAGGCTTGTGTTGTGAAAATTTTGTGCAAACGATTTGGTCTAAACTCAGGCAGCCATTAGAAAAGAAAAAGGCACATGTCTTCTCTTTTAATGAAAGAATCTGACTTCCAGCACCTCCGCCAAGGAGGATTTGACGGTTTGATTTTTAGGAAACCGGAGCAAAGTGAGTGTCGCGATCTCTGTGAAGGGTGTTTTCCTGGTGATCTCGACGTGTTTCTTGCAAAACTCATCCGTCAGGGTGCCCCTTTAGGCACCTTTACTTGGTGAATATATATTGATGATCACAATGGTAATAACTAAATAAGGGTGTAAGCGCATATATACGGAAACCCATGCGCACTTCCCACCCACCATCTGCAAATAAAGTGATTTCCCCCCCCCCCCCCCCCCCCCCCGCATTCTTTGTCTCAAGCGAGATCCTGTGAATTTTTTACTATTGTTTGATGAGACAAAGAATGCGAGTTGACATCTCCGACATGCTAATTTCATGACCATTGCACTCTTTGATGTCTTAGGAAAGTGGACAAATGATCAGCATCACCATGCAGTGCTTGAATCCAGCACTGTTGAGGGGCTAAGATTTCGTGTGATTTTTTTTTAGGTGGACTCCATACTTTCATTGTGCCTTCACACACAGTCTTCAAATTTGGCATGTATGGTCAGGGTCATGTTCTGTATCAGTGGGCAAACTTTCATGTAGATACCTTGATTAGATCCTGAGAAACAAAAATGATCAAAAGTTGACCCCCAAAAAGCGCAGTGTGCCACCTGTTAACTCGCTCGGGACTGGCTGAATTATTTCCCCTTGTTCTGTGGGGACTGGGCGTTTGACTTGGTTCGTAAAATAATCACCAAAACCAAGTTATGAAGAGTTAGGCATCAATATTTTCAGAAAAGATTAGCAACACCATGCACTAAACGATCGTAAAATATCAGATTCCTTACCTTCGTCGTTTGTCTCCTATTGACGAAAACAGCTAACACATAAAAAGACGGAAATTTCACATTCTGATCTTTGACCCCCCTCTACAACCAAATCTGAATGTAAACTATGCAATGATTGGTTGATTTCAAGAGAGGCAAGGTCAAAGAAAACTGAAAGTAGGTTATGACTTCGCACCGGAAAGCTGGTTACACGCCAGAAATCAAAAACTCTTGAAAACTCTTATGAGCCGGAGCCGTGCCATTCGTCTTAAATGGTTGTGCAAGCCATGAGCCGGATCCGGCTCATTCGCCTCGGATGAGTTAAAGCATCGCATGTGTGTTGAAAAACGTTACCCCCCTCGTGAGATGCAACGGACCACCAAGAATGTCAAAAAATACATGGCGCTAGAAAGAGTTAAAAAAAACCATGTTGATACCAATTTGAAGTCTTTAGATATTATTGAATTTGAAGCAGTTGTTGTTGTTGTTGTTATCCTACTCAGCGATCATGACATGTAACACTGTACATGCTATCTCTGCGGCACAGTTTTGGATCAGAGTTTGGCAATAATAATGGGTGATGGGACTTGACAGGGTTTTGAGAGTGAAGTATGACAGGGTGGATTATTATTGATTGATTTTCTATATGTGTTTGTGTGTGTGCTGTTCTTTGTTGCAAGGGTGCAACTTTTCCTGGTCTACAAGGATTTCCTGTTTTTGAATTTTACCAGAAAAGGAAGTTCCTTTTTCTTTTCATTTGTCAAACAAGATCTTTGTGTGTCTACTGTATTTTTCAAACACTTTAAAATAAGCGTTTGTATAAATTGTGGAAAAAGCAAACAAAAATACCTTCATAAATAAATTTTTGCTTCAGCGGCAGGGGGACATTACCCCTGGACCCCGGCCTTTCAGGTTTTTTCATTTTGTGTAGTTACACCCATGTTGTTTTTCTTGTGTTTTTTTAATTTTATTTGACTGCCCTAGTCATTTATCTGTCTCAGTCAGGGTTCGCACGGCCTTTGAAGGTCTTTGAAAGTCTTTGAGAAATGGAGTGCCATTTTCAAGTCTTTGAAAGTCTTTGAGAAATGGAGTGCCATTTTCAAGTCTTTGAGAAATGGAGTGCCATTTTCAAGTCTTTGAGAAATGGAGTGCCATTTTCAAGTCTTTGAGAAATGGAGTGCCATTTTCAAGTCTTTGAAAGTCTTTGAGAAATGGAGTGCCATTTTTCTTTGAAAGTCTTTGAGAAATGGAGTGCCATTTTTGAAAGTCTTTGAGAAATGGAGTGCCATTTTCAAGTCTTTGAAAGTCTTTGAGAAATGAAGTGCCATTTTCAAGTCTTTGAAAGTCTTTGAGAAATGGAGTGCCATTTTCAAGTCTTTGAAAGTCTTTGAGAAATGAAGTGCCATTTTCAAGTCTTTGAAAGTCTTTGAGAAATGGAGTGCCATTTTCAAGTCTTTGAAAGTCTTTGAGAAATGGAGTGCCATTTTCAAGTCTTTGAGAAATGAGAGTGCCATTTTCAAGTCTTTGAAAGTCTTTGAGAAATGGAGTGCCATTTTCAAGTCTTTGAAAGTCTTTGAGAAATGGAGTGCCATTTTCAAGTCTTTGAAAGTCTTTGAGAAATGGAGTGCCATTTTCAAGTCTTTGAAAGTCTTTGAGAAATGGAGTGCCATTTTCAAGTCTTTGAAAGTCTTTGAGAAATGAAGTGCCATTTTCAAGTCTTTGAAAGTCTTTGAGAAATGGAGTGCCATTTTCAAGTCTTTGAAAATTGGCTGTGGTCTGTGAAAATTGTGAAATGGTTTGTGAAAAAGTCATTGACGCCATAATTTTGTTTGTTTGCTTCCAGAATTAAGAAAGAAGCCATTTAATTTGGTTTATTTTCTTATATCCGCGGTTCGACGATGCAGTTCTGTCTAGCAGACATCCTCGATTTGTTGAGAGTTACTTCCCTTCGCTATATCTGGGTCTTTTGGCTACACAGGTGCAACTTGAATGATCGTGATCGAAGCAATCGTCATCAAATAATGAAAAGAATGGTGTTTTTTTCAGTTTATAAACTTTATTGGGATTGTATGTCATAAGAAGGTCTTTGAAAATAGGATAAAGGGTCTTTGAAAAGGTCTTTTAAAGTTTGTGAATTTTGGTATGAAAAATCCGTACGAACCCTGTCAGTGTCAAATTGTGTACAAAATACAGTAAGCCAAATTGTAAAAGTTGTACTTTTTTTGTTTGTTTGCTATTTATCATCAGGTACATGATATTATATTTGTCGCACAAACTCGGTTATTTTTTCATACATATGATTTATTTGTTGTGGACATTACACATACATATTTGGGGGGGGGGGGGGGGGGGGGGGCGTGGGAGGGGGGGACGTGAGAAAACTAAATGGGGGAGCAACTGTTTTGTTGTTGCTACAGAGTGGGGGGGGGTGGGGGATGAAATAGTGTGACGGGATATGAATGCTGCTCGTTAGTTAAAGAGAGAAGAAAAGAAGAATTAAAAATAAAATCAACTGCTGCTTACACATTTTGAAACTTGAGCACTATATATGAGTGCCACTTGTTTTGATAAACAAAATATGAGAGAGAGAGAAAAGACCCTTATGCTGCTTATGCTTTGATAATTGATGTGCATCATTATGAAAGTATGAAATCAAAGGTGTTATTATATATATTATGAAAGTATGAAGTATGAAATCAAAGGTGTTATTAGATAACAAGGTTGGCATAACGTTGTGCAAAGATTCCTGTTCTAAAGCGGATTTTCAGTTGATGTGTCGTTTAATTTTTGTATCTTTTAATGAAAAAGCATTCTTTCAGAAACTGCCAAGAATTTTGTTAGGTTCAGCTGGTGCCATTCAATCAAATCATTGAGGAATCAGAAAACATTCATTTGCACCAAACTATGTTTGCCTAGTCAACAAAATCATCAAACCTTTTCAGGCTCTTCTCAATATTAATCATATATCCGAAACGGTTAATTTCTGTTTTCCTTGCTTTCCCTGTTAACTTCTTATGTGAAAGATTGAAACTCCCGATTGTTCATTAAAACCGCTTTGCTAACTTAGGGTCTGTGCACATTACATCCGAAATCCGCAATTCTGTACTGAACCCCATCCACTTATGTAAGAAAAGAGCTGATTCTAGGGCGTGGGATTGGTACAATCCCCCCCAAATCTGTTCCTTCCCGCAATAATTGGGTCTAAACACGGGTCGACGCCCGCATATTTGCAGAACTGCCCGCACTTTTTACCTATCGCTGTGGGAATTCTTTATGCCGAAAATTATCTGCCCTTTGTCTCGTGCCCTGAGATGCGAACGCCACCTACTTAAGATTATCGCCCTTGCCTGTCATGAAGTAGTAGTACATAGCCACAGAAAATTATCTGCACCTGACTCGTCATAGGTGGCATGAGCAGTTCGGGCCTAAAATTATCACCCTTTCGTGTCGGCAAGGAGTAGTATAAGGCCCCATTAGCAACCAGGGCCTGTATTCACATTGAGATAGCATGAGACTTGGCATGATGCTAACTTAGAAGCTCTTCCAATGTCCTATAGGATTTAATAGGACTTTTGGAAGAGCTTCTAAGTTAGCATCATGCTAAGTCTCATGCTATCTCGACATGAATACCGTCCCAGGGCCTGTATTCACATTGAGATAGCATGAGACTTAGCATGATGCTAACTTAGAAGCTCTTCCAATGTCCTATAGGATTTAATAGGACTTTTGGAAGAGCTTCTAAGTTAGCATCATGCTAAGTCTCATGCTATCTCAATGTGAATACAGGCCCTGTCTAGCTATTTTCTGTCAGTAAATTGTCTGCCCTATAAGAAAAATGTGAACATAGCCAAGTAAGCTAAAGAACCAAAACATTTTTCGCCGATTTAACCCTTTCGCCACCAGCCATTTTTCAGCGAAAACTTTCTGTCAAACTTACTTGGGCAAAGAAAAGTTGGTGTCTACAATACTGTTAGCCCCCCTATAACGTATCAAATAAGGCCTTTCCTTAAGGCCTTCGCACACTAGCATCAGGCGTCAATTGTTTCTCAGAGCAACGCCTTGACGCGTTGACGCCTGCATCACAGCACACATTGTAGCGAGGCAGTGGTATTCTCACACACGACTCTTGTCGCTTCGCCTCTTGTCGCTCGAACTTCCTTATTTGGAAAGCAAGGAAAGATTACTCTAGCGTCAAACTTCCTCCTAGAAACAACAGTATTTTTTTCTTCAATCTGAGTTATGGTCCTTCCGTCCGTTGTGATTGGCTAGTTTCACGATCTCTGCGATCTTGAGCATCAAAATTAGAGCCGCATCTATTCTCGAGCAACAAAAAATCGCGCAGCTACGCATCAAAAATCCTGCTGCGCCGCAAATCTCTCACACACAAGCGGCGTATGAAACTGCGCCTTGCAGCAAAAAATCGCCGCGATCTCGAGATCTTGACGCTAGTGTGCGAAGCCCTTTACCAAATCTCCCAAACTTAACAACATAAGGCCCTTGGATAACGGATTGTAATTTTATGCCTTTTAGTGACGAGGGCATTAAGTCAGTGTGGTGCAGAAATGCGACATCGGCGGTGAAAGGGTTAATGATAAAGTATCAGTGGATATAAACTTGCCAGCATCATGGATATCGTAAATTATTTTCGGCTGTTCCATTTATCGGTGGTGCCCATGACGATGTAACTGATAAAATCTGGACATTTTTGTTGGCCCAATTTCATCAGAATGTGATAAATTGGAATGGGAATGGAGGGCCCGTGCTGTGCATTTCTCTGTTCAGTGCTAAGATGCATGATGTAGTTTGCGTACAAAATTAGTCGTTAAAAATCTCAGCTGTTTGCGGAAAACGTGGGAGTGTTGGATGTTGCTGCAAAGTGTTTTTTTGTTTTGTTGAATGTTCTTCCTGTGATAATTTGATGAGGATAGGTGGAGGGGGGGGGGGGGGGGGGGGGGGGGTATGTGTGTGTAATGCTTCAGTACCTTGTGTCTTCCATTTCTGCCTTGCGTTTGATTTGTGCGTGAGTGTGTGTTCTGCTGTGTGTATGTGTGTGCATGCATGTTTGTGTATGTGTGTTCTGCTGTGTGTATGTGTGTGCATGCATGTTTGTGTGTGTGTGTGTGTGTGTGCATGCAAGTGTGTGTGTGTGTGTGTGCATGCAAGTGTGTGTGTGCCAAAAACAACAAAAATGTATGTGGTTGTTGACATTTTTGTGCCTAAGGCGATAATGAAGAAAATTTGGGAGGTTATAATGGAGAGAGATATTATTTACTTGGCTTGGTGTGTGTGCTAGTTTTAGAGCGACAGAGATTGTGTGAGAGAGAGAAAGAGAGAGAGAATCCTGTCCAAATCATCTTGCTAAAGGGCCGGCTACACATCAACTAATATCGTACGATACGATTCGATCATGTGGTCTCGAAGAACAAATTTGATTCGCGCTTCGAGACCACATGATCGAATCATATCGTACAGTCGTATGACATTCCCTTAATTGAAATTTGCGGACTATGAGCCGCAACTTTTATTTTTAAATACCCCCCCCCCCCCGCGTTCATTTATGTGTGTTGTTCATGCATACATCACTACTTGTGTGCATGCATACATGTGTGCTGAACAGGCATCAGATTTGTCAGAGGATTCAACATTTCTGACAGAGAATTGGCTTCTCTTGTCGGAGGTTTTGGCTTTTGATTCAGTGTTATCTTTTCTGTCAAATAGCATTTTAAGGTGATTTATCACCATATTACGCCTTTATGGTCATGTTGGGAACTTGTTTCAGTGTCGTCCCTCTTCAATCTAGGGCCTTGAAGGCCCTTTTACCTCAGTTTTCAGAGGATTGGACTTCAGCCTATTCTGATGCCGGGCGCATAAGATAGTTGTGTTGAAGGTTAAGTCTCATCTGAAGTGAATTAATGAGATAATTTCTCTTATAGTGCTTGCTTGTTTTGACAGAATTGTTCACATTTTTTATGCTTCCTTGGTTCGAAATTTCTTTGAATTTGCTTCATTGACACATAGGTGACCCGGCACCACGAAAGGGACATTAAGTGTCAAAATAACCATTCTGAGAAAATGGCACAGTTAGAAACTTCAATCAATCCTCCTTCAAATGGCATAGGAACCATTCTTGAAACTTTTTCCTTTTAAAGATATGACCATTTAAAGTTGGTAGAGTGACTGTCGGCCATTTTGAGAAATCACAGTCTGAAGTTTAGCCTAGCTGAAGAAAATGCACCAACTTACTCATTGTGAAGCACTTTTGTGAGTATTTAGAGACCATAACAAAGACTGTCCTTTATAAATATCAAAGATGAGATGTTAGAGAGCACGAAAATACCCATAACTCAAAATTGATCAAAAATTTTATTTTTGACTTTGCAAGCCTGTTGTGAGAAACTAGCCCAGCGACTTAATGTCCCTTTCTTGGTGCTGGGTCACATATATTGTTAACATCATTTGATTTGATTTGAATCGTCTGTAGATACAAATGTTTTAGTCAGTTTCGTTTTGAGTTTTATCCATAGATGGAAATATTAGTCAGTTTTGTTTCATTTGTTTTATCTGGAATTAGCCGGAATTTGTTTTAGACAGTTTTATTATACTGTAGACTTTCTTTTCTTTTTCTTTCTTTAAAAAAAAAATGGCTGAATTGATATGCAGAATGTTTGTTTTGTTCCATTTGTTGTTGATAGACCATTGATGATTTTGTTTTCAATGTGGATCTTTATTTCCTTATTTTGGGGGCTTCTTTTTGGGGGGTTTACAGTCTTTTGATTTGTATGCTAACATTATGCTATTTTTCTTTCGCCAATTGAAATGCGTTTTCTATCTGTTTTCCTTGATATTATTTACGTTCCGTTAGCAATATTTTGTCAGATGTATTCCAGGTTCAGCTTTTTGTTTGATTATTTGCCGATTGCAGTGTTTCCAGAGAAGTCTCACATGCAAAGCTTTGTTTCTTTCTTTTCGTTTTTGTTTTGGGTTTTGGTTTGTTTTATTTTATTTTGTTTGTTTTTGTTTCTAACTTTGTTAGATGTTTTCTATGGTAAGTTTCGTTTGATTGTTTTCATTTCCAATAATTTGTCCAATCTGTTCAATGCCATAACACGTATACAGTTTGTGTTTTTCCTGGTAATCTTTTCACAGCTGCAGTCATTCTTTAATGTTTATTACATACTTGTGGGTTTCCTGCTACTTCTTTTATAGTTATAAATACTTGTTCTTCAAAGACAGGTTGTTTGGTTTTCCTCCGCGATTCATTTTCAGATTCTGTTTTTGGCCATGTGTAATCTTATTGCTTTGATGGACACATTTATAGAAAACAATATATGTTTCGTTTGGTTTATAGAAACTAAGTCATTAGTTAAGTTTAAGAACAAAATTTTTTTTAAAAAAATTGTCTTTTTTTTTAACACCTTTTAATAGTTGCTCAAAAGAAAATGATCTTTCCCTCTTCTTTTTTTAATTTCAAGGATGTTCGTTTATTTTCCTCTGGTTATTGGTTGTTGTTTTTAAAGGTTTAGCTACAGAGCAGGTTTAGTGACTGTTGCCCCACACATGTATTGAGCTCATCACGTGAACATTGTGATGGTCAATTTTATCGCAGCTGATATCATCGTGAATCTCACAATCATGCCTATAGCCTATTCAATAGCACAAATGATTAACAGTGACACACATATGCAGCAGCTTCATAGATCTGGCAGTCTAAGTTTAGCATGTCCATAACCTTAGTTTCGACAGGTGTTAAACAGGAAAGAATCTCCTTTGTGTACCAGATAATAATGTATTATTTTTCAAAAAAATGTTCGAAATACTATTTTGGGGGGAGGGGGAACTTGAAATATAAGAAGGGTGTAAAATGCAAAGCTAAAATGGTATATTCATACCTGCTTGGTCCGTTTCATTTTTATCGATATCTGCATAAAATTCTGGATTAAACATATTGGTAAATTGACATACAAAACAACAGACTAGAAAACGCTGTCAAGACGCAAACTTGTTCATTAAAGACCCAGCACGTTGCGTGTCAAAATCACGGTTTTCACGTGTTTTCCCATAAGAGGGAATGTCACACGTGACGTGGGGGGTCTTTAAGAATTGTACGTGTGTGCTGAGTCAAGTGTTTCTGGACCAAAGTGTAATCACTATTGTCAGCTCTGCTCAACAAGAGTGGCACAGTGGTAGCGCGTTCGCTTTGTGTCAAGTAAACCCGAGTTCTAACCTGGGTACAGGGGATTTTTCCTCTCACTTTGCACTAGGACCTTACGGTCTGAACGTGGAGTCTTTCAGATGAGACGATAAACCGAGGTCCTGTGTGCCCATGCACTTAGCATACTTTAAACCCAGTGGCAACGAAAAAGTGGTTATTTGGTAAAATTTACACCCCCCCCCCCCCCTCATCAGTCACATAAAAAAAAAATTTTTGGCTGCGACGCGCTCTCCAGGTGGGCGCAACCCGAATTTCACAGAGACACCTCTGTGACTAGAAAGTACCTAATACCTGATAATACCTAGTACCTAAAAAAAAGATGTCTTCATCCAGTTAACCAAAAGAAGAAAGTTTTACTTTCCAATGAAATCCTACAAAGACTTTGGGAAGTCGTGGGTACATCATCTTGCAATTATGCCTTGGTTTTTTCCTCTTTTTGGCTCACTCATGTTAGCGAAGTTAACACGAAGTGAGTCTATAGTATGATAGTTGTTTGGTTGTGTGTGCGTGTGTTGCGTCCATGGTCTAATCTCCAAACTTTAATGTTGGCATTTTCTCGGGAAATAGAAGGCATACATTGTTGAAACTTTGCACACATATAGATGTCTATGCAAGCTTTCAAACAAGCATGATTTGAATAATTAAATACTTAAAACAACACTGTAAACAGATAACAAACAGATAACATTTTAGGTTAGAGAGTATTCAACAGGCAACATGAGTTAAGAAACTCATCAACACTGAAAGCCTCAATAGCTCATTGGTAGAGTGTCTGTCTGTCATACCAATGGGTCCGGGTTCGATTCTCGGCACGGGTACTTTTTTTAAATTTTTAGTTGTATCCATTAACGATAGTTTTATTTGTACTTTAAAATTTTATTGGCAATCTTGTACTTTAGACCCCCCCCCCCCCCCCTTCAATCTTTGTTGTTTGTTGTCCCACATGTGCCTGTTCGAGTGAGCCTTGAAGGCTTTGCCTCTTGTTTTTTCTCTGTATGTCAAAATGTTGGTCAGATTACTTACACATTCAGATCAGGTTTGTACAAAGAAAAATCCCAGGCTAAAGTTTCTATGCATATAAGTAATATTTAGTGGGGCTGGGGTCATTTTGGGTTTTTTGTTTGCTAGTTTATTAGATTGATTAATCATAATATAATTTTCAAGTATAATGTAGTACATGGTTACCGTAATTTACGGCCCATAAGGTGACACAGCGCATAAGGCGCACCCCCTGATTTAATTTTTTTTTCGTAATTTGAACAAAGATGGGGCACATAAAGGTGCAAAGAAACCAAGGGAAAAAAAAAAAAAAGGAAGAACGAAACGATCAGCGAAAGTAACATCATTACAGGGCCAGTGACGGAAGTGGAAGCCTAACAAACAAAAATACAATGGAAATGCCATCCGTTTTGTCTTGGGCATGATGAGGGTTGTTTGATCCGATCAGTGCTAGGTCTATTGCTTGTGATCACGGAAGAGATACGATCGTGAAGCGAAAGTGCAACGTGAGTGAACTGTTGTCGGTTTGTTGTGGAAGCTACCAGAGCATGGTGAGTTGTTCATTTCAACTCTCGACCCCTTTACTTTTTTCTGTTTAGAGTATAGGAAGGGCGCATGCGCCGGATTGGGCGCAGGGGTCAAAGTTCAATAATAAAATAAGTTGCGCCTAATAGGCCGTAAATTACGGTACCTATTATTTTGATTGAATGATTTGTAAATGTGAGTGTGTACGTGCGTGTGTGTGTTCAAGTGAAATGTTTTGAATCCCAATAATTAGTACTGGTATAAAAACCTAGCAGATTATAATTAATCAGCAAAAAATCTCCCTGTAAGCAGACCCTACAAATTTGTTGTTGTTTTCTTTTTGTTGTCAATGTTGTCGTTAAAATGTGTTCCGTTTCATTGAAATGATGACCAAGTCTCTCCGGGGGGACTGTCCCAATATTTCGCACAGAAACAGCCTGTGAGATTTCCACAACACATTTCCAGTAAAATAAATTCAGTTGTGGGGAACACACAAACCTGTTTCTCTTCACAGAACATGACTGTCTTGATAGTCTGTACATTTATGTAGCGCTTTGCTTCAAATGAACCCAAAGTGCTTTACAATCGAATATTCATCAACAAGTAGATGACAAAAATAGTGTTTAAGAATGACACAAACCAGCAACAATGCATATACAAAGCAACTCTCTCTCTCTCTCTCTCTCTCTCTCTCTCTCTCTCTCTCTCTCTCTCTCTCTCTCTCTCTCTATCTATCTATCTATCTGTCTCACTCACTCACTCACTCACTCACTCACTCACTCACTCACTCACTCACTCACTCACACACACACACACACACACACACACACACACACACACACACACACACACACACACACAAGAGATTTATTCATCTTTCATTCAGTAAGCCATAGCAACTGAGTTGCACGGACTGACCACATACACCAACACACATACACAAACATTAGAGGATACACATACAAATACACTCGCACACAACGTACGCACGCAGACACACACACACATACATGCATACAGACACACACATACACATGCATGCATATACAACACACACAAGCACACACGCACGCATGTACGTACTCATGCATGCTTCTTGAGAAGGCTATCACCTTGCAAAGGAATTTCATGACATAATAATCCTTTAAAAAAACAAAATTTTCAAATAACCTTTTTAGGACATTTTGTTCTTTAGCAGTTTGTTCTTTCCTTTAGCATTTTGTTTGACAGCAATGGAATTTCACATGGTTTGTTGTTTTCTCTTTGATATGATTATATGTTTGTGTTTATGTTTTTAGCAGCTTTCTCTTTTAAATGTATGTATTGAATTAATGTGTCAACAAATTGTCATAACAAAAAGATGGTTTTTAAGTTTTTAATCGACACCCGTGAAAAAAAAAAGCCAAGCTGTGATGTCGATCGTTTCTACTTTCTCCCCAAAAAAAATCCTGGCAAATTTCTTTTTCTTCTCGTATTTTGGCAAGTTTTATATTTACTGGGTGTTTTTTTTAGGTTTTTTTACCCCTTAAAAGTCTCACTTGTTGCTTTTTCTTTCAAACAAAGCTCTAACAGACTCGATCTCATTCTAGTGGAAAAAAGAAAGTGTTTGGATGAAAGAAAGGTGTGAAAGTGAAAGAGCACAGTGGTAGCGCGTTCACCTCGTGTCAAGTAAACCCGAGTTCGAACCTGGATACAGGGGACTTTTCCTCTCACTTTGCACTAGGTCTCACGGTCTGAACGTGGAGTCTTTCGGATGAAACAATAAACCGAGGTCCTGTGTGCCCATGCACTTAGCACATGTTAAACCCAGTGGCAATGAAAAAGTTGTCATTTGGTCAAAATTTACCCCCCACCTTCCTTCCTCATCAGTCACACAAAAATCGCATTGGGTGGTGCGCTTCTGGTTGCGACACGCTCCAGGTGGGAGTAACCCGAATTTCACAGAGACGCCTCTGTGACTATAAAGTACCTAACACTAATACTTAATAAAATCAGAAAAGGAAGGGTCTGCCCCAAAGATTTTACAGAGATTTTCTGCTTGACAAAAGTGAAACAGTCCCTTGTGTAAACTCGGTGAATGAAGAGTGCTTATAGATTATCTGATGTTGTGAATAAGTGATGTACAATATCTATATACCATATTTTTCGGACTATAAGGCGATACTTTTTTTTTCAAGACTCAGACCCCTGTGCCTTATAATGTGACTGATGAAATAGTAAGAAAATATAATAACAAAATCTGAAATTTTGGTAAAATTTGGGGGGATGCGCTTGTAGTAAAACAAATACAGTATTTTTTTTAATATTTATTAATCTTTTTAAGGTGTTTTGATCAAGGATGTGTGTGTGTGTGTGTGTGTGTGTGTGTGCATGCCTTTCTGTCTGTGCACTTGCGAGCGTGCATGTGCATGTGTGCACACGCTTCTGTTTGTATATATGTGTCACGGGAAAATTTGGAATCTTCCCCAGAAAAATCAGAATTCTGAATTTTCCCGGGAAGATTCTGATTTTTCCCAAGGCTGGGAAGATTCCAAATTTTTCCGAGAAAATTCCGAATCTTCCCAGCCTTGGGGAAATTTGGAATTTTCCCAAGCAAGTAGCTGCATGCCATAGAAAATGAAATAAATCGGTGGAGAGAGAAGAGAGAAGAGAGAGAGAGAGAATGAACAATGTTATAATGAACAGGGCCATCTGCCCATGTCAAAGTTAACAGTGGACAGGGGGAATTGCTAAATCAAACAAAAAAGGGAAAAATCCATTACACAAGAAATTAAGTAAGTATTAAACATCCTCATTCATAATTACACTTAGCCTCGCCTATCTGCGCAGATCATGAAGCGTGAGAGAGAGAGAGAGAGAGACAGGCAGACAGACAAAGACGGGAGAGAGACATGGAAGAGTGAGGCATGCTGATAGGCGGAGAAGCATAGATTTGTTTAGATTTCACTTATCCAGTGTCGGCCCATTATATTATGCTCTACGTTTCCAGAACAGGTTTCGAGTTTTTAATGAAAACAAAAACATAGAGTCCAAATTATTACATTTTTGTAGTGATCACAATGCAATTTACAGAAATACATTAGGTACTCGTGCACAAGCATATCTAATTATCAATTATGGATTTGTATCTTATATGTCGAATATTCCACATCAAATATAGCTAAGAATGAAATGTTTTATTGGTAAATTACTGTATGAAATATAAATAATGTATCAATTAAGCCTATATCAGATTTTAACGATACCTTTCCATGACAAAAAGTTCTTTGCAGGTGTTCCATAATGTTTTGTGAAGTGTTTAATCTGACAGCAAAAAGGAGAGGACATTAAAATTGTGCGAGGGCACATCTCTTCATCTACCTCGCTGCCTGTCAATCTGTCTGTCTGTCTGTCCATGTATATGAATATGAATCACAATGTCGTGTTGCTTCGCTTCACACTTCGAGACAATAAAACCATCTCTAACTAACTCTCTCTCTCTCTCTCTCTCTCTCTCTCTCTCTCTCTCTCTCTCTCTCTCTCTCTCTCTCTCTCTCTCCCTCCCTCTCTCTGCCTGTCTGTCTGTCTATATTTCTCGCTCTCTCATAGTTATAGGTTGTGGGTGGGGGTGTGCGTGCATGCGTGTGTAAGTACTTGTGTGTGTACAAGTGTAAGTGCATATGGTTGGATGCAAGCTTATCTTTATTAACATGTGTTCTGATTTATGTTTTATATTAATTGGATTTTGTTATATTTGACTGTTACATACAGCATTATGAATCATTTGATATTGATGTTTATTTATCATTATCATCATTATTATTATAACTTTTATTACTTTTGTTTGTTAATATTCCTGTCGTCATTGACTGCTATGCTTATTCAGTTCGTCCTATTTAACATTTCAGGTTTCAAGTTTCTCTCTCTCACACACAATTCATTTAACTTTGTTGTAAGCTTGCGAAAATTCGGAATTTTCCCAGGCAAAATCAGAATTCAGATTTTTATCAAGACCAATTCAGGAAAAATCAGAATTCCAAACTCAGGAAGATTCTGAATTATCCCGGGAAAATCCCGGATTCCAAATTTTCCCGTGACATATGCATGTGTGTGTGTGCGCCTCCATGTGCATGCATGCATGAGTGTGTGTGTGTGTTGTTCATACCATTTTTGTGTCATTGTAAAGAGTACATGGAACTGAAAAAGTATGTGCTACAGAATGTTTCTTTATTTATAAACCTCATCAAATGTTTGGGGTTTTATATGTTTTCTGGATCTGCATCACAAAATGTTTTACAGATCAAACCGTGTTTGAAAATTTCATCCAGCCATAGGTTTAATTTCAAGCATCCATTTTGTTGTTCCAAAGCTTCCGTTTTAGAACACAATGTATGTATTATGTAAAAGTGAAGTGATTATCTTGTCCTGTTTTATTTGATTGGTGCTGAATTAAAGTTTTTTGCTTTCAAATTAACAAGTTTTGTTTATTATGACATCTTGATTCTTCCCAATTGGCCACTGCAAAGAACACCTTTTGCAAGAGTGAATGCCCTTGGTGGGTGGGGGAAGATGGTTGAGTACTGACCAAACAAGGGCATAACTCTCGCTAATAACCCTATTTGTGGCCACTTAATGGCTGCCTTTTGCAAGAGTGAATTCCCTTTTGGATACTGATCAACAAGGCCTTAACTCTTGTCGTCAAGGGCGTTAATAACCCTAGTTGCAGTGGCCAATACCCCTAAAGATCATTGCTTATGTTTAATATAAAGAATAATGAAATGTTTGTCATGTACGTTGTACAAATCAATGTGAGTGAATATTGAAAATCAAGCATTCCATATTTGTTTTCGTTTGAGTGCTGAGTATTTTTGCTTCCTTTTTTATTTGATGGATTTTTTGTCTGGAAGACACGCTGTCTTTTCAGTTTGTTTGGTTTTTGTTTTTCTTTTTGGTGACTTTATCCAGCGACATTTTATTTTTCTGAAAATAAATTAGTTGAAACTGCATACTTTCTCAATGGCTTCGATTGTTGTGTCACAGTGAGCATGAAAAAATGATGATGACGATGATGATGATGATGATGATGATGGTGGTGATATGATGATGGTGGTGGTGGTTGTTGATGATGATGATGAAGAAGATGATGGTGGTTGTCATATGATGATGATGGTTGTGATATGATGATGGTCGTGGTGATATGATGAAGATGATGATGTTGTGATATGATGATGATGAAGAAGATGATGATGGTTGTGATATGATGATGATGAAGAAGATGATGGTGGTTGTGATATGATGATGATGATGGTGATGATGATCCATACAAAAGCATACTCTGGTGTGCCTTATAATGTTGATCAAAACAAAAAGAAGAAGAAAAATTGGACTAGAGTGCCATTGAGCTGGTAAGATCAATATTAAAACATGTATAAGAAGTACAATGGTGAATACATAACAACAAGCACATGCCATTCTGTTTGTTCCTCATCATACTGTTCTCTCTCTCTCTCTCTCTCTCTCTCTCTCTCTCTCTCTCTCTCTCTCTCTCTCACAAAGATTAGAAAGGGCAGGAGATTATGTGGACTAGAGTGCACGCGCCTGCCATTGAGCGTGCTTTTCTTCTGTGTATTTGAACTTATGCTCTCCCCCCCCCTCTCTCTCTCTCTCTCTCTCTCTCTCTCTCTCTCTCTCTCTCTCTCTCTCTCAAAGATTAGAAAGGGCAGGAGAGAGGGAGGGAAGGGGATCGAACTAAGAGGATTAAAGTAAAAAGTTATAAAAACACGCTAATGGGAGGGAATTTGGGAGGTGCGAATAAGTCCATTTGCGCTACTTTTCCTCTATACAATTTGCGCGAACATGAAGTATACAAGTTTGCGCGACTTTCCCACATGTGTGGAGTGGCACGGTGGTAGCGCGTTCGCTTCGTGTCAAGTAAACCCGAGTACTGGGGATTTTTCCTCTCATTTTGCACTAGGCCTTGCGATCTGAACGTGGAGTCTTTCGGATGAGACGGTAAACCGAGGTCCCGTGTGCCCATGCACTTAGCACACGTTAAGCCCAGTGGCAACGAAAAAGTTGTCATTTGGTCTAAATTTAAATGGAAGATCAACAAAGAGAACTACTCAAGATTTACGGCCAGAGATCAAAAGATTCGGAGAGCCGTTCTTCTCTGACAGCCGTGCCTACTTCTTTTTTTGTGTGGCCAGTATCTTTTCTTGACCATGTATCGGCTTTTCCAGCTGGTGCCATTCGATGCAGTGCCTTGGTCATTTACCTCTCAGTAAGAGATTAATAGGTCAATACATCAATGGTCTTGGAGAGCCGTTCTTCTGAGAGCCGTGCATAGGGGAAGACGGGGTAAAAAGCCCATGGGCGGGTAAGAAGCCCATGCCAATTATCTCATGAAATAAAGCAAATTTCAGTCACGTTTTGCCCATGAGGCGAGTGTTAATGTTTAGCATTCATCTTCTGGGCAAATTTTACTGAAATTTTCTTTATTTCATGAGATAATTTTTACCCCGTCTTCCCCTACCTTTTTGATCAGTATCTTTTCTTGACCATTCGGCTTTTCCAGCTGGTGCCATTCGGTGCGGTGCCTTGCCATTGATCTCTTAGTAAGAGATTAATAGGTCAATACGTCAATGGTCTTGACCATTCAATCTTTTGCCCAGTCGGTAGGCCTACCACACGGCACCCTTCATTGTTTAGATGGACCCTCAAGCAACCATGTCGAAAGGATCAAAACCACCCTACAAAGTCGGTAAGACGTTTTTGTTTTTTTAATTTGGCAGTTAAACATTACGTGTTTGAATTGTGAAGTTCCCCCGTGGGGATAATGGGGGGGGGGGGGGGGGGGGGTGTCTTCCGTACACATAGTTCCCCCACCTTCTGGGTGTTCTGTGCTTCTAACTTCCTCTAATCTGTCTCTCTCTCTTTGACTCTGCCTTTTTCCTTGCTTTGTGTCATATACTATCTTTGTGACTTTTTGGCCCATTCTCTGCATTTTTTCACCAAAACAATCTTCCTTATAGTTCTCTCCTTTGAGCTCCTCCGAAATCGGAATGTGTCGGCTGAATGCAGCGAGGAGACCAGTGAAAACTGGAAAACGGGCACATACATACCCATTGTGGCCTTAAGGCCTGGGAACGGAGACAGAGAAGAAGAAGTATTGTGAAGAGTAGGCCTAAGCGTCACCCTTTTATATAATATCCAAGGGCATTAAAAGTAGTTCATAGAAAAATCCCCTGTACCCAGGTTCGAACTCGGTTTTACTTGACACGAGGCGAACGCGCTATCACTGTGCCACTCTGCACAATAGACCAGAAAGAATGAAATCCACATCAAGTGCATGTGTCATGCGCGTTTGAGCGACGAACTATATCGAAAGATAACTCACTTCCGGCTTAACATGATCGATCGATTTGCTTGCGTTGACGAGCGATCCACCGATGGTGCTAATATCGATCGATATTTGCGCCATCAGTGGATATAAAAATAGAGCTTATAAACGTATTCAAATTGTTTTTTAATGATCATCGATGATGATGACAACTTTGTTTTTGCACGTTCGTGGCTTAAAAAAATGTAATTAAAAAAATAAAAATTAAAAAAACCCAGCCGAAACGTGTTGTTGGTTAGACTATGCAAACAGCAACCGCATGTGATTGTACTGTCGACAGCCAACTTCATTCTGCTGACGTTTTTTTGCTACGTTTTCTTGGTTTCAGGAATTTCTAACGCGCATAAAGCCCATAGCATAAATATGGCTGCTGTTGGTATAGTTGGTTGGTACAGCACGTTTCAACTTTTTTTTCAACTTTTTTTTTAAGCCACGAAAGTGTAAAAATAAAGTTGTCAAGTTGTCATAATGATCGATGGTCATTAAAAAACAATTTGAATACGTTTATAAGCTCTATTTTTTATATCCACCGATGACGCTAATATCGATCGATATTTGCTCGTCGGCGCAAGCAAATCTATCGATCATGCTAAGCCGCAAGTGGATATTTTTCGATATAGTTCATCACTCAAACGCTCAGAACACATGCATTAGTAGCATCAACAGAATCATAATGATGATCATCATGGGAGTAAAAGATGATTGCTTTTAGCTGACATCCTCTTCCAGAAATGGGCTGTCAAGAAATTCTTCAGAATGAGATGCCAGGCTCGATGATGATGATGTTGATAACAACTACGCTGACGATAACAATAATGATAACAATGATGATGATAAAGTTTGTTTTTCTTTCAGCGGACATCAGGCTTGCGGAGATGGGCCGTACAGCCATAGAGATCGCGCAGAACGAGATGCCCGGCTTGATGATGATGCGAGAGGTGTACGGCAAAGAGAAGCCGCTGAAGGGCGCTCGCATTGCGGGATGTCTTAACATGACCACGCCCGCCGCTGTGCTGATTGAAACACTAAAGGAACTGGGAGCAGAGGTGTATGGCTTCTTCTTTTCCCTATAGCAACCAGTCACTTCTGACTATTATGTCGCTGTAAACATTTGGGAGGATCTACTGCGCAAGACAACAAATTATCAACAAGAAGAAAGTGGACAGGAGAAAAATAACAAAAATAGAAAGCTTGGCCCAGCCAGCCAGGTCCCGCTGATCGGTCAATGCTTGTGACGGCATTTTCTTTTTCTGTCTCTCTGTGTGATTCTCTGTCTTACGCTACATGCAGCCATGCTTGAAGTTTTGACCGACTGTTATGATTTATAGTTTCATAGATCTATTGCAGTGAGAATTTGAAAAAAAAAATGCCACTGAAGCAATAGGCTATAAGTATGGGTTTTGTTAATTGTACTTAAAATGGTAATTTTGTTTTGAAAACGAATAATGCGCGTTCAAATAGTTCCTTTTTCCTTTTAAATAAAAAAGAGGCCCAGCCTTAAGGCACAACCACTTCATGATTCTCTGTCATGAGATGATCTAAACTCTGATTGTCCATTTCATGACTTCAAAAGTCACAGGTCAAGGTCAATGTTAATCAACAAAGTAATATTATCTTGCATCTTACCAAATTCCCTGAAGTAAAAACCTGTACTCTTGTACCTGTCTGTCTATCTGGCTGGCTGTCTCTGTCTGTCTTTTCTCTTTTTTTGTTTATGTCTGTTTTGTTTGTCTGTATGGCTGGAGTGATTTGTGAGGTGTTTTTTTACTAATTCAAAATCATTGCGATGCGAATGAGTTCATTGTTTCTTTCAGGTGCAATGGTCCAGCTGTAACATCTTCTCCACCCATGACTGCGCTGCTGCGGCGCTCGCCAAAACCGGTGTGCCTTTCATTTCTGTTTTTGTTTATGTTTGTTTTGTTTGTCTGTATGGCTGGAGTGATTTGTGAGTTTTTTTTTTTACTAATTCAAAATCATTGCGATGCGAATGAGTTCATTGTTTCTATCAGGTGCAATGGTCCAGCTGCAACATCTTCTCCACCCATGACTGCGCTGCTGCGGCCCTCGCCAAAACCGGTGTGCCCATGTACGCCTGGAAGTGGGAGACCGATGAGGAGTACGTCTGGTGTATCGAGCAGGTAGGGCAGTGCTGCAAACAGTTGGTCACATGATCTGATGGCTCTGGTGGTGGTCACTGGAGTTGCATGATGCGTGAGAATGATAGCGGAGAGCAGATGAATGATTGGGTGTGGTGTGAGAGTTACATATTTGTTTAAGTGTACATTTCTGTCTCATGTTTTAAATTAATGTGTTAATTTTGATGTTTTTTATATTATTTTACACGGTGGAAGACAATTGTCCATGTGCGTTTGTACAATGCCAACGGACAACAAAGAAACTTATAACTTATGACTTAATAGTATGACGTATGACTTAAATTATGTTAAATAATTATTTTTATGCTTCTTTTTATAATGTGTTTTTTGAAATGGTGTCTATGATGTGTATGTGAAAGGGGTGGGTGGGTGGAGATGAACGGCGTGATAATTCTTTATAATTTATTTTATATACTTCTTCATATTGTTTTGTAATAATGTTTTTCTTCTTGATTGTTTTCTCTCGTAATATTTGTAAAGTGCTCTGGGGATGATTTTTTTTCCATCGAAGAGCGCTATGGAAGCTTTATTTATTATTATTATTATTATTATTATTATTATTATTATTATCATTATTATTATTATTATTATGGAATCTAATATCTTTTAAATGACTTTCCAGACAATCCCTCGATCCCACCAACCTGTGCCATAGCAGATTTGAACCCCTGTTTTATACTTTATTTTTTACTCAGAGATTTTGTTGGGACTCGATCTATTATTACTAAAGGATGGAGAACAGAGGCCCAACAAAATCATGAACATTTCCAGACCCTGGTGTTCCCGGACGGTCAGCCCCTGAACATGATCCTGGACGACGGGGGTGACCTGACCAACCTGGTGCACGAGAAGTACCCCAAGTACCTGGACGGCATCAGGGGGCTGTCGGAGGAGACCACCACCGGTGCCCACAATCTGAACAGAATGGTGTCAGAGGGCACCTTGAAACTGCCCGCGATAAACGTCAACAATTCAGTCACTAAGGTACAGTGTTGTTCTGTTGGAGGAGTTGCATTATGTTGTGATACTTCCATTGGGTTGGATTGGGTTGCATTCCGTTATTTAGGATGATGGTTTGTAGGGGCATGCTGAAAGTGCTAAATGCTAAATGCTGAATGCATTTATCAATTCTGTAGTTGAAGTATTGTATTCTGTTATGTTGTGTCGTACTGTATGAGCGGGCGTTGAGTGAGCTGCCCAGAACCGAGCGAGGTGGAGTGTTCTCAAGGTCTATATCCTCCACTGGAAGCAACAGGCATAAGTAAGTTTTGCGTTGTATTCCCTAGAACATGGCCAGCGTCAAATATTTATTCAAGGAAAACATCACGACCACGTACTGCATGAAGTGGCATATACACAGGTTGTACAGAATGATGATTAGGTATTAGGTATTAGGTACTTTATAGTCACAGAGGCGTCTCTGTGAAATTCGGGTTTGCTCCCACCTGGAGAGCGCGTCGCAGCCAGAGGCGCGCCACCCAATTTTTTTTTTTTCATGCGATTTTTGTCACTGATAAGGGAGAGGGGGGGGGGGGGGGAATTTTGACCAAATGACAACTTTTTTGTTGCCACTGGGTTTAACGTATGCTAAGTGCATGGGCACACGGGACCTCGGTTTATCATCTCATCCGAAAGACTCCACGTTCAGACCGTTAAGGCCTAGTGCAGAATGAGAGGAAAAAATCCCCTGTACCCAGGTTCGAACTCGGGTTTACTTGACACGAAGCGAACGCGATACCACTGTGCCACTCTTGAAAGTTCTCTGAAACTGAATGAAAATGCTAGCCTAAGCTCAGTATTAGTGGCAATGACTCCGGCCCTAAAGTAGTCTATTCGTGCATTGTAGGGTCTGATGTTCGTCCGTCCAGAGGGACTCATGAAGACCATCCGTCAACAGTTCCAATATTAAAGGGTTCAGGATGTGGGGTGGGTACGAAGATGACTGATGAGTCCGACTCGATGCGGGCCTTGAAGGTTTTGTGACAGTGGGGACAGGAATGAGAGCTGAGGGGATCTATAATATAAATTAATAAATAAAAAATTGGAGTTGGAGTATTGCTGCTGCTCGTGCGAGTTTTTCGCGCTTCTCGACGTGCCTGGGCTGTCTCGATTCGGTGAGCCTCGAACTTGGCAGCTCCCTTGGTGACTGCACCATGCCATGCTGATCGGTTTTCGGCCAAAGTTTCCCAGGATAAAATGCTGATGTCAAAGTCCTTCAGGGACACTTTGAGGGTGTCCTTAACAATTGTAAGGTCTATGTCTTGTGAGAAAACACGCAAGTGTTCCAGGCTAGGCCAGGATGCAGTTTTGGGATTATAGGCCGATTTCTTTTTTATTTAGCCCACTTTATCCCGAGGTAATGTTAGTTCTTTGGGCTGGTTCTGGCTTGCAAAATGGCCAAATCATTATAATTGTTTTCTTGAATAATGTCATCAGGTCTTCATTTGGTCGA
>CM065695.1:38988888-39053888 GCA_017654935.2 Phymorhynchus buccinoides | reverse complement strand
AGTCTTGTCGTTGTTAAGTTGGAATTTGTTGTTAGTCATCCAAGCCTTGATGTCAGAAATACATGACTGAGTTCGTTCAATGATAGAAGGAAGCTGATCATGAGAGATATCGTCAGACCTGTAAACCTGATTGTCATCAGAAAAGCAGTGGTGGGAGATGTCATGGTGAGTAGCAATGTTATAAATAGGTTGTGTGTAAAGAACGAAGAGTCGTACATGGCGAAAGCCGATACGCGACGTTAAACTGAACTTCCAGAACGAAGAGAATGAGGCCCAGAACAGAACCCTGGGGAACTCCATACTCCAGACCAGCTGAGTGAGAAGAGAAGCCGTTAACAGAGACAAAGTTGCCCTTTAATAGCCGATGTGTGTGACTGTGTGTGTGTGTGTGTGTGTGTGTGTGTGTGTGTGTGTGTGTGTGCGTGTGTGCGTGTGCGTGTGTGCGTGCGTGCGCGTGAGTGCGTGTGTGTGTGTGTGTGTGTGTGTGTGTGTTGTGTGTGTGTGTGTGTGTTCTACAGTTCTTCAGTTGTTATAGGTCACGCCGTCTTATCGGACTATTAGTGACTTGGAGGTTGTGCAATGCTTTACTTTTTCTTTTTTTAATCTTTTTTTTTAAGAGAAAGAAAAGAAAAATAGAAAAATAATGAACAGATAAATACCGGTAGCGGTCCCCGGGGGCAAGCCCCGACCGGCAGAGCTTCATTTACTGTGTGTGTGTGTGGATTGTTGCCAACGTCAACAGCCTTCCCAATAAAAATTAAAACAAAAGAATATTCAAACAAGTGCAACGCCGAGCGGCTGCAAAGTCCCCTCGCAGCATCGCCGAGCTACTCCGAAATCAGAATGTGTCGGCTGTACACACAGCGGGGAGACCATTGAGAACTGAAAACAGGACGCATGCACGGCCGGACATGAAGCAAGCCGGCAATCGTCAAACCAGCAGAACGGGCAGTCCGTTCCAAAATTAGCAATTCTCTTTGAATATCAGGGCGGATCTAGGGAGGGGGGTTTCCTGGTTTCCGGGCCCCCTTTATCTCCACGCAAATGGAAATTGGCTCATATCGCGCGCGTTTATGAATGGATGGTGTAGAAATTGTCCACCAAGATCGTCACTGTCCCTGGTCATGTACGTTCCAAATTATGAGTCGATGTCCAGTCTGGTTACGCCACGGTTTGTGAAAAGGTGAAGCGGCACTTATCGCGGGCGTTTATGAATCGATTGGCTTCCAATTTGGTACACAGATAGTCACCGTCCCCGGTCATCTACCTGCCAAATACCGGAGATACGGGCACCGAGAGGCCGGCGGATACACGTTTCGCGCATTTGCCAAACCGCGCAAATGACGCGGCCGCCTCGGTTGCCGTTGCCATCGCCCCGTTAGGGCTCATAGCAAATTTGAAGCGATTCGGTCGAAAAACGGCGGAGTTATAAGGCCCGTTTTGTGTTTCACACACACAGTAACACACAAACCTTGCCTTTTTACATAGTTCCAGAAGAAGGCGTTCGGGTGCGATTCCGTTATGTCTGGTTCAAAAGTGTGCTTTTGAAAGTTGATTTTGAAGGCAAAATGTATGAAATTTCCAAGAACTTTTGTGTCGTCTGCGTCGCCCGAGCTGTGTCGGAAATTGCCGAATCTACCTCGGAAAACACGAAGAATGCCGAACCTGTGTTTCCTTACAAGGGCAAGTGCTAATATAATAGTTCGTCACTAAGTCGCGCAAAATTGGCTCAAATCAATACATTGCTTCCAGTATTGCATCTTTATTCTTTAGTATATGTATTCATGTTTACATACTATGTAATACACCTGTATTGCTTCTTTTTTAAAAATCGGGACTTTTCCTGGTGTTGCACTGCCTTCGGGCATACAGGATCGTTCCCACCATCTTTATCTCTATAAATGTCCCATAGGGGAAGACGGGGTAAAAAGCCCATGGGCGGGTAAGAAGCCCATGCCAATTATCTCATGACATAAAGCAAATTTCAGTCAAATTTGCCCATGAGACGAATGCTAAACATTAACACTCGTCTCATGGGCAAATTGTGACTGAATTTTGTCATTTCATGAGATAACTGGCATAGGCTTCTTACCCGCCCATGGGCTTTTAACCCCGTCTTCACCTATAAATAGGCCTATCTAACACTGTCCATACTGTCCCATATGTGCCTTCCCGGGTCGAGAGGACGTAAAACACCAAAATTCATCATGTCCATACTGTCCACAGCTGGACGAGAAAGTGGCTGCCCTGACCTGTCTCACCTGGGGGTCAAGCTGACCAAGCTGGACAAGGCTCAGGCCGACTACCTGGGAGTGCCTCAGGAGGGGCCCTTCAAACCCGACTACTACAGATACTAGGCTCACTGTAGTGTAACTGTGTTGTGCAAGGTGGACTCTTCAAACCAGAATACTACAGACACTAGGCTCACTGTAGTGTATCTGTGTTGTCCAAGGTGGACTCTTCTAACCAGAATACTACATATACTAGGCTCACTGTAGTGTAACTATGTTGTGCAAGGTGGACTCTTCTAACCAGAATACTACAGATACTAGGCTCAATGTAGTGTAACTATGTTGTGCAAGGTGAACTCTTCTAACCAGAATACTACAGATACTAGGCTCACTGTACTGTAACTATGTTGTGCAAGGTGGACTCTTCTAACCAGAATACTACAGATACTAGGTCGACCATACTGTCGTCGTGTTTTGCTAGAACAGAAGGGCCATTACAGCCAAACTGCTACTAATACTAGTTTAATGGATTTGTCACAGCGTTTTGCAAGTTGGACCCTTTAAACTAGACAACTACTAATATCATTAGTAATGTTCTCAATACACGTTAACCTTTTTTTCACTCTTTTCCCATGTGTTCCCATGGCAATAATAATAAAAAGGGGGAGGAACTTGTTTCATATGTTGTAGCCTGTATTCTTATTTCTTGTTCCTGTATGCAAAAAAATATGTTGTTTGACATATGAAAGTGTGAGAGAATGAAGGAACTGTTGAGTGGAAAGATGAAAGAGGAGTTAATTAAAAAAATCTATAATACAAAAAAAAGGGGGGCGAAAAAAGAAAATGACTGGTGATTCTTATTTCGCGTGGGTGGTGGTTATGTGTATGTATGCATTTGACTCTAGTCGGTGACCTTTTTCTGAAAATGAATGAGTTGAAGTTGTCTGTTGTCTGTTGTTAGTTGAGTAGGCCTGTTCTTACATGTTTGCTGCACTATTAAAGCAGAGAGCTTAGCATTCTGGAACAGTCTTTGATTAAAGTAAGCATGAACAGACATTGATGATGGGAATGATGATGATGATGATGATGATGACGATGATGATCCACAGAAACAATACAAACCCCAAAGCGCATTACAGTGTTCATTAAAGACCCACCAGATCACGTGTCAAAATCACGGGTTTCATGTGTTTTCCCTCTTATAGCTGGTTAGAAATATTGTTTTGACCAGGTTGGACTCCCATGCAAATGTCCCCAAATTGAAAACGAAACATCATTTTAACGAGCAGCCTCAATTTGAAGTTGGTGACATTTGTATGTGGGTCACAGCTACCTAGAAAAAAACAAGGGACTTAATCGTGGTGCGTCAGTGCATCATTAACAAAAAAATATAGATACAATGCTAGGTCTGGCTCAATACATCGCAGATACTGCTTCTTTCAACAGGTGTGACAGAACTAGGAGGGTGCATACGTATGTCAAGCTACTATCTGATGAAAACCTTACTAATACTACTAACCCATGAAAAGACTACTATTATTTTCAGTAGTTAGTAGTATTACTACTAACTGATGAAAAAAATAGTAGTCTTTTCATGGGTTAGTAGTAATACTAAGGTTTTCATCATATAGTAGCTTGGCTTTACGACTATCTAGTGAAATGATTCCTGTGGGAAATTATCTCTCTCTCTCTCTCTCTCTCTCTCTCTCTCTCTCTCTCTCTCTCTCTCTCTCTCTCTCTCTCTCTCTCTCTCCCTACCCCCCTCTCTCTCTCTCTCTCTCTCTCTCTCTCTCTCTCTCTCTCTCTCTCTCTCCCCCCCCTCTCTCTCTCTCTCTCTCTCTCTCTCTCTCTGTCTAACCTCTGACACTGGTCACTTTGGCCTAATTTTACCGTTTGAATGCTAATTAGTGTATTAGGAGCTCATTTGAACAATTGTTGATGTGGTTGACCAGTGGTCAGTGTCACTGACCAGTGGTCACTTTGGCCTATTTTCACTGTTTGACTGCAAATTAGTGTATTAGGAGTTCAAATGAACAAGGTTTGATGTGTTGACCAGTGGTCAGTGTCACTGACCAGTGGTCACTTTGGCCTATTTTTACTGTTTGACAGCTAATTAGTGTGTTAGGAGTTCAAATGAACAATTTTTAAGGTGGTTGACCACTGGTCAGTGACACTGACCACTGGTCAACCACATCAACAATTGTTCATATGAGCTCCTAATACACTAATTAGCATTCAAACGGTAAAATTAGGCCAAAGTGACCAGTGTCAGTGGTTAGACAGAGAGAGAGAGAGAGAGAGAGAGAGAGAGAGGAGAGAGAGAGAGAGAGAGAGAGGGGGAGAGAGAGAGAGAGAGAGAGAGAGAGAGAGAGAGAGAGAGAGAGAGAGAGAGAGAGAGAGAGAGAGAGAGAGAGAGAGAGGACATAATTTCCCACAGGAATCATTTCACTAGATAGTCGTAAAGCCAAGCTACTATATGATGAAAACCTTAGTATTACTACTAACCCATGAAAAAACTAACCCATACTACTATTATTTTCATCAGTTAGTAGTATTACTACTAACTGATGAAAATAATAGTAGTCTTTTCATGGGTTAGTAGTATTAGTAAGGTTTTCATCAGATAGTAGCTTGACATACGTAGGCCCTATACCTGACAGAAAAGATACAAGGGACAAAGATTAGGTACTTTATACTTTATAGTCACAGAGGCGTCTCTGTGAAATTCGGGTTGCTCCCCAGCTGGAGAGTGCGTCGCAGCCAGAGGCGCGCCACCCAATTTTTTGTTTAATGCAATTTGTGTGACTGATGAGGAAGGAAGGGGGTAGGGGTAAATTTGGACCAAATGACAACTTTTTTGTTTGGCCACTGGGATTAACGTGTTCTAAGTGCATGGGCACACAGGACCTCGGTTTATCGTCTCATCCGAAAGACTCCCCGTTCAGACCGTAAGGCCTAGTGCAAAGTGAGAGGAAAAATCCCCTGTACCCAGGTTCAAACTCGGGTTTACTTGACACAAGGCGAACGCATTACCTCTGTGCCACTCTACACCCGACATGGCAGACACATTTCTGTTTATCCACTGAGGCTGCAGATCTGCTTGCTTGCACTGGGTTAGGACTAGAGTTGAGAACCGGTTCAAAAATCCGAACCGGTTTTAACCCGGTTTTCCCTCTTCGAACCGTACCGGTTTTACCGAACCGGTTTTTTTAACCAGCACTCGCATCACTGGTTTCACCTATTTATTTGTCAGAATATTCACACACACGCACGCACGCGCGCGCACGCACACACACACAATAAAGAAACCGGCTTCACACACTCAACTCAACACTCAGTCAAAGTCAAAGCCATACACCACCACAAACTAGAAACAGCTACTCTTGGTTTACAAACACCCAATCTGCGCTGAGAATCAGTGTTATTTTTCGAAAAGAATGGGTTATTCTAAGAAAAAACTTACTTTTAGTTTGCAGTTAAAAAACCGGTTCACAGCAACTCGAACCGGTTTTTCGAACCGCGAAAGTTTAGCACCGGTTTTTCGGTTCAAACCGGTTTTCCCCCCCACCTCTAGAAGACCATTGGCACTAACCCACCCACCCCATTCCTGGTTCAGCAAGGAGTGCCCAAGCCCCACCATTTATTGTATTCTTGAGCCCCTCTTCTAGCACGCACAGGCAAATCAAACACACCCACACAGGGCAGGATGAAAAAAAAGCTTTGTCAGCTTATTCTTTAACCCTCAATAAAGATGATTTTGACTTGACTTGGCTTGACTTGACTTCACACACACACACACACACACACACACACACACACACACACACACACACACACACACACACACACACACACACACACACGTGCAAGGTGGTCCGAGCTGGGGTCAGCACTGATCATGATGGAGCCTGCATGCAGTGATCGACATAAGGGAGACTGGACTGGTGACAGTGGCCTCGCTCAGCCTGTTCCACTCGGTTAGAGTACTGGCCCTGTAGTCATGAGAGCGCCTTACACATTTAACACAGGTAGTAACTTAGTAGTATGTAAGTTAGACAAAACTGCCAATCATTTTGGGAATTTAGTCTAATTTACATAACTTCTACCAGTGTTCTTCTTCTTCTTCTTCCATATTACTGGACAGGGCCCTATCGCGGGCGTTTGAAGTCCAACTAACTGGTCACATTAGACAGGCGGCATTAAAACCAGGATTTTAAAACAGTGCAGTACTGCACTAAAAGTCTTGCGTTAAAACTATTTACATTTCTGCATGGATTTTTAGCAGAAAGAGGCCCGGTGGCTGGTGGTGATGCCACCGAGGCCGGCCCTGAAAACTTCTGGACTGATGGTGTCGGTCTGTCATGGCTGTAGGGAGTGTTGACTGTCTATAAGACGCACTCATGATTATACGCCCTGCTGGGTGGAGAAGGAGCTACGACCCCCGCTGCTTCGTTCAGCAGTCATGCAGGGACACGGAATCCCTGATGAAAATCCATTTAACGTCCTCCGGGTCTGAAACAGACACATATGGGACATTAGTAGATATAAAGATGGTGGGAACGATCCTGGAGGCAATGCCCGGAGGCAGTGCAACTCCAGGAAAGTCCCGAATTTGCAACGATACAGATGTATATAGAGTGAACGGAATCCCTGGGAGTGGTTGGTGGCCTGTTGTTCCATGATCATGGTTGCGTTCTGAAAACCCTTGGATCTGGTTGACTTAATCTAGCGACGTTAAATTTTACTTATTTGTATTGTTAAAAATTCGGGACTTTACTGGTGTTGCACTGCCTCAGGGCATTGCCTCCAGGATCGTTCTCACCATCTTTATATCTACTAATGTCCCATATATGTGTCTGTTCCGGGCCGGAGGACGTTAAACAGATTTTCATTCACTAGCGACGTTGTTGCTTTTTCTTTGGTGTGTTACAAGCTTTCTCGCTGAGAAAGAGTTATCCTAAACGGCGGGAGGCTGATGCGTTGCTGCGTGATGAGTCTTTCTTCCAGGGGAAAAAAAGATATTTTTCATATGTAGTATAAATTTAAATATTTTATTTTTTGCCCGTGAATTACCTTTGGTTTTTTATAATTTATTTTCTCCAAATTTGTGGAGTAGGCTACATAATAGGCTAGTATTACATTTTTAAGATTTTGAACATATTTAGTAATGATGCATTTACAGTTTCATTAGAAAGATTGTTCCATGCAGTTATTACTCTTCTTCTTTTTCTTGACTGTACGTGCCCACAATCAACACTTTGATTATTATGCCACGGAACCGGGGAGGTTCAAGACCACTTTTGCCGGAAGAAAGGCTCAAGGCCTGAGAAGAAATAAAGCAACACAGAGAGCACAGATACGAAAACTAGGTTGTTGGAAGAGGGGAGGATGGGGTGGGCCGGGAGGGAAGGAGGGGGTGGGACTGATGATGGGGGACCAGTGTGTGTCCTCTGCGCTGCCGCTCTGGTTGGGGGACAAGTCTGTTCTTATTGACGCTCAACATGTCATTTTGTATTTTATGCAACATGGTGAGTCTTGTCACCTGGCGGCGTTGCTGCAGGGAGCTCCAGTCAAGCCTCTGGAGCATTGCTGTGACGCTGGCTGTCCTACGGTATTGATTGAGGACGAATCTTGCTGCTCTCCGTTGGATCAGCTCCACTCTGTCGATGTTTTTTCTGAGTGGAGGGGTCCCACACTGAGCAGGCGTATTCAAGAAGCGGCCGTACAAAGGCAATGTAGGCTTTTGCTCTCAGCTCAGTGGAGGCGATCTTGAGGTTGTGACGGGAGAAAGCCGAGCGTCTGACTGGCTTTAGCTGTGATGGCACTCAGATAAATAAAAAAAAATTGAGCTGAACGACTGTTATTTAGGTTTTTTTTTAGTTTTAAATTATGCCCTCGTGTTCTTTCCTCATCAGTTAGTAAAGTTTTAGTTGTGTTGGGATCATAAAACTTGTACACCTCAATCAGATCGCCTCTAAGACGTCTGTATTCCAAACTAGGTATTCCCAGATACTTTAGTCTGTCTTCATAGTCCATATTTCTGGTTCCAATAATTGTTTTCGTAAATCTTCTTTGGACACCTTCTATATGATCAATATATTTTCTTAGAAAGGGACACCAGACAGGATTTCCAGACTCTAATAAGGGGCGTACTAATGTTTTATAAAGAGGTACCATAATTTCCTTTGATTTATTGGTTATTGTTCTGATTAGGGGTCCAGCAGTACGGTTTGCCTTTTTAACAGTATCGTTGATGTGTGGTTCAAAAGATAGGAATGAATCAACTATAACACCAAGGTCTTTCTCTGCATTTGAGCTCTCAAGAACCCTTCTGACACCACCATCATTCATAAAATACTCATGCATTGGTGTGTTTTACCCAAGATGCATCACTTTGCATTATTGACTATTAAAATTCATCAGCCACTCTTCTGACCAATCAACCAAAGAATCAATACACTTCTGAATTTTTTTCTTTTGATTCCATATTATCATTTACTGTGGAATAGGCTTTTGTGTCATCTGCAAATATTTTAACTTCACATTCAACCTTTTCTGGCAAGTCATTTATATAATAAATAAAAGACGTTGCTTGTTGAAGAGAAGACAAAATCCTTATCATGGCAGCCCGTTTTGCTTTATGTTCTAAAGATGCCAGTCTCTTTCCTTTTGTGTCTCACTATCTGTCTCTTTTGGTTCGTGTTTTAAAACTGTTTAGGTTTCTTTCTTTCAGAATTTAAAAGGCTGTTCTGAGCTTTGGATTTCAAATAAAAAGCTTTCTATCTATGTACTGGATCTTAAAAGCTTTCTAAACTGTGGACAAAACCATTTCAAGAAGGGAAATAAGTACATAATATATCTGGGACAAAAAAACCCGAATGGAGTCAAAAAAGTCTCAGAACTGCCTTTTCCTGCTTTCTCATTGGTTGACCTTAGTTAATTTTAGATCTCAAGGTTGTCTCTGGAACAAAACTACCGGAGCTCCCGCGTGCCGGCCTCTTCCGGAGTAGAACTGAGAGCAGAGCAGACGGCACGCGATCCCTAAAGCGAAAGAAAGCAAAAATGTCGAAAGATTCAAAACCAGCTTACAAAGTCGGTAAGACGGTTTTTGTGTCTAGCAGCTAAAACTTTGGAGTTTGTATGTCGTTGTGGTCGATCGAATAATATATTGTGAGGAGCAGAGTATGAAATATTGGCGAAGTTCAGAATGCGTATACTCACAACTGGTCAAGTGAAGATAGACGAGTTTCGGGCAAGTGCTTCATTCATCATTGGCGCTGCTTGTTGAAGATAAGACAAAATCCTTATCACGACAGCACGTTTTGCTTCATGTTCTAAATATCTGTCTCTTTTCTATTGTGTATGTGTCTCTCTCTTTGTCTCTGTGACTACCTCAGTACCTGCCCCCCCCCCCCCCCTCTCTCTCTCTCTCTCTCTCTCTGTCTCTCTCTCTCTCTCTCTCTCTCTCTCTCTCTCTCTCTCACTCTCTCTCTCTCTCTCTAAACTCACGAACACACACACACACACACACACACACGAACACACACACACACTGGGCAGTGTGACCAGGATTGTAGTCACGATGATTTTTATGGAGTGCTACTGCATTGGAACCCATCTGATGATGGTGGTCATTACGAAAGTTGTGTACTTTCACTATTCCAGCTGACATCAATCTAGCGGAGATGGACCATAAATCATGAAATGATAGAAATTGTGCCAAGAAAATATGCCAATGCTTCTGCTGCAGCTGAAGATGATCATCATGGTAGCAAAATGTGTTTGCTTTTAGCAGACATCAGTTTTGTTAAAATGGGCTGCAATATAAAATTATAAGCAATAGAGATCACAGAATGAGATCCCACGCCTGATAAGTTGATGGTGATGGTCATAAACTTTGTTTCTTTCTTTCAGCGGACATCAGTCATAGAGATCACGCAGAACAATATGCTAGGGATGATGATGAAGACGATGACAAAGGCAAGGATGGTGCTGATAAACTTTGTTTCTTTCTTTCAGCAAACATCAGCCTCGTGGAGATGGGCCGAAAAGTGATAGAACTCGCGCAGAACGAGATGCCCGGCTTGATGATGATGATGAAGATGTCTGATGATGATAAAAGCGATGATAATAATAATAATAATATTAATAATATAGACTTTGTTTCTTTATTTTAGCGGACATCGGTCTTGCGGAGATGGGCCGTAAAGCCATAGAGATCGCGCAGAACGAGATGCCCGGCTTGATGATGATGCGAGAGGTGTACGGCAAAGAGAAGCCGCTGAAGGGCGCTCGCATTGCGGGATGCCTGCACATGACCACGCAGACTGCCGTGCTGATCGAAACTCTCATTGAACTTGGGGCTGAAGTGAGTTATTTGTGGACTGTTCTTTTCCTCGGCCTGTCTCTCTCACCCAGTCGCTCTCTTTGAGACTCTAGCACACTATGTCTTATTTTCATTTCTTTCTGTCTTAGAGATTATTCCTTCCCCCTCCCACATTACTCTCTCTCTTCCACTCTTCCTTTTTGAAGCAGAAGTCATGAAAATCGTGTGAGCCAGTGCATTAGTTTATGTCCAGATCATAGATTTTCGACTGTGACTGACTGTGATCAAACGAAAAAGAGAAATTGTAAATGAAATAAATTAGTATACATGTCTTTTTTGTTATTGTTGTTTTTGTTTTCAACTTTTATCGCTGTGAACTTCTTTGGTTGAACTAGTATGCATTTAAAAGGAAATACAGTGGAACCTCCTTTATAAGACCTTCAAAAAATCATCCAAAATGAGGTCTTATAAGGGAGGTAATTTTTAATACTTAAAAAGAAGGGCAATGTCTCAGAGTCAGAGAAGTAGGTTTTATGTTGGAGGGAGTCTTTAATGGGAGGTCTTATACAGTGGAACCTCCCTTATAAGAACTCCCATTATGACTCCCTCCCATATATAAGACCTACTTCTCTGAGACATTGTTCTTCTTTGTAAGTATTAAAATTACCTCCCTTATAAGACCTCATTTTGGAGGATTTTTGAAGGTCTTTTAAGGGAGGTTCCACTGTATCCGTTTATTATTATAAGGGAGGTTCCACTGTAGTGTTAATTTTTTATGTTGCCAAAATTTTTTTTATTTGTTTCAATACCAAAGTGCTATGCCAATTGCCATCATCAGTTTGTGACTATGTTTTGGAGCTTGGAGTAAACAGCATTGCAGTTCTGCTGTGGTGTGCCCCCGAAACAGAAACAAACAGAAAAAAAACCACTGGTTATTTCAGGTGCAATGGTCCAGCTGCAACATCTTCTCCACCCAAGACTTTGCTGCTGCTGCCATCGCCAAAACCGGTGTGCCAGTGTACGCCTGGAAGGGAGAGACCGATGAGGAGTACGTCTGGTGTATCGATCAGGTAGGGCAGTGCTCCTGTTATTGTAATGTCAAATGTAATGACTATGTGAAAAACGATACTGGGGAATGTGAGGAAACAATCTTCAACAGGGTTCCTGAAAGCATTGATAAGTTCTGGAAAATTGGCTTGGTGATTTTCAGGGCTTGAAAATGGCTGGAGATTTAAAAAAACACAAAAAGAACCATCCCAGGCTTGAAATATCCGGAAAAAAAGTGCTCCTGCTATAGTCATGACAGACCTGTTTACTCTACTCTTTCGAGTAGTACTGTGGAACCTCCCTTATAAGACCTTCAAAAATCATCCAAAATGAGGTCTTATAAGCGAGGGGTCTTATAAAGGAGGTAATTTTAATACTTACAAAGAAGGGCAATGTCTCAGACAAGTAGGTCTTATGTGGGAGGGAGTCATATAATAGGTCTTATAAGGGTGGTTCCACTGTATTCTACTCAATTTGGACCTCTACTATTCAAAATTGAAAATAATGCTCTAACTACTCATTTTCAGTGAACATTGTTTGATGGTTTAATGAATAAAGCTGCACATTTCGCACCAAAACTACTTGTTTCAGCTATCCAGACTTGTGTAGGGGGTAAATAACTAAAAAATGAATCTACTGGGTGGGAATGTGAGGAAACCATCTTCAACAGGGTTCCTGAAAGCATTGATAAGTTCTGGAAAATTGGCTTAGTGATTTTCAGGGCTTGAAAATGGCTGAAGAGATTTAAAAAATAAAAAAAAGAACCATCCCAGGCTTGAAATATCCGAAAAAAGGACTGGAATTTCTTTTTTAAAATGTTGACATGTCCTCAGTCTCAAGCCAGCAAAATGAAGGACTGTTCTCACAAAAAGTCTCAAGCCAGCAAAATCAAGGACTATTCTCACACAAAAATAACAACATAGGATTAGGAGTAAAAGGTATATATATTTTTTTAATTCAAATGCGTTGACTGTTAACTTTATAGCAGGGCTCCCAGGGACCCCCATTTGGGGGTCTATGAAGTACTAAAATTCTAAAGGACCCTCTAAAAGAATGTGCAAGGGGTCCCAGGAATGCAATAGAAAAATTATTTTTAGTGTTCGCAATGCCACTGGGACCCTCTATCCCTCCTCTAGGACCCTCTATTCTGTAAGTGAAGGAGTCCCTGGGACCCCTTGTTTTGCGGGATGATTGGGAGCCCTGTTATAGTTTATTGATGCTGTGTTAAGTTGGATACTGACTGCTTCTTTCTAACGCTATTTTACGGTGACACAAAATCATGAACATTTCCAGACGCTGGTGTTCCCGGACGGTCAGCCCCTGAACATGATCCTGGACGACGGGGGTGACCTGACCAACCTGGTGCACGACAAGTACCCCAAGTACCTGGACGGCATCAGGGGGCTGTCGGAGGAGACCACCACCGGCGTGCACAACCTGTACAGGATGATGACCGACGGCAAGCTGAAGGTCCCCGCCATCAACGTCAACGACTCCGTCACTAAGGTAAACTTTGTGTGCACAACCTGTACAGGATGATGGCTGAAGGTGCCCGCCATCAACGTCAACGACTCCGTCACTAAGGTGAACTTTGTGTGTAATATTATTCCGACTCTGTCACTAAGGTGAACTTTGTGTGCACAACCTGTACAGGATGATGGCTGAAGGTCCCCGCCATCAACTTCAACGACTCCGTCACTAAGGTGAACTTTGTGTGCACAACCTGTACAGGATGATGGCTGACGGCTAGCTGAAGGTCCCCGCCATCAACGTCAACAACTCCGTCACTAAGGTGAACTTTGTGTGCACAACCTGTACAGGATGATGGCTGAAGGTCCCCGCCATCAACGTCAACGACTCCGTCACTAAGGTGAACTTTGTGTGCACAACCTGTACAGGATGATGGCTGAAGGTCCCCGCCATCAACGTCAACAACTCTGTCACTAAGGTGAACTTTGTGTGCACAACCTGTACAGGATGATGGCTGAAGGTCCCCGCCATCAACGTCAACGACTCCGTCACTAAGGTGAACTTTGTGTGCACAACCTGTACAGGATGATGGCCGACGGCAAGCTGAAGGCGCACACGCACACGCACGGGGGAGAGGGAAGGAGAGAGAGAAAGAGGGGAAAGAAAGAAAGAAGTACAGGGGAAAATGATATCAGGAGAGAGATGGGAGAGAGAGAGAGAAGGGATGGAGGAGGCTGTCTTTCCTTTCTTTTTAGTACCAGTGCTGGAATATATTATCTTAGCAGACAGCTAAGCTTGATTTGATAGTGGGTTGGAAGGGAGAGATGGTGTGGGGAGACTCAGTAATTTAAAAAAAACCAGGGCCATGCAGTTGCCCAACGGGCTAGTGACTTTTGAAATCTAATCGCCCACAGGTTTTTTATACTAGCCAATGGCTACCAGAATGATAGTTGTGAGTTGACACATTCTGAACTTCGCCAATATAACCAGCCCTGGTTATAATAAATAAAAAAAGCCCCTCACCCCCAGTCACTCTTGCCCACAGTCAACAAAAGTTTTGCTGTTTGAAGATTTTCCAGTTTTTAAATGATCCGCCAAGGAACAGTTTTGTGGTTGTACTGCATTGTATTGCATTATATTGACACTTTGGATTGTGTTCTGCTGTGTATTTCAACAATCAATATAAAGCACCCATAATCACATGGATGCTCCTGCTTTCAAGATGTCCTGAAGTTCAGGATTTTTTGGTCCAGGATGTCCTGAAGTTCAGGATTTTATTGCCTGGAGCTGGCGTCGCCAGATTATGAGAATTTGAGAAGATGCATTTTTCTGGTTATAGAGGTCATGAAGTTTGACCAGAAGTGAAAGTGCAACGAGAGCCTGTCAATTACATAGGAAACTTGTTTCCCTTCAGCTTCCAGGGGGCATTCCCCCACGGTACCCCCAGGAGGGGCGCTGTCCCTGCACTCCACCGGGGCCTTGGCGACCCCTGCCTTGCAGGATTTTTGAAATTTCCCAGGAGCACCCATGTAATCATCTTGACAGTGACATCTTTCTTTTTTCCCACAGAGCAAGTTTGACAACCTGTATGGCTGTCGTGAGTCCCTGGTGGACGGCATCAAACGGGCGACAGACGTGATGCTTGCTGGGAAGGTGGCGGTGGTGGCGGGATACGGTGACGTCGGCAAAGGCTGTGCACAGGCCCTCAGAGCCTTCGGGGCCAGAGTGATAGTCACCGAAGTCGACCCCATTAACGCCCTGCAGGCTGCCATGGAAGGTAGGAGTGATATATTCATGTTTCTTCATCTTGACGCTCAGATTGTTTATATAAAAACAATCTTTAGATTCCATAACTTTAGAGCAATCCTGCTGAATTAAGGAAAAAAAGTAATGGAAAAAACAATGAAATTAAAGTTTCTGTATCCGAATAACAATCCAGATTTTACCCAAAATCTAAATGGAAGTTTTTTCCGTTTATTTTCTTAGATTTTCACAAATTTTTATCAGCAGTTTTTACCGTTTCAATAAAAATGGGCAAGCTGAGAGTGAAACTAAGATATAAGAATACCCCGTCAATGAGGTAAAAAGCTTGAAATGCTCTCAGGATCTCAAACTCAGGCAGCGTTGTTATAACAGTCCCAAAAAGTACGCCAGAATAGGTGTTCACCATCAAATAAAAAGCTGGGACAAAAGCTACGATCCAAGATTATTGCTGACATAGTTTTGTAAAATTGCTCAAGTGTTAGTGCAAAATATGCTTTGATGATTTTTTTGGCTTGTCTCTTAAAACTGCAGAAAATGAGAGATTGCCGATTATGCTTCAACTCTTCTAGCACCATGGGCGAATACACTCGCCCAGTACATCACTCTCCTAGACAATGCAGACATTCACTGCCAAGCACCCTGCCACGTGATTGTCTATTGTTAGAGCTTATGTCAGTGATTTTTCTGTTAAAAGCACCGCATGTGCAAACAAATAGTTACTCCCCTCTTGTTTGTTGAGATGCAACGGACAACCAAGAACGTAAAAAAATGCATGGCACTAGAAGAGTTAAACATGTCTGTCTGGTTGTAGGCTACGAGGTGTCCACGATCGACGAGACGCTGCACGAGGCCAGAATCTACGTGACAGCCACGGGCTGCAAGGGAATCCTGCGTCCCCACCACTTTGAGAAGATGTTGGAAGACACCATCGTCTGCAACATCGGCCATTTTGACTGCGAGATCGACATTGCCTGGCTCAACGCCAACTGCTCGAAGAAAGAGACGGTCAAGCCACAGGTCAGTACGCCGCTAGAATAGTAGCAACACCCAAGTTTACCTTTGCCGACACGCTGCTAGTATGTTAGCAACAGGAAAAATGTCTCTGTAGCCGTCGGTGGTGTGGCCGTTTTTCAACTCATTCGCTTACACACAAATTGTTGGTTTTCAAATTTTATATCATTTAAAGGAATAAAGATGAATGTAAACCACTTTACAAAAATAAAGCCACTATCATGGGTGCATGTGGGTGTGCCTGAAGCCTGAATTCAGGCAATTTGATGCTGCTTCAGGCAGCTGAGTGCCTGAAAAAAGGGCTCTTTAATGTGATATCATTCTTTTGTACACTAGGTTTCGGCAAGAAAGTTCAGGCAAACGTTTTCGTCACTGTATGCACCCATGCACTGTGATCTCGATTTTTAAAGAATTTATTGAAAAGGACCAAAATCTGGTCTCCTGAGGGAATTTCAACTATGTGACTGCAGTGGAATACGGAGCAGCAAGAAGGGCCGTGTTGAAAGGGTTAAGATGATATAGACTATTTTATGGATTATAAGGCGCATGTATTTACAGGCGCGCTCATTTTCTGGAACACGTTGGGAGTCGGGTTTTGGGGGTGCCGAAACTTGTGGCTTCCGGTTTTTGGAGTGCCTGAACTGTGGCTTGTTTTCTGAAGAAACTGTTCTCCCAGAACATAATACTCTTGAAGTGAGGGCCAGGTTTACAGCTAAACACCAACATTCAGGCAGGGGTCTGCCTCATCACATGCACCCATGTAAGTAGCCTTTATTCATTTGATGTTATCACCTCCATTGTTAACACTGCTGCATTACATCGAGATTTCTGCATGTGTGCAGTCTTAGCTTTGAAGCACATATGTGGGTTTCACAGACCTGCCTACTGCTACGATTTGGCCGTAGCAGCTACGAAAAATAAAGCTTTGCTACGGAGCTACGGCAACCTTAACGTTGCTACGAAAAAACCAAATTGCCGCCACATTTTATTTTTGCTTATGCCGTTGTCGGTTTCTAAGAGCAGACGCCGTGTCACGCGCGATAACCTAGTCACTTCCGTTTTTATCAAAGTGACTGCGCATGCGTTCTTATTACTTTCTCTGGAAAAAATGGCGGTCTCCAGCAGCAGTAGCGATTCGGGAGATGTTTCAAACGAAGAAAAACGAACCCAGAAAACGAAAATCATCTGGCACACCATCTTGTTCTAAGAAAAAACATTGGCCTACCGCACATGTTTTTAAAATAGCTTACACGGAGGAGTGGCCTTGCATCGTCAGAAGTTGACTCGGTGCAAACCATGCTCGCTGCAGTGCCACATTCCATGTAGAGGGTATCGTGCGGTATCGTATGGTTTCGGGCGGTATCGTGTTTTATACATACCGCAACCTCAGCCATGCGGACTTCTCTGTGAATCATGGCGGTAGAGACGATTGCCGTCAACACGTTCAATCGGCGAAACATATTAAGCAGTGCGTTTCGGCTCAGGAAGAGAACAAATCGATTGCCGTTGTTTGTGGATGCTACGGAAAAATTTGCCATGCTACTGAAAATTGATGGCTGGGCTACTGATTGGGAAAATTCCAAGTAGGCAGGTCTGGTTTCAGACAAATGCGTCACTTAAGGTAGCAAATTTTCACCTCAAGCAGTTTTTCAAAAACATGTGTGGAAAGAATTATAACGAGACAACCTGAAACCTGCAGGTAACCCCTATGAAAACATTTAGGCATTTTGCATGCCGATTCTAATCCCCTCACTGATTTTGAAGATGGAATAGGAATTGTCGGAAATAATTAAGGGGAGTAATTTCATGGTGTGTAGGAGTTATCTTGGCTAATTCAATCGGTCAAACAGGGGAAGTTACTCTGCCATCAGGTAAATCCTCAGCCCTCGCTTCTTGTGTTTGAGGAGACACACAGCATGTAGAACGCAGTGCGTCATTCTAAAATTGATGTCATTTATATTTTTACGTCACAGTTTGCAAGTTCCATCACTTTGTAGCAACTGGTCACCCCTTAATTTTCTACAAAATGTTTGCAAGTCGCTGACTCGCATCCTGCGGTTTCAAGCTTTGACGCCATTGTTGCGTTGTCGCTATGGTATTTGACCGAGTAATGGATGTAAACAACTCTAATTTTCACGAAGTGCTCTCCCCTAGTTTTTTCCGAAAATCGTCTATTAACACCATGTTGTAACCCGACAGGTGGATCGTTACACCATGAAGAACGGGCGTCACCTGATCGTGCTGGCCGAGGGTCGGCTGGTGAACCTGGGCTGTGCTCACGGACACCCCAGCTTCGTGATGAGCAACTCCTTCACCAACCAGGTGCTGGCCCAGATTGAGCTGTGGACCAAAGGGGACCAGTACAAACTGGGCGTGCATATGCTGCCCAAAAAGGTGGGTCAGGCAAATAGGTGATCAGGTGATCAAATAGGTGATCATTAATTCTTTAGTTTCAGGTGTCTTCCCTTCTCTGAAAACCGCTCTTGTAAGGCCCCTTCTCAAGAAAAATAAACTGGATCCTAATAATCTGAAAAACTAGACCTGTATCTAACCTCCCCTTTCTCTCCAAACTCCCAGAGAAGATTGTTCTGAAACAACTTAATGAATATACTGTTGTGATTTCTAAAAATGAGATGCTATCGCTAATGTGCCGACATTGTCGATTGTTGTGGACAGCTGGACGAGAAAGTGGCTGCCCTGCACCTGTCTCACCTGGGGGTCAAGCTGACCAAACTGGACAAGGCTCAGTCCGACTACCTGGGAGTGCCTCAGGAGGGGCCCTTCAAACCTGACTACTACAGATACTAGGCTCACTGTAGTGTAACTGTTGTGCAAGGTGGACTCTTCTAACCAGAATACTACATATACTAGGCTCACTATAGTGTTAATTATGTTGTGCAAGGTGGACTCTTCAAACCAGAATACTACAGATACTAGGCTCACTGTACTGTAACTATGTTGTGCAAGGTGGACTCGGTTAACCAGGGACGGTATTCATGTCGAGATAGCATGAGACTTAGCATGATGCTAACTTAGAAGCTCTTCCAAAAGTCCTATTAAATCCTATAGGACATTGGAAGAGCTTATTTAGCATCATGCTTGTCTCATGCTATCTCAACGTGAATACCGTCCCAGGGCCTGTATTCACGTTGAGATAGCATGAGACTTAGCATGATGCTAACTTAGAAGCTCTTCCAATAAATCCTATAGGACATTGGAAGAGCTTCTAAGTTAGCATCATGCTAAGTCTCATGCTATCTCAACGTGAATACAGGCACAGGGTACCACAGAAATTACTTCAATTTAATGTTTCATAAGATGGGCTCGTCAAATCTGATGGTGACACATAGTAGCTTTACTGTGTCGTAATATTTTGCAAGATGGGCCCTTTAAAACTAGACTACTACAAATCTTAGGTCACTGTGGTGTACCTGGTTATTCACATTTTGTAAAAGTTAGGGTGTTTCCTGGTATTGCAGTACCTCCAGGATCGACCCACTATCTTTGCATGTCCCCTATGTGCCTGTGCCATGCTGGAGGATGTTATTAACACATTTTCTTCTGTAGCGTACCAGCAACTTATGTTGTGCAAGATGGACATGTTCTTTTCTAACTACTATAGAGCACTACTAGTTCGCTGTATTGTGTTATGCAATATGGGCCCTTCATATTCACTGTATTGTAATCATGTATAACGATACGAGTCCTCCAGGCTCCAGACCAAAGTATGTTGTTTTTGGTTCCAAATTGGGCCCTTCAAACCAGACCACCGTGTGTTGGAATAATGTTTTAATTGTATGATCATTGATGGGCCCTTCAAACCAGACTGCTATTCATTGTATTGTAATCATGTATAACGATACAAGTCCTCCAGGCTCCAGACCACAAGTATGTTGGTTCTTAGTGCTGTTGTGAAGTGTTGCATATTGGGCCCTTCAAAGCAGACCACAGTGTATTAAAATAATGCTTTAATTGATGGGCCCTTCAAACCAAACTGCTACCATTACTAATATAATACTAGGTCTCTGTATTAAGGGGTGCATGGTATTGCCAAGAACTGTAGTAGTTTGACCAGAGTAACACCTTGAGGCTTAAGACTTTTTTTTTCCAATGGTCCCTACACCATTTCATTATTCAGTTCATTAGTTCCCATTCCAACAATGTGAAGTGCATTAACCATCTAAACCACTTTCTGTTGCCCTGGAACAAGAAACTACATTTTTGTTGTTGTGTGTATGATGTTTTGCAAACCTTTCTGATCAAAGTGTTTTGTTCTTTGTGTTGGTATTCTCTAGTATAATTTGTTTTTAAATCAAGAGGTTGAGATTATTTTTTATGCACTGCTTGAGATTACAAAATCGTTGGTCTGAGATTAATCGGAACTTGATTATTATTTTTTTATTTTATAAAGCTAGTTTTATTTGTATTCATATTTTTTTGTATTTAGCCTGCAAAAACATTTTTTTCATAAATCGTTTGTTCTGCCATCTGAAATCTGCATTGGTAAATATGGAACAATCATTATTAATAATACAGTTCAGTGAGTTTTTGTGGAAAAGCAAATGAAAAATGCGACCATGTCTGTAGGGGTGTGTGTGCGGCCATTCCATGTTGACTAGTACTTACAAAGAGGTGCATGAATTGCAGGAATGAATGTGGGAAAGTGCGTACATGTGCATGATCGCACTTCTATGTGCGTGTGTGCGCATTCCATGTTGACAATGAACAAGTCTTGCAGTAAAATACTAATCTCAATGATTGGGATTTGCTTTTTCTTTAGAGAGAGATACTACAATCCATGTACAGGGAAACCCATTTAGTACGAGTGTTTAAACGAGAGCCCGTGTTTAACGAGTGGTTTCAAAATTCCCAACCACAAGCCTTCTTTTTGTTGTTAAATAATTCTGCATACAACGAGCTCGCTACAACAAGCAACTTGCAGATAACGTATTTATTGATCCCAAAGTCTTGCTTTTATGCAAAAACTACGTTGGTTAGAACGAGAACGCACTTATTTTTTTTTTTTTTTTTTATCCCAAAGTCTAGTTTTATTTGCATTCTATATTTTTTAGAACGATTTACACTGCAACAACATCGCCATTTTGACTGACCCCTCGATATGTAAGCTGCATTCATCTGGAAATATAACACTTGGGTGTCTGCATGCAAGCAGACGACACTGGATCACTCTTTGCGCACTGATCTTGTTTTTGTGGAAAAGCAAATGAAAAATGCGACCATGTCTGTAGTTTTTGTGTGTGTGCGGCCATTCCATGTTGACTAGTACTTACAAAGAGGTGCATGAATTGCAGGAATGAATGTGGGAAAGTGCGTACATGTGCATGATCGCACTTCTATGTGTGTGTGTGCGCATTCCATGTTGACAATGAACAAGTCTTGCAGTAAAATACTGAAATCTCAATGATTGGGATTTGCTTTTTCTTTAGAGAGAGATACTACAATCCATGCACTTAACTTGCATAGTCTTTGTATATTGGAATCTCAATGATTGGGATTTTGGATTTGCTTTTTTTTTTGGGGGGGGAGATACAAATTACAATCCATGCACTTAATTTGCATATTCTTTGTATGCATAATTTGTTGTTTTGTTATACTCCTGCATGTCATTGAAACTGTGCAGTTATCCACATGGTTTTCTGAAAAAAAATCAGAAAATATCCAAAGAGGAAGAAAAACGCAATAAAAAGAAAATGGTGAATTTTATTTTGCACGTGCCTGTGTATGTTGAGAATAAATGGAAGTTATACTGTCCATAGTTTCAGTTCCCCAAGCACACAAACACAAAGGCAATGCTAAAATAATAAAATGTTTATTTACAAGCAACAAAATCTATTGAAATTAACCTTCCAACAGCGCAAACGTCATTTTCTCAATTGACATTATTTTCCCCTCCATGATCTATCAACATCTGAGAACTAATTTAAAGACCCACTGACACAGCTGGATTAAGTCCCTTGGGTTTTTTTCTGGGTAGGTGTGACCCACATACAGTCTGCCCCCATACACGATCGAGGCTGCTCTTTAAAGTGATGTCTCATTTTCATGCATGGGGGAATATGTATGGGAATCACACCTGGCCAAAATCAGCTTTCTTACCAGCGAAAGGGAAACCCGTGATTTTCACTCATGTATGGTGGATCTTTAACATGATTGTATATTTCACCACTCGGATTGCCTTGCACACCACATACTTATTTACGCACAGAACTACACTTTACCTCTTTTCTTCCAGTGGTTTTCTTCTGCCTAGTCTAGCAATACCCTTGGGATCACACCAACTTCTATCACCGTCGGAACAGTCTGAAGTCCAATCCTCTGAAAACTGCGGTAAAAGGGCCACCAAGGCCCCAGACTGTAGAGGGACAACACTGAAATCAGTTGCCAACATGAGCAGAAAAGCTTAATATAGTGAGAAATCACTTTAAAATGCTATTTAACACGAAGGAAAGCACTGAATAAAAAGGCAAAACCTCTGACAAGAGAAGCCAATCCTCTGTCAGAAATTCTTAATCCTCTGACAATTCTGATGCCTGACCATCAGTCAAACCTCGACCAACGCAACCATCAATCATGCACGTCTAATCCCATCACAGCAGAAACATGCATAGCATGTCATCTCATGAAATTCACAATGTTAAAAAATAAAACGTAACAACCCCATTGCCAATTCTTTACAATATCGATGCAGACCCTCTAAATGCTCCATACTCCGTATTGACACTGCAGGCAAGGCATAGAAGTCTTAACATAATAACTAACATAATTACATAACATGTATTTTCATCATATGTCTCACAGATTGCTAACTCTTAAAGAGTTGGCTTGAAAATGTTAATATGAACAGGCTGAACTTTTCTCAAACCAAGCGCGCATTCTTTCCAGTGTCAGAAGCTCAATCACATGGGCTCAGATGTGGGGTGTAACAACATAAGACCTACTTTAATCTCAACCGATAAGCTTGCTTAAATCAATTTATTTTATGCTAAATGCACAGTAATCTAAAAATTGTATCAGTGAAGCCCATTTTAACTGACAATACCAAAACACGATACCTAAAACATGAATTTGAACCACTTTTAGCTTTGACCGATATATCTATCATCACTAACAACAGACCAGACAAAAATTTATTTAAACCTTGTTTCTTGTATTAGGAAGGCAAGACTTTTGAAGAAAGTATTTTTTGTTTACGATGCCTAAGAAAAATAAGAATCTGTTTCAAAAGGAAAGCCTTTTTAAGAAGTTATATTTGTTCATGATGCCTGAGAAAAACTGTTCAAAATTCCATGCAATTTCCTTGCAGGATGTTCTGAATTGCACAATTTTTAAATTGCCTAGAGTGGCGTCGCCGGATTATGAGAATTTAAGAAGCAACGATTTTCTTACACACACACACTCACTTGTACAATAAAAAGGGCCTATATAAACATTTGCTATATTCAAAGGAATGTAGCACTTGTACTAGTCTAGAGGGGTGAAAAAAGAGCAGTCAATTGTGTGTGCGCTGCCCCTGCACTCCGCTGGGGCCGCCCCCTTGCAGGATTATTTAAATTTCCCAGGAGCACCCATGAAATTCACTGGACTATGTCTTGCATTGTCTTAACGCGGAAACAAGGAGGCTGGCAGAGGATAAGGCAAATCAATAAACACAGAACTCTCCACCCCTAAAAGACACATAACTACTATCAAGGGCCACACGTCAGCACACGAACTCCCCACATTCTGGCTCCTTTCAGTTTTCCAGAAAGCTATTTGTTGTAAGTTATTTCCTTTTAACAGCTGTAAATATTCTTTTCATCGATTGTGGTTAGGTATGAAAACAGACCTTACAAGTGGAATAAAAGAATGTAAGCCTAATGAATAAAACTTTAACCCCTTCACTGCCAGAGGAAAACAAATTATCGATTTTTTTATATTATAAAGTTTAAAACAAATCTGTTGGACTCAATCCGAGAAAATAGTCCAGAGATATATCTTTTCTGGCTTAAAGGTGGACTGACGGATGAGTTTTTGCAAGAAACATGTCGAGATCACTAGAAAGATAGCCTTTTCAAGGATCGGAACACTCACTTTGCTCTGGTTTCCTATAAATTAAACAGTCAAAAAGGCGATTCCTCCTTGGCGGAGATAGTAGCCATTTTGGATGGGGTGGGTGGAGGTCACTCATTGTGGTTGAAGCGTTTTCTTTTTTTGTAGTGCAGTACCCCAAAAAAAGGAGCTATTTCCTTTGTTGTGAGCGAAACTCCTTTAGATAAATTGTATAAAATTTAAAAAAGAAAAGAAAAAAAGGCTTGTATTGCGAAAATGTTGTGCAAACGATTTGGTGGCCATTCGAAAAGAAGCGGCACACGCATTCTCTTTGGATGAAAGAATTTGACTTCCAGCACCTCCGCCAAGGAAGAACCGCTGATTAGACAGTTTGATTTCTAGGAAACCAGAGCAAAGTGAGTGTTGCATCTGTAAAGGGTGTTTTTCTGGTGATCTCGACGTGTTTCTTACAAAAACTAATCGGTCAGGGTGCCCCTTTAATCTAAGCCAAAACCATTATCCCAGGCTTATGACATCAAAAGTTATGACATCATCAATGACATCACACACTACCAGACTATCTCATAGCAAGGCAGGGAAGGGGTTAAATTGGTTTATGCTGGTGATGAGTGTTAACAAAAGGCATGAACTAAAAGGAGCAGATACCGGGTGCTGTGGGGCACCTACGTGACATCGCCTTGACAAGCTACGCGAGTTTTAGGGGTGGTGAGTTCTCTGCGTTTATTGATTTGTATTGTCTTAAGTTTAATTTTCAGTCTGTGGCAAACACCTAAGCTGTGATGGATACAGACACACACTATGATTTGGGCTTCGTCATCACTTTGGGAGAGGAAGAGGCAGCGTGACTGGCGGAGGCTGCAGGTTGCTGTTTGTCTGTGACCTTGGTAGGGTTGTAGCTGTAAGTCTTCTTGATGGGGCCCTGGCCCGCCTTCCTGAAACTCAGGGCGTCCACCCTCTGCCTCTCCTCCATCTGTTGGGCCAGCTTGGCGTTGGACATGGCTGAAAGAGATAAATAAAGAAACTAAGCGCTTTACAAAATATGAACTGTAGGGTGTCCCCTCTTGTTGAACATGGCTGAAAGAGTGAGAAATAAAGAAACTAAGTGCTTTACAAAATATGAACTGTGGGGTGTCCCCTCTTGTTGGACATGGCTGAAAGAGAGAAATAAAGAAACTAAGCGCTTTACAAAATATGAACTGTGGGGTGTCCCCTCTTGTTGGACATGGCTGAAAGAGAGAAATAAAGAAACTAAGCGCTTTACAAAGTATGAACTGTAGGGTGCCCCCTCGTCTTTCCTCCATCTGTTGAGCCAGCTTGGCTTTGGACATGACTGAAAGAGTGAGAAATGAAGAAACTCTAAGCACTTTACAAACATGAACTGTAGGGTGTCCCCTCTTGTCTTTCCTCCATCTGTTGAGACAGCTAGGCTTTGGACATGACTTAAAGAGTGAGAAATGAAGAAACTAAGCGCTTTACAAAATATTAACTGTTTGGTGTCCCCTCTTGTTGGACATGGCTGAAAGAGTGAAACAAAGAAACTCTAAGCACTTTACAAAATATGAACTGTAGGGTGTCCACTCTTGTCTTTCCTCCATCTGTTGAGCCAGCTAGGCTTTGGACATGACTTAAAGAGTGAGAAATGAAGAAATGCTAAGCGCTTTACAAACATGAACTGTAGGGTGTCCACTCGTCTTTCCTCCATCTGTTGAGCCAGCTAGGCTTTGGACATGGCTTAAACAAAGAGTGAGAAATGAAGAAATGCTAAGCGCTTTACAAACATGAACTGGGTGTCCACTCGTCTTTCCTCCATCTGTTGAGCCAGCTAGGCTTTGGACATGGCTTAAAGAGTGAGAAATAAAGAAATGCTAAGCGCTTTACAAACATGAACTGTAGGGTGTCCACTCTTGTTGGACATGGCTGAAAGAGAGAAATAAAGAAACTAAACGCTTTACAAAATACGAACTGTAGGGTGTCCCCTCTTGTCTTTCCTCCATCTGTTGAGACAGCTAGGCTTTGGACATGGCTGAAAGAGTGAGAAATAAAGAAACTAAGTGCTTTACAAACATGAACTGTAGGGTGTGCCCTCTTGTTGGACATGGCTGAAAGAGTGAGAAATAAAGAAACTCTAAGCGCTTTACAAACATGAACTGTAGGGTGTCCCCTCTTGTTGGACATGGCTGAAAGAGTGAGAAATAAAGAAACTCTAAGCGCTTTACAAACATGAACTGTAGGGTGTCCCCTCTTGTTGGACATGGCTGAAAGAGTGAGAAATAAAGAAACTCTAAGTGCTTTACAAGCATGAACTGTAGGGTGTGCCCTCTTGTTGGACATGGCTGAAAGAGTGAGAAATAAAGAAACTCTAAGCGCTTTACAAACATGAACTGTAGGGTGTGCCCTCTTGTTGGACATGGCTGAAAGAGTGAGAAATAAAGAAACTCTAAGTGCTTTACAAGCATGAACTGTAGGGTGTGCCCTCTTGTTGGACATGGCTGAAAGAGTAAGAAATAAAGAAACTCTAAGCGCTTTACAAACATGAACTGTAGGGTGTCCCCTCTTGTTGGACATGGCTGAAAGAGTGAGAAATAAAGAAACTCTAAGTGCTTTACAAGCATGAACTGTAGGGTGTGCCCTCTTGTTGGACATGGCTGAAAGAGTAAGAAATAAAGAAACTCTAAGCGCTTTACAAAATATGAACTGCAGGGTGTCCCCTCTTGTCTTTCCTCCATCTGTTGGGCCAGCTTGGCGTTGGACATGGCTGAAAGAGTGAGAAATGAAACTCTAAGCGCTTTACAAACATGAACTGTAGGGTGTCCCCTCTTGTCTTTCCTCCATCTGTTGGGCCAGCTTGGCTTTGGACATGGCTGAAAGGGATAGGAAAATAAACTCTCAAGCGCTTTATTAAATATGAGATGTAACTAGTAGTGTAAGGTGTCAACTCTCCTCCAGCAAAACTTTTTTTTTTTTTTTTTTTTTTTACTGTCCCATCTTCTGGGTTGCTCCCACACCGCTCGTTCCGAATCCCAATTCGCAGCTAACCCAAACAACAGAAAACAAACACAACTCTGCCTCTTGTCTCCTCCAGCAACTCGATTAACCCAAACAACAGAAAACAAACACAACTCTGCCTCTTGTCTCCTCCAGCAACTCGATTAACCCAAACAGAAAACAAACACAACTCTGCCTCTTGTCTCCTCCAGCAACTCGATTAACCCAAACAGAAAACAAACACAACTCTGCCTCTTGTCTCCTCCAGCAACTCGATTAACCCAAACAACAGATTGTAAAATCAATCCAATCTAATATAGTGGACTACAAAATAAAAAAAGCAAAAACAAAATACCATATTTTTCTGACTATAAGGCGCACCCCTCAAATTTTTCACAAAATTCAGATTCTGTTATTATATTTTCTTACTATTTTATCAGTCACATTATAAGGCGCAGGGGTCTCAGTCTGGGGGAAAAGTATCGTCTTATAGTCTGAAAAATATGGTACATCACAAATGATACATTTGAAGAAAAAAAATCTAATTTGAAATTCAAACCTGTCTTACATTAAAATATATAAATAACTTTGTCTGACTTTCCTTGGCGGCTTATTTGCAGCAACATCGCTAACCACCTGTGAGGTTTGCTATTGTTTACTACTTCTGCGTTCCCAGGCCATATAGACATAATGGGTAAGGTACGTATGTGTCCGGTTTTCAGTTTTCACTGGTCTCCCTGCTGCGTACAGCCAACACATTCCGATTTCGGAGGAGCTCAAAGGAAAACATTATTTGGAAGATTTTTTTTTTAAAAGGCAGGAGAATGGGCCAGCAAGTCAGAAAGATAGATGACAGAAAGCAAAGGGAAGAGGCAGAGTCAAAGACAATGGTGGATTTTGATTAATCCTACTATCTATTTAATTTAATACTTACCAACACTCAAAACAACTGCATTAGCCTAAAACAACCTGGAACCTTACCCTAGCACAAGCTAAAACGAAACTGGCCCCATGGGACTGCACCCATACCGCAGGGAGTAGCGGGAGTGACTCCCCTTACTTCCGGGTATGACGCGCACCCTTGGGGCACCGGATATGTCATTCATGAAATTTTACAGCCCCGCATCAGGAGGGAGGCTGGGAGGGAACATTTTTTGTTTTGAGTGTTGGTAAGTATTAAATTAAATAGATAGTAGGATTAATCAAAATCCACCAATCTAATTTAATCATACTGTACCAACACTCAAAACAACTGCAGATTACCACCGTGGTGGAGGGTGATGCGTGCCAACTGACACACCAATAACCCGAAAAGGCATTTACAAACAGAGAGGGTAACACTCATACATGAAGAAAACCCCCTGAAAGATGCAAAACATCCATCAAATATGTCAATAAATACCCCCAAATAATCATATACATGATATACCAAAGAACACAGAAAGACAAAACGCAGGGACTCACACTACAAGGAGACCAGAACCTGCAAAACGACAACCTTCTTAAAGGAAAAGGAGACGTCTTCAACCTGAGCGGTGATGTCCCTCAGAAAATAACAATTTCACGAGAGGGACGCCCTTCACTATCGCCAGGGAAGAGCTGAAGGCCCGCAACTCATGGGCGCGAATGGGGTTAGCAGGCAACCAAACCAGAGAGCCAGCGTAAGCCAACTTAATGGGGTTGAGGATGCAACGAAACACAGTACCTTTAGCCACATCGCTACAATACTTGGTATTGATGGAGACAAACAACCGACGCTTAGACCCTCTGAAGGACTTGGTCCGAGGAAGTAAAAAACGTAGAGCTCCAACTCGAAAAGGAGACTAGAGGAGAGGACATGTCGCCAGACTGATTCTTTGCCCGGAACTCCGGGAGAAAAGAAAGGAAGACGGACGAGAAAACCTCCTCGAACTGGACGTCCTTGGTCAGGCCACTCAGAGCATGCACACCGCTGATGCGCCGAGAGTGGCGAGCGAGATCAGAAAAAACTGTCTTAAGAGTCAGAAGCTTAAGGGACGACTTCAGAGGTTCATACTTGTCCCTGAGAAAGAAAGAAAGAACAAAAAAGATGTCCCACTGGGGACACTGGAACGTCCTGGACAGAGCCTGGAGGCACACAGTGTCGAGAAAGTGAGAAACAGGCAAGGCTGAGAGATTCTCCGTAAACTTGGAACCAAAGGCCAACAAAATTGTGCTAATCAAAGCCGCCCTATAAGCGGATAAGGTTTGAGAAGACAAATTCCTGGTTCTAAGCAAGTGAGAGAGGAATTCTAAAAACTGGACCAGGGGGACGAATCGGGTCAAACTTTCTAACCTGACAGAAGGAAAACCAGGTGGTCCAACGAAAATCATACAGATCGTGAGTCGACTTACGCCTAGAGGCGACCAACAGGTCCACGGGGCGTGTGGAGAATCCCTGGCTACGAAGCCCTAGTCGAATAGTCGCCATGCGACCAAGATTAGCCTTGAAGGGCAAGGGTGTCCGACCCAGCCTCTTGGCTGAATTAGAGTGGCGTGAGTGAGATTGAGAGGAAGAGGACCGTCCTTCGCCATGTAGAGAACTTCTGGAAACCAATGGCTCGTGGGCCACATTGGTGTGATGAGAATCAAGTCCGGGTGCTCCCGGAGGACTTCTTCAACACCCGGGGGATTAGTGCCATCAGAGGGAAGGAATACAACGGCATGCACTTCAGCAAGAAGTGCGAGACAGTGGTGGCGTACAGCTTAGCGGTACGGTAGCACCTAAGGCCATGGAACTCATACTGAAGATGGCTGCTCTGTACCCAGAAAGGGTATGGGCAGAGATTTCTAGACCTGAGAAGAAAAGCTAAGAATTCGACGAATGAACCGAAGAAGGTCTTAACGGATCGAACTTCCTGTCACCACAGAAGGCGAACCAAGAGAAAGAGTCCTGAAAAAGTCCGGGAAGGCATCTCTGGAAAGCACATGGCTGACTATCAAAGCAGTCAGGAGAAGACAAACTCCGCATCGAGTCACCTAGAGCAGCCAAGGCCTGAAACATTACGGACTATGAGTGGCCGGACCGGGCCACTACACACTGCTACGCCCTTTCGAACTGGAAAATATCGATCGAAGGGGCGAGTCTGGGTCAGAAAACAAACTGGACAAGACTAGTTCAGAATGTCGGGCAAGCAAAGGACCGATGGCGGGATAGAGACAGCTAGTACTAGGATGAGAATCCGCAAGAGCAGCAGATTCAGCCTCTGACCTAGCAAACTGAGAAACCACGGTACGAATGTGCGACTGCACTTCGTAACCAACTCTACATGATAAGACCGACGAAAGGGACCCCCGTTGACTGGGTGAAAAACCAGCGGAGACAATTCGATCGGTTGGGAGGTAAAATAAAAATAAAAAACTGCCTATGAAGTAGGAACAGACAGCAACAGCAACATAGTTGCTATCGCATGACGTCAAATCGAACCAGATGACGCGGAAATGTCCCCACCGAAAAGGAAAACATGTAGACAAAAAGCGAAACAGTGTGCAAACGTGACGATGACACACCTCGACCTAAACCATAAAAAACGGTCGGAACGAGACGCCGAAGACCAAAAGGGGGGGGGCCTGAAGGAAGGCAAAAAACACCCCGTCGAACAACTTTAGGCTGAAAGCTGTGCCGTTCGGTGATCTGACGGCTGAGCAGGGAAGATCATGCTAGCCGGACAGTTAAAGCCAGATCGGGACGGAACCAGTCCGAAACAGGATGACAGGAACGGCCGAACGAGTCAACAGGTTGAACAACTCATGGTTGAAACCGTGAAAGAAGGAGTGCGCACTCTGACTTCTCTCTGCAAGGGCCTTTGTATACCCAGGCCAGAGGAAGGAGCTCCGAAATCGACCCCATCAGACTAAGAAAACCGAGGGGACAGCGAAGTGTGACCGCCTTCGTTACTGAGAGGTCGGACACCACCTGTGTCCTCCGAGGCTGAGACTGTGAACACGACCGTGTCGAACCTCATAACCAGACAGTCCCTAAAGTGCCCCTAAAAAGAGTCTCTGGCCAGAAGAATACCAAGGGAAGCTAGAGCCACTCCAATGGCTGGTCCATTCACGGACTCAAAGAGCCTGAAAACCGCAATACAGCAAAAAACCGAACCAACAACGTCACAAAAGCACAGCCCTTGAGGGCTTTGGACAAGGATGCTTCCAACAGTATAACGTAGGAAGGCTAAAACTTGACCGGGCAAGATTTGTCACAATGGAGTTTCTCTGCAACAGCCTTAGAAGGCTTGGAGAAAGAGGGAAAAGGGAGGTAGTCCTCATGGACACCTAGTACCAATTTGAAAGGATGAACAACAAAAAGAGCCTAAGGAAACTGAATCTTCCTTGGGCCTGGTAGACCCGCCCAAAGTGAAACGGTTAGTTACTGCGAGAAGCGTAACAGAGTATCCAAGTGACGTCAGGATAACCGTGGAAAAAACCGGGCAACCGATTCTTCCCCGAACAAGCCCGACTCCGGAAGGGGAAGAGAGCGCAAACGCTCCTTTTCCCTGGACGAAAGAGACCTGTTCTGCGCCAGAAAAGAATCCCGGGCCAAGGCACAGGTTTGAACCTTCAAACCAGCCGTGACATCAGAGAGGCTCTGTAGCACATTGCCCAAAAGGGCTAGAGAGACTCCAACGGAAGCTTCATCCACCTGATCAAAGAACTGAAAAACCGCCGGTGAATCAGAGGCTGATTTGCCTAGAGACTCCGCCAAGGTTTGCACGAGAGAGGTGGCCATGCCACAAGCCCTGAGAGAACCAGACAGAGATTCCTCGAGAGACTTGAAGGCCGAAGGCTTGAACGTGACGGGAGGAACAGCAGCAGGACCCCAAGGACTCCACCTCCTCAGCAGAAGGTTTGGAGACGGAGGGGAAGCGCAGGTATTCCGTCGGTAGGGGGACGAAAGGTCTGAATCTAGGTACCAAAAAGGAACCGAACTGAGACGAGGCCGGCTGAGAACGCCCCAGATTAGCCTCAGCAATCTGTTCAACGAAAGGACCTTGCCGGTCCTCAAAGTGAACTCCGCTTTAACCACCAAATCCTCCGGGAAGGAGGGGGCTTGGAGAGTCAAAGAGCTCTTGGCCTGCAGAAGAGAGCCAACCGCGTGATCAGTGGCGGACTCCTGATGGGAGGAACGCACAGGTACCACGTAAGGGCACGATCGAGACAAAATCTTGAGAAGATTCTGAACCGAGGACTCAGTGTGAGAGTGAGGGACCTCCGACTGAGGGTCCAGTTCCATGTCTGACTCCTAGTCGGACTGAAACTCAGAGAATTCCCTGGAGGGGTCTGGCCGTTGAAGCTTCTGATAAGGGCGGCCCAAAGAGTCAAACACCACCGGAGGGCCATGCCTGGAAGAGGGCTCTGCCGGTAGGGAGTGAGAGGATCTCTGAACACCGGCCGGAACCGGGAGAACGTGGCGTCCTCCGTGCGAGCGGGACATTCCCGGTTGACCCAAACCGGAGGAACGAACCGGAAATTCATCATCGGAATTTTCCGGTTCTAGGCGAACCCTTTCCCGGTATGTCCGCGTTGGCCAAGCAACCGGGAGACAACCGGATGATTACCGGGTAAACACCGGGAGAACCGGAGGAAACGGTCTCGCAACCGGGAGAAGCAAATATCCGGTTGCGGTGGGAATGCCATGAGGCTCCAACCGTGCCATCCCCCGGTATGTCCGCGTTGGCCAAGCAACCGGGAGACAACCGGGAGAAACCGGATGAATACCGGGTGAAACCGGGTAAGCACCGGGAGAACCGGAGGAAACCGTCTCACAACCGTGAGAAGCGAATTTCCGGTTGCGGTGGGACTGCCAAGAGGCCCCAACCGCGCCAGTGCCAGGATCACTGGAGAGCCATCCCCCGGGAGGGGGGTATGGACTCTTATCGGTATGAAGGTGCCCCGCACCGACCGATTTGACTGTCCTGGTAACCTCTCCCTCGAACTGAGTGGAGGATTTGAGCCCGGACTCAGGAAAGGGAACAGGCCGTTCCCGATCCTGGAGGTACCTCCCAGGTACCACCGGATGATTGCCTGACAGACTGGCCAGTCTGGTGACAGAGGAGTCACCTCTGTCACTAGGCAAGCTCCCCGGAGGGGAGCCTCTCTGTTCCGTAAACATCAAGCCCACAGGACGGAAACCAGAGGTGGAAAGGGATTTCCTATCCCTGTTGAGGTCGACGCTGGCCTTAGCGGACAAGGGCCTCCTGGAGGCAAGCCTGTGAACAGAAGAAGGAGAGAGGGTTGCGCCAGTGACAGTCTCACGAGAAGAGACAACTGGCGGCACCCTCTCTGGCCTAATCATAGAACCGAAAAAGGAGGAAGATTCTGTCGATGCGAAAGGGAGAACCCTGAAACCCGAAGAGTCCAAGTGGCGAAAGAAAGACAGCGTAGTACAAAGCCTGCGAGTCCAACGGAAAAGGAGAAGGAGCAGAAACCTCCGAAGGGAGAGAAACTGGAATGGGCTCCGAAACCGGTTAGGCCGGTGTAACCGAAACGGACTGTGACTGGACGAGACGTAGGATTTGTGAGAGGATTAGACGAAAACTTCTAGAGAAGATTAAGAGAACCTGCCCAAAGGGTCCCTAGTGAGAGAAGAAGAGTCAACTGACTTGGAAACAGAAAAACAACCGAAGCAGAAACTGCTTTGCCCGAAGTGGAAACCGAGGGGTGCAAGAAGCCATAATGGCTGACGCCACCCCGAAAACGAACAACAGAGTGAACGAAATAATTTTTCAACTAAAACGAACACCAAGAAATGACAATGAAATAATATCGATAGGATGACTAACAGCCTTCCCAAGAAACTGAATAGAACAAAGCTATGCACGGAACGAACCCACCAGATAGACAAGAGTCAGAAAAGGCGGAGCAGGGTAGGCCCAGGTGTGGTTGAAAGGCTGGAAAATTTAAGAATGACATATCCGGTGCCCCAAGGGTGCGCGTCATACCCGGAAGTAAGGGGAGTCACTCCCGCTACTCCCTGCGGTATGGGTGCAGTCCCATGGGGCCAGTTTCGTTTTAGCTTGTGCTAGGGTAAGGTTCCAGGTTGTTTTAGGCTAATGCAGTTGTTTTGAGTGTTGGTACAGTATGATTAAATTAGATTGGCAGATTAGAGGAAGTTACAAGCACAGAACTTCCAGAAGGTGGGGGGAACTATTTTTACGATAAAAAACAACCGGTATCCCCACGGGGAGAGACTCGGGGAGGGGGAGGGTTCGTCCAGCTCCCCGCATGGAGGCACGAGGCATCCACCGACTGTCCCAGCTTGTGCTTACGGAGAAGGGGGGGGGGGGGGGGTGTAGATTTTAGAGAAAACTGGCGGCTGCATTGACGCGAAGTAAATGCGCAGGATTTAAGAAAGACTGGCCATTTTAAAACTTTTCTTTATCATAGATGCCAACAATTACAGTCATCCCATGATATGAACGATGAAATCAACCTTTACTGGCAGGAGTAAAAACTTTAGTTGAAGAGAGCACTTTGTATAAGGCTGCACCCCAAAATTTGTATCCAAATTTCAGATTTTGTTATTATATTTTCTTACTATTTCATCAGTCATATTATAAGATGCAGGGGTCCGAGTCTGGGGAAAAAGTATCGCCTTATAGTCCTCTCTTTTTAATTTCCACACAAGGATGAATAAAGTTGTATTGAATTGAATTGAATTGTAAAAATAAAATGTTTAACTACCATATTTTTCGGACTATAAGGCGATACTTTTTTCCCAGACTCGGACCCCTGCATCTTATAATATGACTGATGAAATAGTAAGAAAATATAATAACAAAATCTGAAATTTGGATACAAATTTTGGGGTGCAGCCTTATACAAAGGTGCACCTTGGAGTCAATAAAAAAAACCCGGTAAATAACTTTATAGCCAAGCCAGCCATCACACAATTCCACGCATTAAAAAAGAAAGTTTTCTAATACGCAGCTTGATGCTATAATCAGTGATGCCTTTGTTTGTAATAAGATACCCCAGGGCTCCCAATTGCCCCGCAAAACAAGGGGTCCCATAGACTCCTTCACTTACAGCACAGAGGGTCCTAGAGGCGGGATAGAGGGTCCCAGTGGCATAGCGAATGCCAAAAAGAATGTTTTTAGTGCATCCCTGGGACCCCCTGCACATTCTTTTAGAGGGTCCTTTAGTTTTAGTACTTCATAGACCCCCAAATGGGGGTCCCTGGGAGCCCTGACACCCTGTAAAGTCCAAAAAGAAAAACAAACTAAGGAAGCTGAACATCCTACTCACAGTCCCTGAACCCCTCCACAAACCCCTTCTTTTTGGGCAGGACGGAGGGAGGGTGCTGCACCATGCGTTCTATGCTGAAGAAGGTGCGCACCGCAGGGATCTTGAGGAACAGCACTTGGACCAGGGAGAAGGTGTTGGAGGTGAACCAGTAGCACAGCATAGCCTGCAATGAGACAACAACAATGATGACGATAACAAACCACATATTACTCACAGCAGGGAAGTTGGAGATGACGGGCATGGCTGAACTAGAGGCAATGCAACAATAACTTAACAAAACCCATATTACTCACTGTCACAGCCGGGAAGTTGGAGATGACGGGCATGGCTGAACTAGAGGCAATGCAATAATAACTTAACAAAACACTGTCACAGCAGGGAAGTTGGAGATGGCAGGCATGGCTGAACTAGAGGCAATGCAATAATAACTTAACAAAACACTGTCACAGCAGGGAAGTTGGAGATGACGGGCATGGCTGAACTAGAGGCAATGCAATAATAACTTAACAAAACACTGTCACAGCAGGGAAGTTGGAGATGGCAGGCATGGCTGAACTAGAGGCAATGCAATAATAACTTAACAAAACACTGTCACAGCAGGGAAGTTGGAGATGACAGGCATGGCTGAACTAGAGGCAATGCAATAATAACTTAACAAAACACTGTCACAGCAGGGAAGTTGGAGATGGCAGGCATGGCTGAACTAGAGGCAATGCAATAATAACTTAACAAAACACTGTCACAGCAGGGAAGTTGGAGATGACAGGCATGGCTGAACTAGAGGCAATGCAATAATAACTTAACAAAACACTGTCACAGCAGGGAAGTTGGAGATGACAGGCATGGCTGAACTAGAGGCAATGCAATAATAACTTAACAAAACACTGTCACAGCAGGGAAGTTGGAGATGACAGGCATGGCTGAACTAGAGGCAATGCAATAATAACTTAACAAAACACTGTCACAGCAGGGAAGTTGGAGATGACGGGCATGGCTGAACTAGAGGCAATGCAATAATAACTTAACAAAACACTGTCACAGCAGGGAAGTTGGAGATGACGGGCATGGCTGAACTAGAGGCAATGCAATAATAACTTAACAAAACACTGTCACAGCAGGGAAGTTGGAGATGGCAGGCATGGCTGAACTAGAGGCAATGCAATAATAACTTAACAAAACACTGTCACAGCAGGGAAGTTGGAGATGACAGGCATGGCTGAACTAGAGGCAATGCAATAATAACTTAACAAAACACTGTCACAGCAGGGAAGTTGGAGATGGCAGGCATGGCTGAACTAGAGGCAATGCAATAATAACTTAACAAAACACTGTCACAGCAGGGAAGTTGGAGATGGCAGGCATGGCTGAACTAGAGGCAATGCAATAATAACTTAACAAAACACTGTCACAGCAGGGAAGTTGGAGATGACGGGCATGGCTGAACTAGAGGCAATATAGTGATGGCATAACAAACCACATATTACTCACTGCAGGGAAGTTGGAGATGACAGGCAGCATGATGATGGGCATGGCCCTCATGAACCACTTCATCATGTGGTTCATAGAACCCGCCTTCATTCCATCCACCCCAAGCTGAAAAACAACAACAGAAAAATGCACCATCAATTTGAATGTTCTTAAATCTTATTCTGTAAAGAAAGAAAACAAAAGAAAAAAACCTTGGGGTTTAAGTTGAAAATCCCAGAGAGAAAAATAACAATAAATAAAAATGCAACGTTTCTTATTCTGTAAACAAACTTAAGTTTGAAAGGATGTGTCATGAAAACACTGACACACGAAGAAACCCAGACTTAGTCAAAGGCTTGAACTTTGAAGTGTAATTAGATAATCACTGTGGAAAAGTTTAAAGTAGTTTAACAACACAGATGTGCATGGTTTTCAAAAGCGAAAAAAAAGAAAACAAAGGCTAAATAATTTATTTAAAAAAGATTATGTTAAGATTACCTCACCCAAAAAGGACAGGCCAAAAAACACTTTTTTTTCCAGGAAAACATGTCGTTCAAGTCATCAGTTTTGTTAATTCTAAACATATAAATTTAAAAAACTGAAGCTGGACATCAGGTCACCATAAACAAAATCAGATGCTTCATTTTAATAGTCTGAATTGAAAGGAATCTATCTGTCCAATATTTTGATGTAACCAAGTGTCATGTTCGCATTATTTAGTCAATTTCTTTTCACGCGCCACAACAAGATGTATATCCTACTTGTGGGGCACGCTTGTGTGACTTGTGACAAGAAAATCAATTTAACCCTTTCACTGCCAGCCATTTTTCAGCGAAAAAATCCCATTATACTTATCTGGGTGGAGAAAAAAAATCATATGCAATATTTGGAATTCCTCTGTGACATGTATATCTTTACCTCCCAAAAATAAGAAAATAGGCTCTTTGGATAACAGACCCAGGTTTGATGCGCTTTAGTGACATGGGTATTAAACCATTGTGGTGCAAAAATGCGACGTTGGCGGCGAAAGGGTTACACAAAAAAACCAGTTTCCAAGATCAGGGTCAGACTCGATGACCTGACCTCGATTGTGATGAGGAAGGTAGCCATGGTGATGAGGGGCATGGCGTAGAAGGGGTCGGGGAGGGTGAGGTCGGTGAACCAGAACAGGCCGCCGCTCTTCATGCTCTCCACGGGGAGGTTGGCCATCTGACGCAGGCCCACGAACACCGAGATGAACACCGGCATCTGGTGAAGCACACAGAGATGTACCGCGTTTTACACACTATAAGGCGCATTTACCATATTTTTCGGACCATACGGCGATACTTTTTCCCCAGACTCAGACCCCTGCACCTTATGACTAATAATGTAGTAAGAAAATAGAGTAACAAAATCTGAATTTGGTGTTAAATTTAGGGGTACGCCTTATAATCAGGTGCGCCTTTACCATATTATTTTTACTATAAGGCGCATCTGGTTATAAGGCGCATCCCTAAATTTAACACCAAATTCAGATTTTGTTAATCTATTTTCTTACTATATTATTAGTCATATTACATGGGTGCAACTACACAAAATGAAAAAAACCTGCAAGACCGGGATCTAGGGGCAATGTCCCTCTGCAGCTGAAGAAAAAATTGATTTATGAAGGTATTTTAGTTTGCTTTTTCCACAGTTTATACACATGCTTATTTTAAAGTAATAATAATAATAATAATGGGAATTTATATAGCGCTCTTTCTCACATGAGCTCAGTGCGCTTTACATTGATAACAAGAACATTAAAGGCAAACAAATAATTAATCATTAGAAAGTAAAATAAGCACGATGCTTACACACAACGTTCTCTTACTTCCTTACTCACACACACACACACACACACACACACACACATGCATGCGCACACGCACACTCGCACACAATTAATTATACAAGAGTAAAATAGTTACAACATGAACATTCTAAGAAGAAACATAGAGACCACATTCACATTCCCAATCAAGTTTGAATACAATACTGCAACTTGAAATAAAATCATACTGCCATCGACATACCAATTACATGACTAATTATAATAGACAAATTTTGCAAAAACAAAAATACCCTTCTACCTCATTTACAAGCATTTAAAGTTTACAAGACGTAGACATTCTACATACAAAATACGAAAAATAAAATAATTGTAAATAAATTTTTTTACAAGATTTCTGCAATAAAACGGACCCCCCCCCCCCCCACACACACACACACACCTCACACACAAACACTAATCAATCATAATATGTCCGAAACAAGTGAGTTTTAAGGGCAGAGCGAAAGGCGGAAATAGAGTCAGATGAGCGGACATGTTGTGGGAGGGAATTCCATAAGTGAGGTGCTAAATAGTAGAAAGATCGTTCACCAAACGATTTCGTGTGGACCCGAGGAACCTTGAGTGTGCAGCAGTCAGAGGAAGAACGTAGGGGGCGAGCAGGTAAGTAGACAGTTACTAGTTCGGAGAGATAGACGGGACCAGAGGAGTGAACAGCACCGAAACAAAGGCAAGCTATTTTATACTTGATTCTAGCCTCTACTGGAAGCCAGTGCAAGTTACGAAGATGAGGTGTTATATGATCAGAACGTGGAATCTTGAGAGTGAGGCGTGCTGCACTGTTTTGCAGTTTTCGAACACGTTGCAGGAGATACTTAGGACAGCCACAGAGAAGAGATTTGAAAAATACAATAGACACACAAAGATCTTGTTAGACAAATTTAAAAAAACAGGAAATTCCTTTTCTGGTAAAATTCAAAAACAGGAAATCCCTGTATACCAGGAAAAGTTGCACCCATGCATATTAAAAGGCGCAGGGGTCTCAGTCTGGGGGAAAAGTATCACCTTATAGTCCGAAAAGTACAGTATTTTACAAAAAACAAATTCTTAGATGACATTTTTTTACAAAATCAACTTTGGTTGAAATCCACCCATTATCTTTGAAATAATGATCAGTGTCTTTGCAATATTCAACTTTGATTCACAGGGATTACGTCGTTATGGCTTGTCATTTGGTCAATCTGACACCATGGGCAGCATCTAGAGACAGAGAAACGCACAGACCTCGTTCCCGTTCAAATATACTCCTGTTCTCACAGAAAGTGGGAGTATGAAAACACACACACAGTGACTTTAACTAACACAAACTTGAAACAGAACAACCTTACTTCTTCATGTTCTCCCCACAGACACGTTGACTATCTAAAGAGACCAGCAAACACCTATGTAAAATGTCTTAATAAGAGACATCTTACATAATAATCACTGTTGTCCAACAACAAGACAGTTTACATCAGATACTCATTATTCTGTTGAGTCACCTGGCAACCAATAGGCCATTTGGCACGGGCGGGTGGCCTTGAATTTCACTTAAAGCCTTGAATAAGAGAGTCCACGCAACTATGAGCAAAACATCTGGATCTGGTTACGGTACGTCGAAGGAGCCTATGAAGGCTATGAACTCGACGGAAACTGGGAGAGCGCATTGAGAATTAGTTTGTTGTTTTGGTGGGTTTTTTTAAAGATCTTGTTTGCACTGTCTGGTGGAATTGACAGTATATGGAAGTTGACCATAGGCCTTTTCACAGTATCCAGGCTGGACCACTCCGGCTAGCGAAGTGCTCACCGGGGACGAACCCCGACCGGCACACGGCACACGGCATGCAGGCAGTGGCATAGTCTAATCCACGATACGACCGCCCGTGGCAAACACCCTACTGCAGAACATATAATTTGATGTTTTGTACATGTTACTCCGGCTCCTTTTTTTTAATTCTGATTTATTTTTTCGACTGAAATAGGTTAGGTTTTTTTCCTGTCCTCATTTCTAGTATGACTTTTCTATTGTATAATGCGCATCCCCCAAATTTCAGATTCTGTTATTATATTTGTTTACTATTTTATTAGTCACATTATAAGGCGCAGGGGTCTGAATCTGGGGGGAAAGTATCACCTTATAGTCCGAAAAATACGGCACATCACAAATAGTACCCATCTCGATCTGATGGACTTCTGTCTTTTTCCTGTCCTCATTTGTAGTATGACTTTTTATTACATCAGCAAATAGTACCCATCTCGATCTGATGGACTTCTGTCTTTTTCCTGTCCTCATTTGTAGTATGACTTTTTATTACATCAGCAAATAGTACCCATCTCGATCTGATGGACTTCTGTCTTTTTCCTGTCCTCATTTGTAGTATGACTTTTTATTACATCAGCAAATAGTACCCATCTCGATCTGATGGACTTCTTTCTGTCTTTGTCCTCATTTCTAGTAGGACTTTTTTTTAATTACATCAGCAAAAAGTATCCATCTTGATTTGATGGACTTCTTTCTGTCTTTGTCCTCATTTCTAGTATGACTTTTTTTTAATTACATCAGCAAATAGTATCCATCTTGATTTGATGGACTTCTGTCTTTTTCCTGTCCTCATTTGTAGTATGACTTTTTATTACATCAGCAAATAGTACCCATCTCGATCTGATGGACTTCTGTCTTTTTCCTGTCCTCATTTGTAGTATGACTTTTTATTACATCAGCAAATAGTACCCATCTCTGATCTGATGGACTTCTTTTTCCTGTCCTTATTTGTAGTATGACTTTTTATTACATCAGCAAAAAGCATCCATCTTGATTTGATGGACTTCTTTCTGTCTTTGTCCTCATTTCTAGTAGGACTTTTTTTTAATTACATCAGCAAATAGTATCCATCTTGATTTGATGGACTTCTTTCTGTATTTCTCCTGTCCTTATTTGTAGTATGACTTTTTATTACATCAGCAAATAGTACCCATCTCGATCTGATGGACTTCTGTCTTTTTCCTGTCCTCATTTGTAGTATGACTTTTTATTACATCAGCAAATAGTACCCATCTCGATCTGATGGACTTCTGTCTTTTTCCTGTCCTCATTTCTAGTATGACTCCCGTTGCGCGTTGCCTTTTATTACATCAGCAAATAGTACCCATCTCGATCTGATGGACTTCTGTCTTTTTCCTGTCCTTATTTGTAGTATGACTTTTTATTACATCAGCAAATAGTACCCATCTCGATCTGATGGACTTCTGTCTACTTCCTGTCCGCATTTGTAGTATGACTTTTTATTACATCATTGCCAAATAGTACCCATCTCGATCTGATGGACTTCTTTCTTTTTCACTTGTCCTCATTTTTAGTATGACTTTTTATTACATCAGCAAATAGTACCCATCTCGATCTGATGGACTTCTCGTCTTTTTCCTGTCCTCATTTGTAGTATGACTTTTTATTACATCAGCAAAAAGCATCCATCTTGATTTGATGGACTTCTTTCTGTCTTTGTCCTCATTTCTAGTAGGACTTTTTTAAAATTACATCAGCAAATAGTATCCATCTTGATTTGACGGACTTCTTTCTGTATTTCTCCTGTCCTCATTTCTAGTATGACTTTTTTTTAATTACCATATTTTTCGGACAATATCGTTGCAGCAAATTTGTATAAGGCGCACCTTTGCTATAAGGCGCACCTTTGTATAAGGCGCACCTTTGCATAAGGCGCATCCCTGCAAATAGTATATCTCGATCTGATGGACGTCTTCTCCACCTACCTGTGCAAGGGGTACCAGGAAGTTCCTGAAAGGTCTGATGTTGCACGCTTCATGAACTCCATAAGTTCATGGCCCGCCCTCGACGCTGAAACAACCAGTAATAATGTGAACCCTCTGCATTCATATACATTGTGGGGTTTTTCTTCTTTTTTTCATATGTATTATTTGTTTATTATTACCTTCATTACAAAAGGCATTGATCAAAATCATCGTGTCCAAGGCCCACATTTGTATTAAACAAAGCAAACTATATGCTTATATTTAACCTTTGTATATAGGACGCACTTTTTTTGTTTTTCCCTTTCCCTTTAGATTTTTGCACAATCTTTATTTTTCCCTTTCTCTTCTTTAGACATATCCCTCTCTCTCTTCTATTTATCGCTATCTCTTTGTCCAATCCGCCACTCTCTGTATCTGTCTCTGTCTCCCCTCTTGTTTGAATGTATTCTTATTCACTGCATACACTGTTACAAAAAGCCTCTTCCACCAGTTCCAATGTACATGTATTTTCACAAATTAATCTTTGGGAGAACATCTGGCTCTTGTAGCACAATACACACCGCTCAGACAGTGGAAATGCTTTTGAGGGTGAATGCAGCACTGTAGGGGGGGGTTGAGGGTTCAAATCCCACCAGCAACCATTTGGGGAAAATACTTGTTATACACACAATATGATGGGTGCTCCTAGTTCTAACTTGCAATCCTGCAAGGGGGAAACTTCCCATAGTGAGTGTAGGGGCTGTTTAACAACACAGAATTTTCTGCTCATTTTTCTCCTTTTTGAACCCTCTACCAAAGTACAAGTGCTACATTCCTTTGAATATAGCAAATGCTTACCATAGGCCCTTAACACCCATTGTACTAAAAGCATGTGTCCCTTTGTAAGAAAATCGTTGATTTCTCCAATTCACTCATAATCCGGCGACGCCGTCGCTCTAGCACCACAGTGATTTAACACCTATTCACTAAAAAAATCCTGCAATTCAGGATTTCATCCTGAAAGAAGGAGCATCCATGCAAATAGTATCCATCTCGATCTGATGGACGTCTTCTCCACCTACCTGTGCAAGGGGTACCAGGAAGTTCCTGAAAGGTCTGATGTTGTTACGCTTCATGAACTCCATCAGTTCATGGCCCGCCCCTGACGCTGAAACAACCAGTAATAATGTGAACCCTCTGCATTCATATACACTGTGGGGTTTTTCTTCTTTTTTTCATATGTATTATTTGTTTATTATTATCTTCATTACAAACACTTCATTGATCAAAATCATCGTGTCCAAGTGCCCACATACGTATTAAACAAAGCAAACTATATGCTTATATTTAACCAACAATAGGACTAACACTTTTTTTGTTTTTCCCTTTCCCTTTAGATTTTTGCACAATCTTTATTTATCCCTTTCTCTTCTTTAGACATTATCCCTCATCTCGCATTTCAGCACCTCTCTCATTTCTCTTTTATCGCTATCATCTTTCTCACAATCCGTCGCCTCTCTCTGTGTCTGTCTCTGTCTCCCCTCTTGTTTGAATGTATTCTTATTCACTGCATACACTGTTACAAAAAGCCTCTTCCACCAGTTCCAATGTACATGTATTTTCACAAATTAATTTTTGGGAGAACATCTGGCTCTTGTAGCACCCATGTCACAAGGCATACACACCATCAGTCGCATTTCAGCACCACAGTGGAAATGCTTTTGAGGGTGAATGCAGCACAGTAGCATTTCAGCACCACAGTGAGGGTTCAAATCCCACCAGCAACCACAGTGATTTTCACTGGGGATTATCCCTTTCACCTGGCGCATTTAGCACCACAGTGATTTAAACACCTATGTCACTAAAAGGCATTATCCCTTTCACCATCAGTCTAACTTCAGCACCACAGTTTTAACACCTAGTCACTAAAAGCATTATCCCTTTCACCATCAGTCGCATGTGTATTACTGATTTAACAATGTCACTAAAAGGCAGAATTTTCACCCAGTCGCATTTCAGCTCCACAGTGATTTGAACCCTCAACCAAAATATAGTGCTGCATTAACCCTTTCACCATCAGTCGCATTTCAGCACCACAGTGATGTAACACCTATGTCACTAAAAGGCATCATCCCTTTCACCATCAGTCGCATTTCAGCACCACAGTGATTTAACACCTATGTCACTAAAAGGCATCATCCCTTTCACCATCAGTCGCATTTCAGCACCACAGTGATTTAACACCTATGTCACTAAAAGGCATTATCCCTTTCACCATCAGTCGCATTTCAGCACCACAGTGATTTAACACCCATGTCACTAAAAGGCATCATCCCTTTCACCATCAGTCGCATTTCAGCACCACAGTGATTTAACACCTATGTCACTAAAAGGCATTATCCCTTTCACCATCAGTCGCATTTCAGCACCACAGTGATTTAACACCTATGTCACTAAAAGGCATTATCCCTTTCACCATCAGTCGCATTTTAGCACCACAGTGATGTAACACCTATGTCACTAAAAGGCATTATCCCTTTCACCATCAGTCGCATTTCAGCACCACAGTGATGTAACACCTATGTCACTAAAAGGCATCATCCCTTTCACCATCAGTCGCATTTCAGCACCACAGTGATGTAACACCTATGTCACTAAAAGGCATTATCCCTTTCACCATCAGTCGCATTTCAGCACCACAGTGATTTAACACCTATGTCACTAAAAGGCATCATCCCTTTCACCATCAGTCGCATTTCAGCACCACAGTGATTTAACACCTATGTCACTAAAAGGCATCATCCCTTTCACCATCAGTCGCATTTCAGCACCACAGTGATTTAACACCTATGTCACTAAAAGGCATCATCCCTTTCACCATCAGTCGCATTTTAGCACCACAGTGATTTAACACCTATGTCACTAAAAGGCATCATCCCTTTCACCATCAGTCGCATTTCAGCACCACAGTGATTTAACACCTATGTCACTAAAAGGCATCATCCCTTTCACCATCAGTCGCATTTTAGCACCACAGTGATTTAACACCTATGTCACTAAAAGGCATTATCCCTTTCACCATCAGTCGCATTTCAGCACCACAGTGATTTAACACCTATGTCACTAAAAGGCATCATCCCTTTCACCATCAGTCGCATTTCAGCACCACAGTGATTTAACACCTATGTCACTAAAAGGCATCATCCCTTTCACCATCAGTCGCATTTCAGCACCACAGTGATTTAACACCTATGTCACTAAAAGGCATCATCCCTTTCACCATCAGTCGCATTTCAGCACCACAGTGATTTAACACCTATGTCACTAAAAGGCATTATCCCTTTCACCATCAGTCGCATTTCAGCACCACAGTGATTTAACACCTATGTCACTAAAAGGCATCATCCCTTTCACCATCAGTCGCATTTCAGCACCACAGTGATTTAACACCTATGTCACTAAAAGGCATCATCCCTTTCACCATCAGTCGCATTTCAGCACCACAGTGATTTAACACCTATGTCACTAAAAGGCATCATCCCTTTCACCATCAGTCGCATTTCAGCACCACAGTGATTTAACACCTATGTCACTAAAAGGCATTATCCCTTTCACCATCAGTCGCATTTTAGCACCACAGTGATGTAACACCCATGTCACTAAAAGGCATTATCCCTTTCACCATCAGTCGCATTTCAGCACCACAGTGATTTAACACCTATGTCACTAAAAGGCATTATCCCTTTCACCATCAGTCGCATTTCAGCACCACAGTGATTTAACACCCATGTCACTAAAAGGCATCATCCCTTTCACCATCAGTCGCATTTCAGCACCACAGTGATTTAACACCTATGTCACTAAAAGGCATCATCCCTTTCACCATCAGTCGCATTTCAGCACCACAGTGATTTAACACCTATGTCACTAAAAGGCATTATCCCTTTCACCATCAGTCGCATTTCAGCACCACAGTGATTTAACACCTATGTCACTAAAAGGCATTATCCCTTTCACCATCAGTCGCATTTCAGCACCACAGTGATGTAACACCTATGTCACTAAAAGGCATTATCCCTTTCACCATCAGTCGCATTTCAGCACCACAGTGATTTAACACCTATGTCACTAAAAGGCATTATCCCTTTCACCATCAGTCGCATTTCAGCACCACAGTGATTTAACACCTATGTCACTAAAAGGCATTATCCCTTTCACCATCAGTCGCATTTCAGCACCACAGTGATTTAACACCTATGTCACTAAAAGGCATTATCCCTTTCACCATCAGTCGCATTTTAGCACCACAGTGATTTAAACACCTATGTCACTAAAAGGCATTATCCCTTTCACCATCAGTCGCATTTCAGCACCACAGTGATTTAACACCTATGTCACTAAAAGGCATTATCCCTTTCACCATCAGTCGCATTTCAGCACCACAGTGATTTAACACCCATGTCACTAAAAGGCATTATCCCTTTCACCATCAGTCGCATTTCAGCACCACAGTGATGTAACACCTATGTCACTAAAAGGCATTATCCCTTTCACCATCAGTCGCATTTCAGCACCACAGTGATTTAAACACCTATGTCACTAAAAGGCATTATCCCTTTCACCATCAGTCGCATTTTAGCACCACAGTGATTTAACACCTATGTCACTAAAAGGCATCATCCCTTTCACCATCAGTCGCATTTTAGCACCACAGTGATTTAACACCTATGTCACTAAAAGGCATCATCCCTTTCACCATCAGTCGCATTTTAGCACCACAGTGATGTAACACCATGTCACTAAAAGGCATTATCCCTTTCACCATCAGTCGCATTTTAGCACCACAGTGATTTAACACCCATGTCACTAAAAGGCATTATCCCTTTCACCATCAGTCGCATTTCAGCACCACAGTGATTTAACACCCATGTCACTAAAAGGCATCAATTGGGGTCTATTATCCAAAAATTGGGAAGTAAGGGTATACCTTATTTTATATATATCACAGTGATTTAACACCCATGTCACTAAAAGGCATCAAATTGGGGTCTATTATCCAAAGACCCTATTGTCTTAGTTTTGGGAAGTAAGGGTAGACCTTATTTTATATATATCACATAAGAATCCACAATATTGCAGATGGATTTTGTTCTCAACCCAGACAAATTCAATGGAAAATGTTGGCTGAAATATGGCTGGCGGTGAAAGGATTAACCCTCAAAATCATTTCCACTGTCTAGCTGGTGTGAATTTCTCCTGCAATCATGACATCATCATCATCATTTACCATCACCATCATCATCGTCATCTACCTCTATACTCACCCTCTACTGCATTTCCACTCTGCCTGGCCTGCGTGAACTTCTCCTGCAGCCGTGTCATGGTGGGCATGTGGTTGTGCATGTGAGCCACGTTACGCTGGGACTTGATCACCAGGGGGAACATCAGTAGCCGCACACACACCGTGCCTGAACATGGAGACATTCACATCAAACAATGCTGAATAGTATATACTATATCTGCATGTGGTTGTGCATGTGAGCCACGTTACGCTGGGACTTGATCACCAGGGGGAACATCAGTAGACGCACACACACCGTGCCTGAACATGGAGACATTCACATCAAACAATGCTGAACAGTATATACAGTGGAACCTCCCTTATAAGACCTCCTATTATAAGACTCCCTCCCACATAAGACCTACTTCTCTGAGACATTGCCCTTCTTTGTAAGCATTAAAGTTACCTCCCTTATAAGACCCCTCCTTCATAAGACCTCCTTTTGGATGATTTTTGAAGGTCTATAAGGGATGTTCCACTGTACTATATCTGCATGTGGTTGTGCATGTGAGCCACGTTACGCTGAGACTTGATCACCAGGGGGAACATCAGTAGCCGCACACACACCGTGCCTGAAACGGACAAATTCACATTATTCAATAGTTTTACATATACAGAGAAGCCTACTCCCAATTTTCGATTTTCTGGAACAAATACCTTAAAGACCCCCCACGTCACATGTCACATTCCCTCTTATGCAAGGAAGATTTCTTAAGATTTCTTACCAGTGATAAGAGGGAAAACACGTGAAAACCATGATTTTGACACATGACATGGTGGGTCTTTAAAAATCAGGAATTGACCACAATTTTTCGGAACATGGCAGGAAAATATAGCTTACAGGTTACTATCGCCGATGTGGTTCCTCTTCATATGACGAGTCACACTTTAAAAAATGTAAAAAGTTAGTCTTTGGCATTCTTCCCAAACATGCTGAATGTTTTGCATGTTTGGGATCGCTTGACCATTACTTTCTTTTACTCAGCAGAAAAATGTTTGTGTTATCCAGTCAAAATGACCTTTTGGTTACCTACTTGCAGACCTGTTTACCCCCTACACAAGTCTTGAGTAGTCTGGATAGCTGAAATGAGTAGTTGGTGGAAAATGTGAAGTTTTCTTAATTAAACCATCAAACAATGTTCACTGAAAATGAGTAGTAATCAAGAATTAAAGAGCATTATTTTCAATTTTGAAGAGTAGTAGAGGTCCAAATTGAGTAGAATACTACTCGAAAAGAGTAGAGTAAACACGTCTGTACTTGCCCCCATATCTGAAAGCATACTACAAACAAGAAGCGACAATTGGACACTGAATTTCAAAATGGTTGCAATCCACAATTTCAGCAGCTTGAAATTTCTCTGATTAGCGATTCTGGACCTGCCAAAGCAGGCCGCAGAACATGTATTTCACGTGGATGACTGATTTCGTCTTCTTCTTCTTCTTTGTTCCCAGGCCATATAACCATAATGGGTAAGGTACGTATGTGTACAGTTTTCAGTTTTCACTGGTCTCCCCGCTGCGTACAGCTGACACATTAAGATTTCGGAGGAGCTCAAAAGAAACAAATTATTTGGAAGATTTTTTTTTTTTTAAGGCAGGAGAATAAGTCAGAAAGATGATAGAAAGCAAAGGGAAAAGGCAAAGTCAAAGAGAGTGGCAGATTAGGGTAAGTTACAAACAGAACTTCCAGGTGGGGGACTGGGCTCCCAGGGACCCCCATTTGGGGGTCTATGAAGCACTATCATTCTAAAGGACCCTCTAAAAGAAAGTGCAGGGGGTCCCAGGGATGCACTAGAAAAAATCTTTTTAGCATTTGCAATGCCACTGGGTAGGACCCTCTATACTGTAAGTGAAGGAGTCCCTGGGACCCCTTGTTTTGTGGGACGAGAAAGACCCCCCCACCCCACCCACCCTGGTATCCCCACGGGGAGTGACTTTTTTTTTTTTGCTGTTCCATCTTCTGGGCCGTACAGTGGCGTTGCTCCCACGCCGCTTATTCTGAGTCCCAACTCGCAGCCACACCTCTGCACGCTCAGGTCGCAGAATCCGAGACCAGTAGTCCGAGGGGAGCTAATCTATGTTAAGCCGTCAGGAGGCAACCAACCGAGAAAACACTGCACTGTTGCTGAGTCACTTCGGTGGAGTTCAGTGGAGCCTGTTCAGGACACCACTTACTAAGCCCCCTATTGACGACACTATTCTTTTAGTCGCGGAGCCAGCGTGAGTGAGGTCCTCCTCCGAGGGCGCTACCACGACCGTCCACCAACAGCTTCCCAGAACACACTGATCCCCATGACTTTGACTCGAACGCACCAAGGCATAGACTGGATCGGAAACCGAAACTTTCTTTAACCTTGGAAATACTGAAGTGATTGAGATTGATTGAGCTCACCGATAATGATGGCCTCCCACCAGGGCAGGCCGGACACATGGAGCATGTCCAGGGCCTGCTGAACCACCCCAAAGGGGGTCCAGCCGCCCAGCCCCAGGCTGCTCAGGGCCGGCTCTCCCAGGGCGTTCAGCACCTCACCCACCCCCATGTCCTGGGGCTCCGGCAAAGGCGGCGCCGGGGGGATGTAGTCTGTCGGGGTTGCCTGCAAAATATTACTGCTGTATTTTAAGGCGATACTTTTTTCCCAGACTTCTTCTTCGATCGCTCAGACAGTTTCCTGTCAATTATGAGCGCAGATGCATCATGCTGCCGTTATGCGCCTAACTAAGAAAAATAGTTAGGCCCAGCAAGTCTGACTTCGGCAGGAGGAAATGTTTTTGAAAGTGTTTTGTGAAAAATGGCATGAGAATGGACCGGTAAGGCAGAAAGATAGTAGATGACAGTAAGCAAAGGGAAAAGTCAGAGTCAAAGAGAGTGACAGATTAGAGGAAGTTACAAGCACAGAACTTCCAGAAGGTGGGGGAACTATTTATACAAAAGACCCCCGGTATCCCCACAGGGGATTTTCCCAGACTGAGACCCCTGCACCTACCCCCGTGGGGATACAGGGGGATCTATGCCACTGGGACCCTCTATCCCACCTATAGGACCCTCTATGCTGTAAGAGACTGAGTCCCTGGGACCCCTTGTTTTGTGGGACTATTGGGAGCCCTGCACACACAGTGACACACGCGTGCGCGCACACACACAATCACCTCACCTTATCAGCTGCAGCGTCTATAACAGCAGAGGCGGTGGCTGTGGGGGATTCGGAGCTGCTCCATCTCACCGGTGTCGCTATAGCAACCAGCCGGTGTTGGCGGTGTTTGCAGGAGACTGTGGGGCCATGAAGGAAGCTGGACAATGACCGCTGCCTGGAGTGGACATGTCTGATGTGGCCCTGCACACACACACAGGTTTTTTTAGAACACACAAAGAAATAAAACTTCTTTTTTTTATGCGTGTGTGTGTGTGAAAAGTTTTTACATGCATCTGTAAGAGTTCAGTTACTAAGACGCAATGTCTAGCAGGTGTTGACAAGTACCCAAGTACCCCCCCCCCCCCCCCCCCCCCCCCCCCCCCCCCCCCCCCCCCCCCCCCCCCTGATCCAAACACATGGGGGCTTATAGTTATATACATGCACGTACACAGACACACACAAGCGCTCACGCGCGCACGCACACATGCGTATGCGCGCACACACATACACACACAAAGTTGAAACACACACACACGGACCAAAGCAAAAGGTGGCAGAATATTCCTATACATGTAACATTATAACATAGATCACAAGACAGAAAATGGGCATATGGTAGGGTGTTATAAGAGAGTTTGAAGGGTTTTTTTTGTGGATGATTTAAAAGTAGCAATGCCACATGAAAATTTGGATTTTAGAGTTTGCATTAGATAACAGTACACTTTTGTAGAATTTAGTGTTCTGATAAAAACACACTTCAAATATTGAAAATTGGACAAGTCGTTCCTGAGTTATTGATATTAAAACTATAAAAGGCCTGGATTTTCAGTGGGGTTTTTGGTCACCTGCTTGAGCGGGAATTAGCAGCATTATAACTTATATAGAGAGGGTACTCTGATTACTATCACTACTACTAGTAGTACTATCCATTTGAAATTATGGAATTTACATTAATTTCTCGAGTGACTTAGCATCTTAATGTAATGATGAATTTATTATTTTATAACTATACTTTCCAGTTTCCTGCTCCACTTTCAGCGCTACTCCAGTGCCAGAGGCCACACTGCTTGGCGATTTTTGAAAGAATTAACAGATGGAGAGTGTCTGATATCAAAAGGAAGTTTGCTCCAACGAGTTGAGTCTTGGAATGCAAAGGAGCACTGACCAAAACTTTATACAAAGGCAGTGGCTATTTAACCTCATGTGGCAAAATAGACCTCAGGCTATTTTACCTCTAGGGCTGGCCAAACTTTAAAAATTTCACTAGCCCTCCGTCCGAGTAGCTTAAGCATTTTACTCGCCCGAACACATTTTCACTGGCCCGAAGAAAACAACAAAAATCCCTGAACACACACACACACAATGATACACACAGGGAAGAGGGAAAGAGAGAGAGGAAGAGAAGGGAAAGATGAGAAAGGTAGACAAAGAAAAAAAAGTGGGGAAGAAAGAAAGGAGAGAAGTACGTAAAGAGAAAGAGAAATGATTTGAGGAAAAGTGGGGGAGAGAGAGACAGAGAGACAAACACAGAGAGGCACATAGGCATAGTTCTACAGTGTAAGACTAACTCACAATACAATCTGTGATATTGTAATTGCGAGTTGTACATTGTAATCTGTAACACAGTACTGTGATTGCGACACTCACTCTGGATTCAATATTTCCGGTTGCTCGTAAAACTTTCTTTGCAGAGTGAATAAACAACAATTTATTGAATTGAAGGCATGTGTTGTGTTTTGTGGTATATAATAAATGTTGTGTGTGTGTGTGTGTGTGCGCTCATGCATGTGTGTCTGTGTGTGTGTGTGTGTGTGTTTGTGTGTGTGCACACGTGTGTGTGAGTGTACTTGTGTGTGCATCCTCTGGAATGTGTGTGTGTGTATCGTGTGCTGGTGTATATGTCTGTCCGTGCAACCCAGTAGCTATGACTTATTGAATGAGAGATGATGAATGGGTCTGTGTCTTTGTATATATATGTGTGTCCGTATGTGTGCATGTGTGTGTCACTGTGTGTGTGTGTGTGCATGTGCGAGTGTGTGTGTGTATCCATGTCTCTGTGTGTGTGTGTGTGTGTGTGTATGTAAGTGACAGTGTGTGTGTGTTTATATCACAGTGTGTGTGTTTATATCACAGTGTGTGTGTTTATGTCACTGTGTGTGTGTGCATGTCACTGTGTGTGTATGCTTTGTACCTAACCAGAACAATGGGAAGGCGGATAACAATTTTTGATGACGCCAAACGCATAAGTGTGGTAAAGTAGCCTTTCTATTTTGCCACATGAGGTTAAATAGCCACTGCCTTTGGCAAAAGACTTTGTTCTGACAGTGGGAAAGTATAGACCTTCTTCTTCTGCCAATGTCGCAATGATGTCCACCTGCCGTAACCGGCAATAAGATGAATAACTGACATATCTGCGTGTGTACGCTTATAAGCGCGAGGATGTATGCTTGCAATTAAGCAAAACCCTTTTGGACGACTGGCTTTTAGCAACCTGACGTGGCAGAGGTGTGCAAATTTGCATTGTATGATAGGCATGTTGTTTTCTTGTATGGAGTTGCGTCACTTGTCAAGTTGAAGTTGTGAACTTGATCGCAGTGCCCTTCAGAGACCACGTATTAATTTAGGCAAGTAAAATTTCACTAACATTATAATTATTACTTTGAAAAAGTGAGAAGAAAGCCTGATCAAAGCATCTCCATGTCTGCGTCGTTTGCACTTACCTGTTGCTGAATTATCAGGCAATATTTGGACTGAGATCTGGCCAACACTCTCACATGCTGCAAGCAGGCAGCCATGATTGATAGCTCTTTACAAAACAAAAGCACAAAGGGTTACCACCGCGGAGTCAGTTCATTTAGATTACAAAGTTTGATTTATCAAACACAGAAAAAGAAGGAAGAAAACAAAATAATAATAAAAACGTTTTGCTAAGAGCAATGAAAAAGAATCAGAACCTTGAATATCAATGTTTTGTTGCACAATCAGAGTTTAGAGACTATTATAGACCGCAGTTTCAAAACAATCCGAACGCGATTTACAGTACAGTGGAACCTTTATAAGACTTCCAAAAAGTCCGGAAAAATCTGTCTTAAATTGGAGGGGTCACAGAGGTCGGCACTAGACATAAATAATAATAAGACACATGACGTCTGTGCCAAGAAAAGCAGTCTTAAATGAGATTATGTCTTTTTACGGAGGGTCTTACAATAGAGATTTGACTGTATTTGGTATTTGGTACTTTTATAGTCACAGAAGCGTCTCTGTGAAATTCGGATTGCTCTCACCTGGAGAGCGCGTCACAGCCAGAGGCGCGCCACCCTTTTTTTTGGCATGCAATTTTTGTGTGAATGATGAGGAAGGAAAGGGGAGGAGGGGGGTAAATTTTGACCAAATGCATGACAACTTTTTCGTTGCCACTGGGTTTGAATGTGTGCTAACTTGCTAAGTGCATGAGCACATGGGACCTCGGTGAGTCGTCTAATACAACAAAAAAATCCACGTTCAGACCGTAAGGCCTAGTGCAGAGTGAGAGGAAAAATCCCCCTGTACCCAGGTTCGTACTCGGGTTTTCTGAACACGAGGCGAACGCGTTTCCTCTGTGCCACTCTACACTCTGCGTTAGTATCAAATACAGTATAGTCTTTTATGTATATGTATGCCAGGCAGTCGTTTCCGACCATGACTGCCAGACAGCAGAGGGGGCCGCTGATGCTATTCCGGCGGGCTGGGCTAGAATTTATCTCAGTAGGAAATGAAAATGCCTTTAACTGCATGTATGCCAATGTCGAAAACCAAATCACCATCACATTCGCACAATAAAACCCCCACAATACTTCCCCTCTACACTACATTGGATTCAATGTAGAAGGGGGAAATATTGTTTTTTTCTTTTTTAAATTTAACCTTTTGCTATCTTTGCTGTCTTCTTCACAACGAAAATGGTGTTTTACGTCCTCTTGGTCTGAATCAGACACATATGGGACATTTGTAAATACAAATATGGTGGGAACAATACTGGAGGCAATGCCCGGAGGCAGTACGAAACCAGTAAAGTCCCGATTTTTTTTAATTAATACAGATAGCTGTAGCGGTGACCACGCCTCGGTTAAACCTCATCGGCTATGGCACCGCCACAAGTTAGTATAATAACAAGAAAATTCAGTTGATAAATATCAACTAAAAGGAGGCCAAACAGTGTTGACATTATGTAGAAGAGTGTATTGCACTTCAAATATGTATGAACATGTATGTCTTTTCAAAATATCTTCAAGGTGATGCAGTTGGCTATTTTAGAGAAGAAGAAGAAAAAAAGTTATATAAAATATGAACGTGTCATGAAATACGTTCGTCATCGACCGCTCAGACAAGAACAAAAAAGAAGTTCAACACAGTAAAGTGCTGAACATGACGGTTTAGTTCTGTAAGCAGATGAGATTCGTCTTCCAAAGTATTTGTGATCCTAATGTTGTCATGAAACTGAAAGAAACCAGACTTCGACTTTTGAGATAGAGAGTCATAAACACAAAGAGAGTAGGGTATGCTCAGCCTACGGTTGTGTGAATAAAACTGAAAAGAACCAACTTGGCTCATATTCATCTTTCACTGTCAACTGATTGTGTCCGTCTGCTAACCTTTGCCTAGGCCTACAGGGACTGATCCTGCTTCCATAGCTCAACACCACAGCACAAAGAGAGTCACATCACTAAGCCTACCTAACTGTTTTGGTCAGTTGCTAGGCTAACGCATATTAATGAGTCTCTCAATGGTAGTGTGTGTATCAATGAAAAAGAAAGGGGGGGGGGGGGGGGGGGTCAAGGCATAGTCAACTGATAAATGAACGTGAGGATAGAAGAATGTAAAATCCATCCGTAAGTATTTCTTCAAAATAAAGGGTTTGGTGAATATACAATTGGCATGCGATTATTGTCACTGATGAGGGAGGAGGGGGGGGGGGGGGGAGGAATTTTGACAAAATTACAACTTTTTCGTCGCCATTGGATTTAACATATGCTAAGTGCATGGGCACACGGGACCTCGGTTTAGTGCAGAATGAGAGGAAAAAATCCCTTGTACCCAGGTTCGAACTCGGGTTTACTTGACACGAAGTGAACGCAATACCACTGTGCCACTCTACACCACCTCAGTCATTGTGGTTGAAGCGTTTTTCTTTTTTTGTAGTGTAGTGCAGTAAAAAAAAAATGAGCTGGTTCTTTTGTTGTGAGTAAAACTCCTCAGCGTGTTTCTTACAATAACTCATCCGTCAGGGTGCCCCTTTAACGGTGTGCCATTTGAGACCCTGTACAGGTTTTTCCCGCCTAAAAGGCGAGGACAAAAAATGTTATGTGTGCAGTCCTTTTATTTTTTGTTGTCATTTTTATGATGAATGCAGTATTTATTTTTTTAACGATGCAATTGCTGTTGTTTTGCAAAAGTTTAGCAATGCACTTCTGTGATTTTGCAAAGGTTTAGTAATGGTGGTTGTACACTTTAAAAAAAAGAAGCCAAAATAACGATGAAGCCCTGTCAAGTGTTTTATCATCATACAATTCACGCCTGGTTTTTTCTTAGTATAAGACAACACAAAATTTGTTTTCTTCACAATACTCTTTGCAGAAGCGTAATACACAACTTTAATGTAAAATACAACTTTAATGTAAAATCGTTTGGCTTTCAAAATTCTCCAAATCTTCTGCATGCTATTCGTATGCTAAACATCATTAAAAAAAAGTTTTTAGCAGTGCACACCCAGGATGGGGGGGGGGGGGGGGAGAAAGAAATAGTTTTGTTTCTGTGCAATGAAACAAAAGAACCTGAGAGACAGATGGAGCTGATAGAGAGAGAGAGAGAGAGAGAGAGAGAGAGAGAGAGAGAGAGAGAGAGAGAGAGAGAGAGAGAGAGAGAGAGAGAGAGAGAGAGAGAGAGAGAGAGAGAGAGAGAGAGAAAGCAGAGACTGAGACAGAACTCTACACGCGACCAGGGATGTATAGTAGACTATACATCCCTGACGCGACTCATCTCTCCCTTCCCCTCCCGATAACCTTCAATGCAGCTGAAATGTCACCTTGATAGGCATGGCTACACACCATGATTAGGAAAACTGTTTGAACATTCATTTGTGTCTTTAACGTAATTTACTGAGCCCGATATAGTCCCCAACTCAAATGATATTATGAATAATGCCTAAAACTAAGCCCTAATTAGGCCCTCCTAATCAATGAATTAAATCAGGGCTAAAAGGAATCAAGGGTTTTCCTAGAGAAACGCGTGACATTTTGCTGAGTTAAATTGGTTTTATAAATGGCTTTTTAAAATATCAAAATCTTTTAAAATGAAGCTGTTGTTGTTGATGATGATTATGATGATGACGATGCTGATGCTGATGATGATGCTGATAATGATGACAAAAAAACTGGTAGGTCTTACTAAGGAGGAGAAAGATCGAGGAGGAAGAGGAAGTTATGATAATGTTGATGATGACAATGATCAAAGGAGGAGAAAATGAGGAGGAGAAGTAAAACAAGGAGGAGCAGGCATTATCAAAATTCTTACTGACATATTGTATCCATTGATGTACGAATTGCTGTTGTGCTACCTTCATTCGCGAAGGTCTATGTAAATCTATGCTAGTGTTATGCTCGGTGTCCATCTGTGTTCTACCGAGGACCCAGCATGTTTGACAATCGTATGAAAGTTAGAAGAAGAAAAATCTGCTTAACGTCCTCCGGTCTGAAACAGACACATATGGGACATTCGTAGATAATTTATTATAAAGATGATGGGAACGATCCTGGAGGCAATGCCCGGAGGCAGTGCAGCACCAGGAAAGCCCCGAATGTTTAACAATGCAGATATTATTGTGACCTGTATGAAAGCAGGGATGTACAGTACTATACATCCCTGATGAAAGGTAGCACACGCCTGGTTGCTTTTGACTCGCTGACAGGTTATACACACACGAGGTCTGTTTCTTTTGGTCTCCCTTCCCCAAGACCCAAACAACATGGGCGACAGAAGACGAAATGCGTACACAACGCACGCCAGTCGGTGTGAATGACATGGCAGCAGGTGTGACTCACAGAATGAAACAAAACAGATCCTTTGTATTAGCCAGATGTATACCGACCCTTAAGCACAATAAAAGCTATCGTTGACACACTTTCACAGCACTTTCACGCTGACACATTAGCCTACTATACATTTTGTGTCCACGGTTGTTGACTGATAAGGCTGATCGTCAACTGTTGTTCCCGTTCTGTTTTAGACACGGACCTAGAGTAATATAAGCGAAACATTCGAGTCTTCACAGCCATTCCTACTTCAGGTTCTCTAGAGTGGAGAGGTTAGTTTTCGGAAGAGAGAGAGAGAGAGAGAGAGAGAGAGAGAGAGAGAGAGAGAGAGAGAGAGAGAGAGAGAGAGAGAGAGAGAGAGAGAGAGAGAGAGGTTGCATGTGTGTGCGCATGCATCCGTGCGCGCTCACATAAGTGTGTGGGTGGGTGGGTGCGTGCGCGCATGCATATGTGTCAAGTCAAGTGTGTGTGTGTGTGTGTGTGTGTGTGTGTGTGTGTGTGTGTGTGTGTGTGTGTGTGTGAGAGAGAGAGAGAGAGAGTGTGTGTGTGTGTGTGTGTGTGTGTGTGTGTGTGTGACGTAAGTGTCCCGCGCGACCCCTCTTTCTTATCTACACCCCCCCCCCCCCCCCTCTCCTCCTTTTCATTTCTCTGTCCGGCCGCCACTTTAATTGCCATCCACCATCAAAAGAACGCCGATTAAGGCATTTGTCTCTTTGAAGCCCGATTTACCTCCCCTGTCAGCATGTACCACCTACAGAGGTTATCTCCCTTTACCCCCCCCCCCCCCCTTATCTCCGTTCCCCATCACGAGAAAGTGATAGCAACAGTCGGTGTCCTTTGAAGACAACTCGTCCTTTCCAATCACGAGAAGGCTAGGAATGTCGGCATGTGATAAGGATGTAACCGGCGCGTGATTGTTCGGTACTAGTATGCATAAAATTATAGCATCATCTTGTGACGTGTCAACTGCTATAAACCAACCACAGGCTTTCATTGTTTGAAAGTGAAGGCTATAATTGGAGTAGTGAGAAAAAGTTTTCACACAAGACGCTGAAACCTAGCTGGAGCAACATTGCAGACTCAACCTCTCTCCCAGCCAGTCATAATAGCCCAACTAGTGAGTATTATTGATGGCTGGTGATTGAGACTTGTTTGTTTGATCCTATCTTTGATCTAGATCCTATGTTCAATGATGAATAAGGAGTAGATAGATATGTTATTGAAAAGAAGTGGTAAACATTCTGTTCTATTTATGTGCACTGATTATTTGTGTGTGTGTGTTTTTGACTTTAACACTTTTGGTACCAGAACCGGATTTTATGCCTACTAACCCTTTTGTCTATTTTTAGTAGGAAACCTGTGGGTTGCAATCTTGCACTTTATGATACCATTCCTTTCCAGGTGTTGGATGGAGAGTGATGTTGGCTTGATCACCTTTTATGTTTTACTGATCTCAGTTTGTTAACTGAAATTCAGATTATGTGTTCTTAGTGCTATTGTACAAGGGAAGCCTTCTAGCCGGTTGGGATTCACTAATTCCCTGCCGACTGAAGCCCCTTGTCTCTAAGCCATAGAGACCTACATCCACCTTCTCCTGTGATTATCAGCAGGGCATCGTGGGCAGGAAGATTACCCCTGACTCACAAACACCAAGACGGGAACGCTGCCAAGACACCCCGCACCCAGAATCCGCGAGGAGACCACGCCTGAACCGTGCCATCCCGCGAAGCCGTAACCGGAACGACTGGGAGCTACTCTCACCTGACGAGCAAGCTCAGCCAACCCAGCACTCGCCGATCCCTACGGCGGAACTTCAGCACAGCCATGAGTTAAGTCCCCACGACAGTGCCAAAGATCACTAACTTGAAAACCAGGACACTAAGTGACCCTTCCTGTTTGGGGCTAACCTTCTAGAAAGACAAAAGTCTTGTAAATCCTTTCGGATTCCATTGTTCTTCATTCATATTTTGTTTTGGCGCCATTGAGCTGCTTTATTGTTATTGTTGCATAATCTTATGCAGATTTTGTGAGTAAATAAAATACAAGTGTCAAATAATCCTGAACCCTTTGGTCAGACTGATGAGAGTGGGAGTCTTGTAATTTCATGTAAAACCCTACTTCTCTCTGTCTGCCATTAAGAGCAAATCAACCACTTGTATTTCTTACAACCATACGAGCCAGAACCCGGGCACAAATATAAATTTATTAGATGAAAAGGGGCCGGGAAAGTTGCTCATCTCCCATACCCTAGAGAAGTGGGTTAAAGGCAAATTTTCTACTTGAAAATTTAACACACTAAAAGTCTTCCCTAGAGGCTTAGCCTTTTAACCCATTACCTCGTCACAGTGTGTGTGTTTGTGTGTGTGTGTGTGTGTGAGAGAGAGAGAGAGAGAGAGAGAGAGAGAGAGAGAGAGAGAGAGAGAGAGAGAGAGTGTGTGTGTGTGTGTGTGTGTGTGTGTGTGTGCGTGTGCGTGCGTGTGCGTGTGCGCGTGCGTGGGTGCGCGCGCACGCACGCGCGCTTGCACGCGCATGCTGTAAAACTGCTTCCAAATGTGATAGTGCATGAGAAAACCAGACATAACAGAAGCTTTTCTGTTTTCTTGGGTCTACATTGAATTTTATACTTCACAAGATGAAGCTTCGAGATCCCTGAAAAACACACAGAAAACTAAAGTTAGATACCTTTCTTGGTTTTAATTCTACACTCCTATGATATGAGGTTTGACATCCAATCTGCATACTTTGCATAGGGGAAGACGGGGTAAAAAGCGCATGGGCGGGTAAGAAGCCCACCCCAATTATCTCATGAAATGAAGCCAATTTCAGTCTCATTTTGCCCATGAGACGAGCGTTAATGCCTAGCATTCGTCTCATGGGCAAATTTGACTGACATTTTCTTTATTTCATGAGATAAGTGGGGTGGGCTTCTTACCCGCCCATGCGCTTTTTACCCCGTCTTCCCCTAAATACTATAACAAAGAAGAGAGAGTTTTGAGTTTCTGTTGCTGTAGTCTTGGCTTTAAAAACGAAATTAGATAAAGAAAGTAATGCAATTTTTATTGTATGCCTACTGTCTGTTTTAAGTATACAACGAAATTATTACATTTTGTATTTCATACTTTGGATATTGCTAGAACCAAACAAAACTCATACATGTGCCATAAACAGAAATTTGATTAGTTGTTGACTATGTTGTGCTTTTCCTCAAAAGTATGCTGTGCAACTCATGTACAGTTTTCAGATGCACCACGCGTGTCACGAATGTACATTAATTTATTTATGGAGCTTAAGCGTTTGATATCGGACACACAAACACATAAGCACATAGTTGTGCAAGTGAACGCGCACATAAGAGCATAAGCATGCACAAATTGGTCTACATTCATTCGGTAGCACATGCACACACACTCGATCGCGTATTATATTACATATAGTTAATAGTGTACAGTCATGAAAGTGCATCGCACCACCAGGCATACATAATTACGTATCATTTTACTAGCAGCAATGCCCCGCGGTTGTTACGCCCTTCGCATTGCGGCAGCTTTTCGACGGCACAGGTCTTTAGAATAGCAGTTGCCAGGATAGCACTTCAACATGTCTCCTACTGTAGTCCATGTTTACGGAGCCCCCTCGGCTCTCACTCTCACTGTGCTGTTGGCGCCTTCAAAATGTCTTCCACTGCATTCCCCTGTTAATGCTGATCACGAATATAAATGGTTGTAGTGGTCTAATGCCTACGGTTTTGAAATTATGAGCATTTGTTTTAGAGAGCCCCCTCAGTTCTCACTCTCACTGTGCTATTGGCCCCTTCAAAATGTCTTCATTGCATTCTCCTGTTAATGCTGATCACAAATATATATGTTTGTAGTGGTCTAGAGCCAACGGTTTTGAAACTGTGAGCACTTGTTTTCAGAGCCCCATCAGCTCTCACTCTCACTGTGCTATTGGCACCTTCAAAATGTCTCCCACTGAGTTTCCGCTCATAATCATAAATATATATGGTTATATGGGTCTAACGCCAACGGTTTTAAAATTATGGGCACTTTTATCCGGACAGACCGTCATCATGTAACAGCTGTAAAATGTAAAGGTCAAGGTCAAGTGGCTTTTTAGACCTTGAGACAGTCTACCAATCTGCCAACTTTGACACCTGTAGCTGAAAAAATGTGAAAGATATGTCCAAAACACGAAGTTGACAGCTCCAAAGTCTATGTCCTTGACCTTGACCTTCATTGGTACCAAATATTCCAAATCATCATTAGTCAGTTCACCCCTGTCCCAAATTTGAACATTACAAGTTCAACTATATGAAAGATATGGCCTCAAGAACAAATTTCGGGAAGGTCAAACTTCAAGGTCATAGTCAGCACTTTTTTTTATGGGACGATTCCAGTACTGTGATAGACCACCACACAAAATTTAAAGCCATTCTGTTCACTGGTTCATGAGATACAGCTCGGAAATGAAATATATAGCACAAAGAAGGAAATTTCGGGTTTGTGAATCTTCCTTGGTGGAGGTTTGCACTGGCGGTTCAAAATTCAGGATCTGAATAGGTTGAGCGATGATGACTAAGAATATATATGGTTATAGGGGTAGGGGTTCTGTACACCAGTTCATGAAATACAGCTCCGAGATTAAATATATATAGTGTCAAGAAGAAATGTTTGGTTTTCGATGTCAAGCTTCAAGGTCAAAGTCAGAACGCCAATAATTTATGTTTGGGTGTCTTCTACTCAATGTGAAACACCACCACACAAAATTTAAAACGATTCTGTCTTGCAAAAATGTGAAAGATATGGTTAAACACGAATTTATAGACCCTAACAACTTTCAAGATCTACCAATGTCCTTGACCTTGACCTTGCTCGGTACACCATATTCAGAACTACCAAAAGTCAATGCACATACTTACCAAGTTTGAAGTCTGTAAGTCCAATATTGTGGAAGATATGGCCCGTAAACGAAATTTAGGTTTTCAAGGTCATACATCAAGGTCAAGGTCAGCACGGTCACAATTTTTATATGGGACCATCTGTGTAACATGATACACCACCACACAAAATTTGAAGCGATTCACTGGTTCGCAAGTTACAGGGCGAACAAAAAATACTCATGCATGCCAAATGTCAATATCCTCATGCATTTTATTCATCTTTGTAATACTCATTCATCTTTGTCATTCTTATGTGACTTGTCATCTTGACCTTTACCTTGTGCTTATTTTTATGCACGCTGAATGTCAATGTTTCTGTTGTACGGCACCTGGACGAAATTTCTCACGAGAGATAATAAAGTGATTTTGAATTTGAATTTGAATCATCAGATAGCACAAAACGTAACACCTCATTCACTAACCGTCGTGGACTAGAGGCTGTGAGGTCTTGTGTTCGAATCCCAAGAGTGACGAGGTTTTTGTTTTCGGTCCTGGACCAACTCCAACCCAGAGTGAGTGTACTATGGGCTCAATGGAAAGACTGAAGCCACGCAGTCGAGCTTCATCCACTTGACGGATGCTAGGGTAAGACGGGGTAAAAGGCCCATGGGCGGGTAAGAAGCCCATGCCAATTATCTCATCAAATGAAGCAAATTCCAGTCACATTTTGCCCATGAGACGAGTGTTAATGTTTAGCATTCGTCTCATGGGCAAATTTGACTGAAATGTTCTTTATTTCATGAGATAATTGGCATGGGCTTCTTACCCGCCCATGGGCGTTTTACCCCACCTTCCCCTATTACTGTGAGTGCTGCTCTCAGTTCAAGAGAGCTGTCGATGGACGGGCGTGGAGGCGCCCTCAGAGGAGGACCTCATTCACGCTGGCTCCGCGACCAAGACATTACTGTCGTCAGTAGGGGGCTGTGTAGGTGGTGTCCTGCGTATGGTAGCTCAGAACAGGCTCCACTTGACTGAGCAGCAGTGCAGTGTCTCCTCTGGTGGCTGCCTCCTGACGACCTAACATAGATTTGTTCCCTTTGGACTTCCGGTTTCGAATTCTAGACCTGACAAAAGGGTGTGGCTGCGAGTTGGGACTCGCAATGAACGCCACTGTACAGCCCAGAAGACAGGACAGAAAAAGATAACGTAGACCCTGGCAGTTATTTCTTGCAGTGAACTGGGGTAACAATTTTAATTGCTGTTAAAAACAATCCTTGCCCAAGAAACATCCCCGTTCTCTCGACCTAATTATCACCCCATCGGTCAAATTCATCACTGTCATATTGTCCTCCCTATCATTGTCACCACCTCTCTCTCTCTCTCTCTCTCTCTCTCTCTCTCTCTCTCTCTCTCTCTCTCTCTCTCTCTCTCTCTCTCTCTCTCTCTCTCTCTCTCTCTCTCTCTCTCTCTCTCTCTCTCTCTCTCTCTCTCATATTCTGTTTCACTCAGGGCATCACCACACACAGACGTGACAATGGTCCGCATCGTGGTGCTGGGGGCGGGGATGGTGGGACTGGCCACAGCAGTCAACGTGCAGAAGGCCTTGCCGGACGCCAAGGTCACCATCATGGCTGACAAGTTTGACCTCGACACAACCAGTTCCGGGGCAGGGGGTATCTTCGAGCCCACCGCTAAGACAATGCCTGGAGTCCCCGTGGAAACCGTGAAGTGAGTTGAAATAAAACATAAGCATAGCCTAGGTGAAGACGGGGTAAAAAGCCCATGGGCGAATAAGAAGCCCATGCCAATTATCTCATGAAATAAATAACATTTCAGTCAAATTGGCCCATGAGACGAATGCTAAACATTAACACTCGTCTCATGGGCAAAATGTGACTGAAATTTGCTTCATTTCATGAGATAATTGGCATGGGCTTCTTACCCGCCCATGGGCTTTTTTTTAACCCCGTCTTCCCCTCCATCTCTAATCGATTCTCTGCATATAAAAAAAAGAAGAAGAAGTCATGTTGTAGTTCAATCTTTTGTGAAAGACTCTGACTCCAAACTAGGTGGCATTTGCATTGGTTCCTAGCTAACGGAATTAGACTGGTTGGTCTTTTGGGACCTTCCCCATCGCCAGCTGTCCTCGGATCCTTTAACCCTTTCACCGCCAATGTCGCATTTTAGCACCACAATGGTTGAACACCCATGTCACTAAAAGGAATTAGATCGGGGCCTGTTATCCGAAGATCCTATTTTCTTAATTTTGGGAGGTAAGGATAGGCATCACTTTAAATATGTCACAGAGGAATCCCCAATATTACAGACAGATTTTAGTCTCTACCCA
>CM065695.1:38978888-38981388 GCA_017654935.2 Phymorhynchus buccinoides | reverse complement strand
TTTTTAACGATACAGATGTATGTTATTCGCTACTTGAGTGCTAAAAGAGTTTTGTGTCTTGTGAACTCCTTCCATCTCCTTCCAACCCCTCTTCCTTCTCCTCTTCTTCTTCTTCTTCTTCTTCTTCTTCTTCTTCTTCTTCTTCTTCTTCTTCTTCTTCTTCTTCTTCTTCTTCTTCTTCTTCTTCTTCTTCTTCTTTCTTCTTCTTCTTCTTCTTCTTCTTCTTCTTCTTCTTCTTCTTCTTCTTCTTCTTCTTTTTACAGATTCAAGGAGCGAGGTGGTACTGTGGAATTTCGAACCATTCAAAAATTGGAAGAGGTAGAGAAGTGTGTTTGTTTCTTTCAAAATTAATTTAACTAACTGGAATAATTTCGAACCATTCAAAAATTGGAAGAGCTGGAACTATTTGTTTCGTTTCAAATTAATTAAATTAACTGGAATAATTTCGAACCAATAAAAAACTGGAAGAATTGGAACTGCATTAATTTTTTTTCTTTTCAAATTAATGAAATTAACTGGAATCATTTGGAACCACTCAAAAACTGGAAGGGCTGGAACTGTATTTGTTTCGTTTCAAATTAATTAAATTAACTGGAATGACCCAAAAAGAAGAAAATACGAGGATGAACAAATGACACAAAACATCATCGATTAAATAAGGGCATGATGTTTGCATCTTTTAAAACACACATATACATGGGAACTTTTATAAAAAAAAAAGGATAAGACAATAATTGAAGTGTTGTTTTGGGGGGGTGGGGGGGTGGGTCGGTAGGAAAATAGAACGGGGTGGGGGGGGGGGGGGTAGCACAGTAGTGGGGGGTGGGTGGGGGGGGGAGGAGACAAAAAACAGACAACGACAACCAACAAAAAAAAGAGCATGAAGAAAAGAAAGAAAGAACATATCCATGCCTCTTCTGTGTGTGTGTGTGTGTGTGTGTGTGTGTGTGTGTATGTGCGTGCGTGTGTTGTGTGTTGTGTGTTGTTTGGGGGGTGGGTGGGGGGTGGGGGGGGGGGGGTAGGAGACAAAAAACAGACAAACGCCAACAAAAAAAAGAGCATGAAGAAAAGAAAGAAAGAACATATCCATGCCTCCTCTGTGTGTGTGTGTGTGTGTGTGTGTGTGTGTGTGTGTGTGTGTGTGTGTGTGTGGTGTGTGTGTGTGTGTGTGTGTGTGTATGTGCGTGCGTGTTGTGTGTGTTGGGGGGGGGGGGGGGGGGGGGGTAGGAGGAGACAAAAAAACAGACAACGCCAACAACAAAAAGAGCATGAAGAAAAGAAAGAAAGAACGTAAGGTTTTTTCCCCCCACATTTTAACCTTGCGTTGCTTTAATTCAATGTTGAAGACACACTGACGCTCCACGATTAACTCCCTTGGTATTTTCTAGGTAGCTGTGACCCGCATCAAATTGTGTCCCCAACTTCAAATTGAGGCTGCTCTTTAAAATGATGTTTCGTTTTCAAATTGGGAGCATTAGTATGGGAGCCAAACCTGGTCAAAACAAGATTTCTTACCAGTTATAAGAGGGAAAACACGTGAAACCCGTGATTTTGACACGTGATCTGGTGGGTCTTTAAAGATACACAGACGCGCCACGATTAAGTCCCTTGTTTTTTGGGGGGTAGCTGTGACCCATATAGAAATGTCCCCATGTTCAAATTGAGGCTACTCTTTAAAATGATGTATCGCTTTGAATTTGGGGGCATTTGAGACCTGGTCAAAACAAGATTTATTTCCAGCTGTAAGAGGGAAAACACGTCAAACCCGTGATTTTAATACGTGATCTGTTGGGTCTTTAAGATCTCAATATTAGAGTTCCTCTTATCTAAACAGATAAGAATCTATTGTCAGGTCTTTTTTGCGTTTTGCGCTTTTTTTAAAACTTTTTTTTATAATATATTCCTTCGGTTGGTGGGTGGGTTTTTTCTTTGCATACATTTTATTTTGATGACAATGGGCATGTCGTTCGTTCTGAGTTATCTTTGCAAGCAACTGGTCACGTTCACACGCCGAGTCTGTCTCTGTTCCTGTCTCCGTCTCTCTGTGTCTGACTTTATGTGTGCCACATACCGATAGTCTCTCTCACTCACATATCCATGCCTCCTCTCTCTCTCTCTCTCTCTCTCTCTCTCTCTCTCTCTCTCTCTCTCTCTCTCTCTCTCTCTCTCTCTCTCTCTCTCTCTCTCTCTCTCTCTCTGTGTGTGTGTGTGTGTGTGTGTGTGTGTGCGTGTGTGTGCGTGCGTGTGTGCGTGCGCGCGCGTGTGCGTGTGTGTGTGTGTGTGTGTGTTTCACTCTCTCTTTCTCTCTCTTTTTCTCTCTCTCTGTCTCCTCATCACAATCGGTCCGAAACCAATTGAATTGAGTTGATGTGCGTGCGCGTGCGCGTGCACGTGCGTGTGTGTTAAAACGCGCGTGCATGTTTTCATTTGTATGTACATTTGTGTGTGGGGGTGTGCGCGTGCGTGTATATGCATATGTGTGCTTATGTGCGTACATACA
>CM065695.1:38966388-38976388 GCA_017654935.2 Phymorhynchus buccinoides | reverse complement strand
CCCCTCACCCGTAAAAAGCTAGCGAGGGGGTCCCCCCCACCCGCCCGGGGTCACCCCACCCCACCCCAAGAACTCAAATGGTGCAATCTGGTGCCATCTGAGCTGAAACGTTACCACTAAATATTCCTTTTAAAAATTCTCAAGAATTCTCCTTTTTTTGCCATGGGGGTTTTCCGGAAACCCAGGACACCCCCACCCCCACCCCCACCCACCCCGATCTGCCGCCCATGTTGTATACATCCGTGTGTGTGTGTGTGGGGGGGGGGGGGTGTCAAGTCAAGTCAAGTCATAAGCTTTTTTTCATCCTGCCCTGTGTATGTGTGTGTGTGTGTGTGTGTGTGTGTGTGTGTGTGTGTGTGTGTGTGTGTGTGCGCGCGTGCGTGTGCGTGCGCGTGCGAGTGCGAGTGCAGGAGCGCTTATGCTTATGCGTGTTTGCCAGTGGAGACAGTTAAGTGTGGACTTCGGGCACATGTGCGTGTGCACATATTCCTTCGGTTAGTGAGTTTGATTAGGTGCAACGTAGAGCATTACTTTGCAACATTGCCAGCAGCAGCTCAGTGATGCCCCCCCAGACAAGCAGCATGGCCAAACTCAGCATCACTGAGGGACTTCTTCTTCTTCTGCGTTCCCAGGCCATATGGCCATATTGGGTAAGGTACATATGTGTCCGGTTTTCAGTTTTCACTGGTCTCCCCGCTGCGTACAGACGACACATTCCGATTTCGGAGGAACTCAAGAGAAAAATTATTTGGAAGATTTTGTTGAAAAAAGGCAGGAGAATGGGCCAATAAGTCAGAAAGATGGTAGATGACAGAAAGCAAAGGGAAAAGGCAGAGTCAAAGAGAGTGGCAGATTAGAGGAAGTTACAAGCACAGAACTTCCAGAAGGTGGGGGAACTATTTTTACGAAAGACCCCCCAGTATCCCCACGGGGACACTGAGGGACAAACGGTCTAAGCAGCTTGGCGAACCTTCGGACGACTGTTTCCTTCGTGGGGGACATTGGTGACACCATCTAGAGATCGACCAAGAAGAAGGAGAATAAATGCAATGTTCCAACATTTGGTATTTGGTACTTTATAGTCACAGAGGCGTCTCTGTGAAATTCGGGTTGCTCCCACCTGGAGAGCGTGTCGCAGCCAGAGGCGCGCCACCCATTTTTTTTTTTGGCATGCAATTTGTGTGTTACTGATGAGGAAGGAAAGGGGGGTGGGGGTGTAAATTTGGACCAAATGACAACTTTTTCGTTGCCACTGGGCTTAAGATGTGCTAGGTGCATAAGCACATGGGACCTCGGTTTATGTTACTGATGAGGAAGGAAGGGGGTGGGTAAATTTTGACTAAATGACAACTTTTTCGTTGCCACTGGGTTTAGCGTGTGCTAGGTGCATAAACACACGGGACCTCGGTTTATTTTCTCATCCGAAAGACTCCACGTTCAGACCGGCGTAAGGCCTAGTGTAGATATGTGCGTACTCGGATTGAGTGCGTTTGTGCATGCATAGTTGTGTGTTCGTACGTGTGTTTCCAGCGATGACGGGATATGGGTGGGGGGCACGAGGGACGAGGGGGACTATAGTTCTGACCTCAGTCCAGAGACTGAACAGGACATTCTGAGGAGAGCTGGAAATCTGTTGCCCCAAATCAAGGTGTGTTTGAGTCGAAGGGGACCGGAGAGAGAGAGAGAGAGAGAGAGAGAGAGAGAGAGAGAGAGAGAGAGAGAGAGAGAGAGAGAGAGAGAGAGAGAGAGAGAGAGAGAGAGGAGAGAGAGAGAGAGAGAGAGAGAGAGAGAGAGTCAGGAGTCAGGAAATGTTTAATTGTTAGGCCATGCTCATACAATGGAGTGAGTTTGACAACAACAAATTGACATTACATTATTAACTTGACATTACAAAACACTACGCAAATCTTGCCTAACTTTCAAAGCTTTTAAAGATATAAACAGACACTTTTTTTTGCAATACTTTTGTTTGTACAAGAGAGAGAGAGAGAGAGAGAGAGAGAGAGAGAGAGAGAGAGAGAGGAGAGAGAGAGAGAGACGGAGAGAGAGAGAGAGAGAGAGAGAGAGAGAGAGAGAGAGAGAGAGAGAGAGAGAGAGAGAGAGAGAGAGAGAGAGAGAGAGAGAGAGAGAGAGAGAGAGAGAGAGAGAGAGATGAAACGAAATGCTTAATTCACATAAAGGCCAAAGCCCCTTATGAACAAAGGAGGCTTGTAATCACGTACACAGTATATTTCGATGGCTTAGAGTCAAAGCGGACTATCTTTAGATAGTCCATTGACTTACTATTGATGTTGTTGCAAAAACTAAGAACTTGTATTGAAAAAGACTGCAAATAATATAAAATGGGGATTATGCTTTTTATATTTCTGCAGTCTTTTTTGAAACAAGTTATTAGTTTTCACAATATGTTCAATAATAAGTCAATGGACTATCTAAAGATAGTCCGTTTTGACTCCAAGTCATCGAATTTTAGTAGCTGCTACTGTCTGTTAAATAAATGTTGTTTAATTAAGCTGTCAAACACAAACAAACTGTCTCAGTCACAGAGACGAAGTGTGGGCGCGAATTAGTGCGTGAAGGAATGAGATGTTTTAGAGAAAGACAGGCAGATAGACAGACAGACAGAGATTGTTTGTATCAGTGTGTGTGTGTGTGTGTGTGCGGGCGCACGTGCGCGCGCGCGTGTGTGTGTGCGTACGCATGTGTGTGTGTGGTTTTTTACTGCGCGTGTGTGTGCGCGCGCGCTTCAAGTGTTTCGCTGTTCTTGGATTCTCCATCCCCCCCCCCCCCTCTCTTCTCTCTCTCTCTCTCTCTCTCTCTCTCTCTCTCTCTCTCTCTCTCTCTCTCTCCCTCTCTCTAAAGAAGGGCAAAATAATGAGTTGCATTTTAAATACATGTCCATTTTTCAACGACCTTAAAACAAAATCAAATCGCACCTAAGTTTTACAGGAATCCTAGTTTATTTAAACTTAGTCTCCTTATGTCCAGTAGAAATGAAAACACAATTCAAAAGTTGTGTATATTTTTGTACAAGGCTTTTAAGCTTGGATATATCATACTATCGTGAGTATTTTTCTATTAATTTGTATTTGGATGATTGATTTTGTGTACTTTGAAATATTGTCACACACCCTTCCAAATGGGGCGATGCCTTTTCGGGAATGAAGCATTGTCATTGTCATTGTCATTGTCTGCCTCTCCCCCGAAGACGGAGTGTGGCTGCACACATGGCGGGGTAATCAAAAACGGTCACACACGTAATGTTCTCATCCCTAGCTGGTGCATTTGTACCATAGTGTTCAAGTGCTCTGGCTGTTGGGATGATCCCTGGAGTCGTTAAGCCAGGGAACAACAACAACATTGTCTCCCTCTCTCTCTCTCTGCCCCCCCCTCTCTCTGTCCCTCTCTCTCTCTCTCTCTCTCTCTCTGTCCCTCTCTCTCTCTGTGTGTCCCCCCCTCTCTCTCTCTCTCTCTCTGTCCCCCCTCTCTCTCTCTCTCTGTCCCCCCCCTCTCTCTCTCTCTCTCTCTCTCTCTCTCTCTCTCTCTCTGTCCCTCTCTCCCTCTCTCTCTGTGTCCCTCTCTCTCTCTCTCGCTCTCTCTCTGTCCCTTTCTCTCTCTCTCTGTCTCTCTCTCTCCCTCTCTCTCTCTCTCTCTCTCTCTCTCTCTGTCTCTCTCTCTGTCCCTCTCTCTGTCCCTCTCTCTCTCTCTCTCTCTCCCCCCCCCCCCCCTCTCTCTCTCTCTCTCTCTCTCCCTCCCTCTCTCAATGTTTCGGAGCACAGACGGGGGTGGTGACAGGGCGGTGGACGGGCCTGAGGCCCCACAGAGACACCATCAGACTGGAGAAACAACTCCTGCATGTCAACGGCAAACAACTCAGGGTGAGTCCAGGCCAGAAATAATAACATGATAGGAAGATAAAATAACTTTTTTTTAACCCTTTCACCGCCAATGTCGCGTTTATGCACCACAGTGGTTTTTAACCCTTTCGCCGCCAGTCATTTTTCAGCCAAAAAAGACCATTAATTTTAACTGGGTAGTGGAAAAAAATCTGCAATATTGGGAATTCCTCTGTGACATGGATAACATTAGGCCACCTTATTTCCCAAAATTAAGAAAATAGGGTCTTCATATAACAGGCCCTGATTTGATGCCTTTTAGTGACATGGGTGTTAAACCATTGTGGTGCATAAATGCGACATTGGCGGTAAAAGGGTTAACACCCATGTCACTAAAAGGCATCAGATCAGGGCCTGGTACCCGAAGACCCTATTTTCTTAATTTTGGGAGGTAAGGATAGGCCTAATGTCATACATGTCACAGAGGAATTCACGATGTCGCAACAACAACAACAAATTCTCTACCCAGTTACGTAAGTGTAATGGTATCTTTTGGCTGAAAAATGGCTGGCGGCGAAAGGGTTAACAACTTAATTTATTGCATGCAATGACTGAAGATTACTTTATAACTTTCGGGCAGTATCATGAATTTATAGTAGTAGTAGAAGATAATACGATGTCTTTGGCAGTCACGTTTCTCTTCTGGGTAGAAACAATCGATGACATAAGTTAAAGATAACTTACAATTTCCTATGTAAGATACTGCTTCGTAAGATTTCCGTTTAGTCTGTCTGTCTGTCTAGCTGTCTGTTTCTAGGGGAAGACGGGGTAAAAAGCGCATGGGCGGGTAAGAAGCCCACCCCAATTATCTCATGAAATAAAGAAAATTTCAGTCAAATTTGCCCATGAGACGAATGCTAGACATTAACGCTCGTCTCATGGGCAAAATGAGACTGAAATTTGCTTCATTTCATGAGATAATTGGGGTGGGCTTCTTACCCGCCCATGCGCTTTTTACCCCGTCTTCCCCTATGTCTGTCTCTGTCTCTCTATCTCTCTCTCTCTCTCTCTCTCTCTCTCTCTCTCATTGGTGTTTATCTGTTGTATGTTCTTAAAGTTCACGCGCGCGCGCGCGCGTGCGTGCGTGCGTGCGTGTGTGTGTGTGTGTGTGTTGGATGACAGAACTCAGTATTAACTATCCACACCTCCCCAAGCCTCCAAAGCAAAAAACAAAACAGAACAGAAATAGAATAGGACCCTCAATGGCTTTTGGTGTCCAAGAATGGTGTACGTTTTATTTCAACTTAATGACATTTCCCCCTAAAAAAATTAAATTTCCAATTAACTATTCTCCTTTGAGCTCCTCCGAAATCAGAATAATTTATGTCGGGTATTGGCCACTGCAAGTAGGGTTATTAGCGCCCTTGACGGCAAGAGTCAATCCCTTGTTGATCAGTATCCAAAAGGGCATTCACTCTTGCAAAAGGCAGTCATTACATGGCCTCAAATAGGGTTATTGTCGAAAGTTATTCCCATGTTTGGCCAGTACTCAACCATCTTCCTCCACCCACCAAGGGCATTCACTCTTGCAAAAGGTGTTCTTTGCAGTGGCCAATATGCAGCGGGGAGGCCAGTGATAACTGAAAACCGGACAAATACGTCGGGCCTACCTTACCCATTATGGCCTTTTGGCCTGGGAACGCAGAAGAAGAAGAAGAAAAAGCTGCAACACGAAGAACAAGCACAAAATGCCTCTAGTATGAGAGCCAAAGTCATTCCATATTCACAAAAGACTAAGATGTTAAATGATTCTCCATTGCTTAAATAGAGCATTGCTAATAATTATACAGCTCCGGACCCACTCTTTTGCTGGCTCAAACAGGGGCGTTGTGTCAATTGATTGTAATAGAGACCATATAAATAAAAGCTAAACAAGAAAAATACTGCTTTTTTACTTAATTATTCAGTTTCGAAAGGCAAGAAGTGCATTGCGATGGCCGGGAAAGGCTTTGTTTGTTGTTATTTTTACTGCGTACTGTCTGGAAGCTACTGGTAGTCCGTTTATACACTTGCTGTCTTGTTAATATTGTTTTAAAAGAATTTGAAGAGTGAAGGTACATGTCGTTTATGTTTTACGATAATAATTCACTAGCTTTTACATCTGTGTGTCAGGTGGTGCATAACTACGGGCACGGATCCAATGGAATCACGTTGAGCTGGGGCACGAGCCTGGAAGCCGCCCGATTGGCTAAAGAATGGGCCAATGAGATTCCTCGCTCAGCCAAACTGTAGAAGAAGTTCTTAAAAAAACCGAATGTAAACAAGATGCGCTTATATTATTGCGAAAATCTGAGGCAATGGGAGAGAGGTAGGGACAACGAAGCGAAAACAGAAAAGAAAAACATGTACGGTGTGTTTCATTGAAAATGAGAATTTGGGTATGTAACTTTAAAAAACTATTTTTTAAATATCTGGCTGTCTAAATGATAAATATGGAACGCTTTTCCGAGAGAGATAATCTAAGTTTATGAAATCAGCCCAAAACACACTCACAGTTGCTCCCCTTTACTTGCTTAGGCAGTCATGTTGAAAGCACATTGAAAAATGAAGGTAGAAACGAAAAGCAATGTCATTATTGAGCTGTAAAATGCAGACAAGAAATCAAATAGTTTATTAAAAACACACTGGGCATTCTTCTAGACAACGCACATCACTATGATCAACAGTTTGAAGGCAGATGATGAAAGTACTGACGTGATGCAAGGCACTGGGTGAGCCGAGATTAGAGACAAAGTGACCTTGGGTGACTGGGTTAGTTGATTTGTTGTGGACTAATACAGAGTAGTAGTTACTTTAAATTTTTATTGGTACAAAGGAGACAATCTGTTCTGTTTAAATATACAGTTTAGAGAGTTATTTGATCGCAATAAATACGCAAAATGTAAAAACATTACGTCACAACTGCCAGGTAATGAGTAAAAATGCGAAGCACGTTTCTTAGTGTGCAGCCCATAAAACGCAGCCCAGAACAATGACATTATTTTCAGGTGGAAGCTCTGAGTAGACATCAAAATGCATTACAATCTTGGCAAAACATAAATGAAAACTAATGTATCCACAGCTCAAAATTTGCCCTAATCTATATACAATTGTGCAGTATCAGCAAGGGAAATCACTCATGTCTTCATATTAACAGACAGTTTGATCAATAACAATGTATGTGTGAATTTTCAAATGCCCCCTCTTTACAACAAACCACACTTGCAACCTAAACATCTGGGTTTTACTGTAGAACAACCGCCGCGAACACAAATTTTGACACAAAAATACTTGTTTGACGGCCGAAACGTTTCTGATTGGTCCAGCTATACACCAGATCGAAATTAGATTAGAAATATGCGGGCTTGTCTACTTAATCACATGCAGACTGGAGTAAAAAAATATTGAAAAACTACTGAGATATGCAATGCCATTCGGGAGACCCCAAACCTCGAACTGCTACTAAGATTTTAAATGCCTTGAAGCCTGTATGTAGAGTAATGGGGCGATTATGATGCATTAAAATTATACTAAGCATAAAGAAGTGGGATTATCTTTGATTTTCCATGTTATAAAATCTCAAAGAAAGACAATTCTCATTTTCAGTGAAATATACTGTATTTTGTTGGATTATAGGAAGAATAATGGTGATGGCACAAGTTCAATCAGATTGATGTTTAATTCGGTTGCAGAAAAAATGTCCTACATGATCAGCTTAAAATATGATTTAGTTGAATTATCCAGACATTATTGGTAGAATTGGGCAAACATGTAGATTCGTCACACACACACACACACACACACACACACACACACACACACACACACACACACACACACACACTCTCTCTCTCTCTCTCTCTCTCTCTCTCTCTCTCTCTCTCTCTCTCTCTCTCTCTCTCTCTCTCGTGTTTACGACTCTCAATCTCAAAGTTTGCTTCTTTCAGTGTTATGGATATAATCCTAGGCTGGTACTAAGCCTATTCTTTTCCAAAAAACAACAAAATGTTGCTTGTCAGTGAAAGGTTTTAATGCGAAAATGTTAGTGGAGAGGGGGAGTGGTTGACGAATCTACATGTTTGCCCAGAATTATGTAAATGGGTGCTAGGGAACCATCTTTCTTTATTCATATGAAAATATGTCTTTTTTTGTTAGTAGGACTAATTTAGGTTAACCCTCTATAGATAAATCGATTTATGTAAATTTTGCAGAAGCTTAATTTCAAAGTTACTTCTGAAAAATGTAACTCAGTTGTATCTTTTATTTTGAGATATTTTAATCGGTTGTTTAAACAAAAAGGTTTAGCCTACACTTGGATGCGTGGATATTATAGTTAATTAAACAGGCATATTCGTTCATTCTGATTTTGAAGCACAAGATACCTAAGAAGATGGTATCTTCCAGACGAAAATAAATGTCAAATGATACAACGTCTCTACCTTGTGAGTCTTTTTTTTTTTTATAACCCCCCAAACTAAGGTGATGTTTTGCCTGTGTTCGTCTGTTTGTCTGTTTATGTGTTTGTGAACAAAATAACTGGAAAGAAGTCGTTACCGAATTTTCATGAAATGTTGTTGGAGTGTTAGCATTCAGATTTGGATTTAATCCCAATAGACGATTTTCGGAAGAAGAAAAAAAAGTAGGGGAGAGCACTTCGTGAAAATTAGAGTTGATTACCTCGACTTACTCGGTCAAAACCATAGCAATCAAGGCGGCATGGTGTCGAAGTTTGACACCGCAGGATGCGAGTCAGCGACTTGCAAACACTATTTTTTGACAAATGAGGGGCGGCCAGTATCCACAAACTGATGGAACTCGCAAAATGTGACGTTCAAATATAAATTACATCAAGTTTAGAATGACGCACTTTGTTCTACGTGCTGTATGTCTGCTCAAACACGCGAGGCGAGAGCTGGGGTACCTGATGGTAGAGTAACTTCCCCTGTTTGACCAATTGAATTAGGCAAGATCACTCCCACACACCATGAAATTACTCCCCTTAATTATTTCCGAACAATTCCTATTGCTGGTTTCCTTGAAATCAAACCGTCAAAACGGCGATTCCTCCTTGACAGAGTTACCAGAGAGAGAAACCATTTTGGATGGGGTGGGTGGAGGCCACTCATTGTGGTTGAAGTTTTTTCTTCTTTGTAGTGCAGTAAAAAAAAAAAGAAGGAGCTATTTCTTTTGTTGTGAGCGAAACTCCTTTTGGTAAACTATGACATTTTATTTTTAAAAAGGCTTCTTTTGTAGAAATTCCGTGCAAACGATTTGGTCTAAACTCAGGCAGCCATTAGAAAAGAGAAGGCACGTACCTTCTCTTTCACTGAAAGAATTTGACTTCCAGCACCTCCGCCAAGGAGGAATCGTTGATTTGACAGTTTGATTTCTAGGAAACCAAAGCAAAGTGAGTGGTGCGATCTCTGTAAAGGGTGTTTTCCTAGTGATCTCGACGAGTTTCTTGCAAAAACTCATCCGTCAGGGTGCCCCTTTAAAGCAACTAATCAGTCTGATAGAATATAGTTTGCATAGAGTAAGTCCATGTGTTTATATGTTTGTACTCTCTCTCTCTCTCTCTCTCTCTCTCTCTCTCTCTCTCTCTCTCTCTCTCTCTCTCTCTCTCTCTCACACACACACACACACACACACACACACGCACACACACGCACACGCACGCACGCACGCACGCACACACACACACACACACACTCACACACACCACACACACACACACACACACACACACACGCCACACACACACACACACACACACACACACACACACACACACACACACACATACACTCACACACACACACACCACACCACACACACACACACACACACACACACACACACACACACACACACACACACACACACACACACACACACACACATATATGCAAGTACACTCATTTCACAAATTGAAAAGAGCCTCACAAACCAAGTTCGTGTAACACTTTTCATTTTTTTTTTTTTTCAGGATGAAAACCTTATAAATAATGGGCTATTGTGAGATAATTAAGCAAATGAATAAAAAAAATAACATGTTTGGTGTCAAATGAAAGGTAATTATACATTCATAAAAAGCTCTTTTTATTGTGTTTAATATTCATAGATTT
>CM065695.1:38951388-38961388 GCA_017654935.2 Phymorhynchus buccinoides | reverse complement strand
TTCTTACCAGCTATAAGAATGAAAACCCGTGAAACCCGTGATTTTGACACGTGATCTGGTGGATCTTTTACCCGCAACCTATGCAGCTCCCTGGACCCCCGGCGGAAACCCCCTCTTACGAATCATTTGGTCCGGCCCTGGATGCGCTCCAACAACATTCAGATTTGGTATTTCACATTATTGCTGTATATCCTCAATGTAGCCTATAGCGTGTGCTCACAAAATGATTTAGTGTATTCACAGCGTAAATTTGTCAGATGCGCTCTAACATTCGGAGTTGGTATTTCACATATCATTGCTGTGTATCGTCTAAAATGTATAGCCTGTGCTCACAACATAATTTAGTGTATTCACAGCGTACATTTGTCAGATGCGCTCTAGCGACATTCAGAGTTAGTATTTCACATATTATTGCTGTATATCGTCTAAAATGTATAGCGTGTGCTCACAACATGATTTAGTGTATTCACAGCGTACATTTGTCAGATGCGCTCTAACAACATTCAGATTTGGTATTTCACATATGTTTGCTGTGTATCGTCTAGAATGTATAGCGTGTGCTCACAACATGATTTGGTGTATTCACAGCGTAACGATGCACTCTAACAGTATTCAGAGTTGGTATTTCACATATGTTTGCTGTGTATCGTCTAAAATGTATAGCGTGTGCTCACAAAATGACTCAGTGTATTCACAGCGTAACTATGCACTCTAAGAGTATTCAGATTTGGAATTTCACATACAGTGGAACCTTCCTTTTAAGACCTTGAAAAATCATCCCAAATAAGGTCGTAAGTGGGAGGGAGTTGTATAAGGGAGGTAATGTAATACTTACAAAGAAGGGTAATGTCTCAGAGAAGTAGGTCTTATGTGGGAGAGAGTCTTATGGGAGGGGGGGGGGGGTGTCTTATAAGTGAGGTTCCACTGTAATGCTGCATATCTTCAAAGGTTTTATGTGTGCTCATAAAACGATTTAGTGTTTTTACATCTTAAAATTGTCAGATGCGCTCTAACGACATTCAGATTTGGTATTTCAGATACTGCCGTATATCGTCAAAGGCTTTATGTATTCTCAGAAGATGATTTAGTGTGTGTATCCCCTACCAAAGGTGAAATATTATCACTTACCAGCCTGCTGTTGATTTGTTTAATTCTTAACTTTCAGATGCGCTCTAACGACATTCAGATTGGGTATTTCAGATACTGCCGTATATCGTCAAAGGCTTTATGTATTCTCAGAAGATGATTTAGTGTGTGTATCCCCTACCAAAGGTGAAATATTATCACTTACCAGCCTGCTGTTGATTTATTTAATTCTTAACTTTTAAAAAAATGTATATATAAGAAACTTTACATTACATCTATGTAAGGCTTGATTTGTTGTTTAAAAAAAAAGACGTTGCTTAAAAAAAAAAGACAATTCAGATTTGTGAACTTGTTGCACTGGTGCACAATATCATTTTCCATTCATTCTGTTTTGCTTACTATCCTCTTCAAATGAGCTGTAGGCCTACCCTTTACTTGAATAAAACTATCGTTGGCTTAAGGCTGCCTCAGACCAATTGACATAGGCTAAAACACCAAGGCTACATCAAAATGTTATGCGGGGATTATTTTTTAGCCATGACAAGCTCCTAGCATAACATCATCAGTCTCCAAAATCCCCCGAAGACGGAGTGTGGCGGGGTAATAAACCAAAAAAATGACCACACACGTAACGTTCTCACCCCGTAGCTCATGCACTTGTACCACGGTGTTCAAGCGCTTCCGCTGTTGGGGATGATCCCCGGAGTCTTTTAGCCAGGGTAAAGCCAACAACAACATGAACGGTACCTTGTCCCGCAGATTGCTCCACACCAGGTCGAGCTAATTCCTCTGTACAGGAAGCTAACCACGTCATAAGAGCAGCTACCACGCTCGATGAAGCAGCCACTCTGGTGTTGCACGTGAAAGAAAACGGTCCTCATCTGAAGAAATGGAAAGGAGAAAAAAATCGCAAACACTACACTAAACTAGAGCGTGGAACGCTAGATCAACCAGCCGCTCGGCAGCACTTTTCGAGCCTCCAGTGACTTTTGAACTTTGACCAATGACCTTGTTCGAAGTTGGCATCATGATAGGTATCATTTCCACAAGCAAAATCTGAAGGTCATAGATCCCTCCGTCCAAACTCTATTGTGTCAACATACATATGTGTACATAGCCGCATGCATGCAGAATCGGGAATTAAACACCACTGAAAACATTAACCAGCTTTCACAAACACCACTAAAAACATTAACCAGCTTTCACCAACGCCACTGAAAACATTAACCAGCTTTCACAAACACCACTGAAAGCATTAACCAGCTTTCACAAACACCACTGAAAACATTAACCAGCTTTCACAAACACCACTAAAAACATTAACCAGCTTTCACCAACGCCACTGAAAACATTAACCAGCTTTCACGAACACCACTAAAAACATTAACCAGCTTTCACAAACACCACTGAAAGCATTAACCAGCTTTCACAAACACCACTGAAAGCATTAACCAGCTTTCACAAACACCACTGAAAACATTAACCAGCTTTCACAAACACCACTGAAAACATTAACCAGCTTTCACAAACACCACTGAAAACATTAACCAGCTTTCACAAACACCACTGAAAGCATTAACCAGCTTTCACAAACACCACTGAAAACATTAACCAGCTTTCACAAACACCACTGAAAACATTAACCAGCTTTCACAAACACCACTGAAAACATTAACCAGCTTTCACAAACACCACTGAAAACATTAACCAGCTTTCACAAACACCACTGAAAGCATTAACCAGCTTTCACAAACACCACTGAAAACATTAACCAGCTTTCACAAACACCACTGAAAACATTAACCAGCTTTCACGAACACCACTGAAAACATTAACCAGCTTTCACAAACACCACTGAAAACATTAACCAGCTTTCACAAACACCACTGAAAGCATTAACCAGCTTTCACAAACACCACTGAAAACATTAACCAGCTTTCACGAACACCACTGAAAACATTAACCAGCTTTCACGAACACCACTGAAAACATTAACCAGCTTTCACAAACACCACTGAAAACATTAACCAGCTTTCACACAATAAAAGATAAGTTTTAATTAGCGCGAACTGTTCAAAGTTCCCGCTCTTGTGAAACGTCATCCAGTGACCGAATGAGGCTCGGAGTACAACCCTTCTTCTGCTCCTGTGAAATCTTTTACTTGCGCTATTTCACAGTGTGTGCTGAGGTCCGTTTCACAAGGGCTAACGTTACGTTGCGCTCGCTCAAATCGGCGAAAACGGTCTAAGAAACACCCTTCGTTTGCCGATAGTTCGCGTGGTGTTTTGTTCTTGCCAAACACCGAGCAAGCGGCGAACTATCCGGAACTAGTAGGGGGTGAATACGTTTCTTGTTGTAGATTGGTTCATTGAAGTTTGCTTAAAATATAAAAAAATTGGCCAATCAGACAAGAGCTTGTAATATTCTTCTGCAAACGTTTTCTAAAGTGTTTCTTAGGCCCCGTTTGGCGTAAGCATTATTCGCGCGGTGACCGTTATCTAGAGAAACTAGACCCAGATCTTCACACATACTTACTCACCCGAATATAATATCCCTCGGGAGCCTCAATGGTCCACTCTTGATTCACGTTGTCGTCATAACTGTTGGGGTAACCAGGACTGCTGATGGTTCCGTTCGCCTCGTCCAATGAGGAGACGGAACAACCTGCACGTGACAGTGACGTAGATCATGAATCATCATCATATTATAAAGAGGTAAGTGTCCGTGTGTGTGTGTGTGTGTGTGTGTGCCTGTCTGTCTGTCTGTCTGTCTGAAACACAAAACGGGCCTTATAACTCCGCCGTTTTTCGACCGAATCGCTTCAAATTTGCTGTGAGCCCTAATGGGGCGATGGCAACGCAACCGAGGCGGCCGTATCATTTGCGCGGTTTCGCAAATGCGCGAAACGCGCATCCGCCGGCCTCTCGGCGCCCGTATCTCCGGCGTTTCTGGGCCGAATGCCTTCGAATTTGGCAGGAAGATGACCGGGGCGCGGGGACTATCCGAGTGCCAAACCGGAAGCGAATCGATTCAGAAATGCCGGAGATACAGGCGCTGACAGGCCGCTTCACGTTTTTACAAACCGCGGCGTAACCAGACCCAACATTGACTCGAGATTTGGAACATGCGTGACCAGGGATAGTGACTATCGTCGTGCAAAATTTCAACAGCATCCGTTCATAAACGCGCGCTATAACCCGATTTATTTTGCAGGACGCTAATTTCAACCAACACTTGACACATAACCAAAGACTCTAAAAGGGGAAGATGGACTACTTAAGAGTTACGGCGAGCCTGGCTGATAGAGTTATCGTTAGTGGGGTAGTTCACAGTGGCGGCTATGCAAAGACTCAGACTGGAATTTGAATGGAGAATTCAACTGGCCTATCGGCGTGTTATGTCATAAAGATGTTTAAAAGGGACACAACCAGTGTTTCTGTCCTCACTACTCATATAGGGAAAAGGGACCGGATGTTAGTCTTTTCTTTTCAATGTCTTTGGCCCTTTGCTTGCCTGGTGGCGCTCGCTGCTCGCTGCAGCTATTTTTATACAGACAGTGGAGAGAGAGAGAGAGAGAGAGAGAGAGAGAGAGAGAGAGAGAGAGAGAGAGAGAGAGAGAGAGAGAGAGAGAAACTGACTGGGGTGTGGGGGGGGGGGGAGTAGAAGGCAGCAAGCTTCCCCCCCCCCCCTAGGGATACTGGGAGGGGGGGGGGGTCTTCCGTACAAATAGTTCCCCCACCTTCTGGAAGTTATGTGCTTATAACTACCTCTAATCTGTCAGTCTCTTTGATTCTGCCTTTTCCCTTTGCATGCTGTCATCTACTATCGTTCTGCCTTTCCGGTCCATTCTCCTGCCTTTTTTCAAGAAATACTTTCAAAAAGATTTCCTCTAGCCGAAGTCAGACATGCTGGGCCTAATTATTCTTACTTAGGCGCATAACAGCAGCATGATGCATCTACGTTCGTAATTGACAGAAGCATGCTTGAACGACCGAAGAAGAAGAACTTAGAAGAAGAAGAAGAAGAAGTACTACTCTCTCTCTCTCTCTCTCTCTCTCTCTCTCTCTCTCTCTCTCTCTCTCTCTCGTTGTGTGCGCAAGGTCAAAGTGAAAATGATTATGAAACACTCTTTCTGCGATAGGTCAAGATGTCCCCCCCCCCCCCCCCTACATTTCAGGGGGGGCGGGGGCGCGGTGCGCGCGTCGCTGTCTGTCTGTCTGTCTCTGTCTCTCTGTCTCTCTCTCTCTCTCTCTCTCTCTCTCTCTGTATTTGTCTGTCTGTCTCTCTCTGTGTGTCTCATGTCTCTGTATGTCTATGTGTGGTCTCTCTCTCTGTCTGTCTGTCTCTCTCTCTCTCTCTCTTTCTCTCTCTCTCTCTCTCTCTCTCTCTCTCTCTCTCTCTCTGTCTGTCTGTCTGTCTGCCTCTGTGCCTGCTAGGGGGGGAGGACGGGGGGGCTGGAGGGGGGAGGGGGGCTAGAGGGGGGGGGGGAGGGGGGCTGGTGGGGGGAGGGGGGCTGATGGAGGGGATGGTGGAGGGTGTGGTGGGGGGTGTTCAAGGGGGGGATGGGGGGGACGGGGGATGGTTGGGGGTGGGGTACGGTGGGGGGTGTTCATGGAGAAGAATGAATGCTTTTTTTGTTTTAGTTGTGGGTCCCCAGATTTATTAAAACGGAGCTACAATGGTTGAACCACAGATTAAGAACCTCTCTGGTTTAACTAAGTAGGCTTTCAGTTCGTTTTTCCTTTTAGTCCTTTGCCGATCTACGATCGCAAAAGAGTATGTTTTCGTTCAGGTTTGTTTCTTTTTTTTGTTTGTTTGTTTGTTCTTCTTTTCTGTCTGTCCCAAGGATCTCCCGAACCGCTTGACCGAATCGCTTCAAATTTTGTGTGGTTATGTGTCCCCATGAGAGGAAGGCATCCGCACAAAACGTTTTGCCGCCCTGACCTTGACCTTGGCGTATGACCTTGAAAACTGAAAACCGTTAAGTGGCCATAACTTCCACACCACAGGTCCTAGAGTCTTCAAACTTGGCATGGAGGTACTTTCCCGTATGGCCGTTCTGCTGATGGCGTACCAATGAAGGTCAAGGACAAGGTCAGGGAGATCGGTATGCCTTGAACGTGGTAGGCATCTAATAATTGGGGTTTTCTGTCCCACGCATATCTCCCGAACCGCTTCACAGAATCGTTTCCAATTTTGTGTGGTGGCGTGTCACCATGAGAGAAAGGCATACACGCATAAATTATTGCCATTGTGACCTTCACCTTGGTGTATGACCTTGAAAACCGAAAATATTTAAGGGGCTATAACGTCCACACCGTTGGTCTTAGGGACTTCAAACTTGGCATTTAGGTACTTTGGCTTACGGTTGTTCTGATGATTGCATACCAATCAAGGTCACGGTCAAGGTCATGGAGATCGGTAGGCCTTGAAAGTAGTAGGGGTCTAAAAATTGGGTTTTCAGCCACAAAAGTAAAAATATAATATTTCATTGACCCGGCGAAACCGGTACTCAGCGTTACCAGTACTTGGCGCTACCTGTACTAGGCGTTACCGGTACTAGGCGTTACCGGTACGGGGCGTTGCGCTAGTATCAATGAAACGTTTCATCAACCAACTAAAAGCAGTCGGGAGAGTATAATATAACAAGAACCGCTTTTATGTAAAAGAGAGCAGTCGTTGCAACAGATTTACATGGCTGCCAGGGAGCAGAAAAGATGCTATTGGACGGGCTGAGCTAGAATTTGTTTATAGTGGAGATGGAGGGGGGATGGGGGGGGGGGGGGGGGGGGGGGGGGGAGGGGGGAGGCGGGGGGGGGGGGGGGGGGGGGGGGGGGGGAGGGGGGGGGGGGGGGGGGGGGGGTTGCACAACACAGAACGACGAAGTAAGCAGAGAACGCAATGTAGCAAAGCTGACCAGAGGAACAACACATCTTTTAAGTTACACAACCTGTAAACCTGTTAAGATGTATCTCGCATCCGAAAGGATTTTGGCCCCCGTCACACAACATGAAGACATCACTACGTCCTCACTGCGCGCTAAATTTCTGGAGAGCGTGACGAGGTCGTGGAAATCCTCCTCAAGCGTAACTGCGACAACCACGACCTCACTACGATCTGGGGAGTGGAGACCCACATTATAAAAATTAAAAAAATCGAGCCACGCTGTTGGTGGGGGTTCTACGCTGCCGCTACGTTCCCAGTACTCTGCCACTACTTCGCCACGCTGCCACCACGTTGTCCCCGTTCTGGCTACGATCCCACCACGTCCTCGAGCTCGATACGTGTGTTTTGAACAATGTTCAAGATGCGCGTAATGAGAACTCAGCTTACCACGCTCTTCGCGCTCCTACCAAGACCCCACCACGCTCTTCTTCCACTTGGGAATGTTTATCCTGCCCCGCGCTCACTGGTCTTCATTCAGACCATTACTAGCGCACAGGATGCGTGCTGTGCGAGTTCGTGTCATCCATCCCATCGGCACACACGGCCTACTCGTACCGAATAGTGGGATGGGCTTTAACGCGTGCGCAAGATCTTGTGCATGCGTTCGCACACGGGACCTCGGTTTTTGAAAAGTCTCATCCGAAAGACTTTTCCCCCAACTGACGTCAGGTATCCATTTACACCTGTACTCTCTTACACCGTTACGCTGTAATTTATCATGGAATTTAAAAACAGAATTATTGCTTCCTATCAGCAAAATTGGCACTCTAAAATTGCAAGTTCAGACAGATATAACTGGTATTATAGCTTTAAAGATGCGTTTGAAGCTGAGAAATATATAACGGTTGTAAATAATAGGTGGCATAGAATATGTCTGGCCAGGCTTAGGTCTAGAACTATTGGCTTGAATGCACACAAACAATGGTTTCATGATGATGATATATCTTTAATTGCATCCTGCCCAATGTGTGGTTTTCATAAAGAAGATGATATACACTTTTTATTTAGTTGTAAAAAATATGATGTGATTAGAAAGAAGTGTAAACAAATTTGAAAAAAGTGTTGCTGTATATTTGGATTTAGTTGGAGTTTTGAGAATGGACTATGATGATGAATCTATAAAAATCCCTAGCTAAATATATTGCAGAAGCTCTGAATATTAGAACTAAGGAAAAGCAAATACAAGAAGAACATAGACAGAACATTACTTCTTAATGGAATGTCTTGAATATCTTATTAGGATATAAGTGTAGGAATCTGAGATACTTTTTTTTTCTTTTCTTTTTTTGCTGTCCCATCTTCTGGGCTGTACAGTGGCGTTGCTCCCACGCCGCTCGTTCCGAATCCCAATTCGCAGCTACACCCGGGTTTGTTCAAGTCGCAGAAACCGAGACCAGCAGTCCAAGGGGAGCGAATCAATGTTAGGCCGTCAGGAGGCAACCAACCGAGGAGACACTGCACTGCTGCTGAGTCACTTCGGTGGAGTTCAGTGGAGCCTGTTCAGGACACGAATCTGATATACTTAATTTGAATATGATTGGATGGTCGAGACAGACATTTGTCTTTATTTCATTTTATTTTTATTGCATTGATTGATTTGATTTGATTTTCCATTATTTTGTTCTATTCGCACCCCCATGTCATCTAAGCTATGTAAGCCAATGACATTAAAACAGTTCAGTGTTCAGTGTTCAGTGTTCTCTCTCTCTCTCTCTCTCTCTCTCTCTCTCTCTCTCTCTCTCTCTCTCTCTCTCTCTCTCTCTCTCTCTCTCTCTCTCTCTCTCTCTCTCTCTCTCACCTCACACACACACACACACACACACACACACACACACACACACACACACACACACACACACACGCGCGCACGCACACATGCACACACACGCGCAGCGTACGCACGCACGCGCGCGCACGCGCGCGCACGCACACACATATGTAATGAGAGACAGAGAAAGAGAGTGGAGAAAAGAAAAGAGAGACAGAGAGGAGACAGACATACAGACATCCAGACAGACAGAATTACCACATATGCCAGAATCGCAGACGCCTCTCCAGAAGCAGTGTTCCTCATTCCCTGCACAATCCCCCCCATGGGGGATATCTGTGGCACAGAAACAAGTAAAATCATGCTCTTGTGAATGTAGAGTGGCACAGTGGTAACGCGTTCGCTTCGTGTCAAGTAAACCCGAGTTCGAACCTGGGTACAGGGGATTTTTCCTCTCACTTTGCACTAGGCCTTACGGTCTGAACGTGTAGTCTTTCGGATGAGACGATAAACCGAGGTCCCGTGTGCCCATGCACTTAGCATACGCTAAACCCATTGGCAACGAAAAAGTTGACGAAAAACAGACCTTCAGTTTCAGGATACATTGTAAAAAAAATGTAATAATAACCCATCAACAATACCTGTAAGATGCATATCACGTTGCTATTGACTTTCAGAACGATTATATCCCCGTGGGGATACCGGGGGTTATTTCCTAAAAAAATAGTTCCCCGACCTTCTGGAAGTTCTGTGCTTGTAACTTCCTCTAATCTGTCACTCTCTTTGAATCTGCCTTTTCCCTTGACTTACTGTCATCTACTATATTTCTGCCTCACCAGCCCATTCTCCTGCCTTACATAGATTTTCTCCAGCCGAAGACGGATGTGCTGGGCCTAACTATTTCTTAGCTAGGCGCATAACGGCAGCGTGACGCATGTGCGCTCATTTGTTACGAAACTGTCTAAGCGATCGACGAACAAGAATAAGCATAGGACTCACTACAAATATTAGATTCGCAGTCGGCACCAGTCACACATTTTGTCCCGTCGCCATTACACCCGCTATTGCCAGCCGGAAGTCCTGAAATACAGACACACAAACTGTACATAAATCTCTCTCTCTCTCTCTCTCTCTCTCTCTCTCTCTCTCTCTCTCTCTCTCTCTCTCTCTCTCTCTCTCTCTCTCTCATCAAAATGAGAA
>CM065695.1:38936388-38946388 GCA_017654935.2 Phymorhynchus buccinoides | reverse complement strand
AGAGACAGCCAAATGGTCGGACAGGCAGAAAGGCAGACAGACAGACAGACAGACAGACTTACTGCAGTAATACTGTTTCCCCGTTTTCTCACACACTGTTGTGTCCCCGCAGTACTCTGGGGTTCTGGTGCAATCACTGCCCACCTTCAGCACTGGAGAGAGAGAGAGAGAGAGAGAGAGAGAGAGAGAGAGAGAGAGAGAGAGAGAGAGAGAGAGAGAGAGAGAGAGAGAGAGAGAGAGAGAGAGAGAGAGATATTTTAGAATGACGCACGGCGTTCTAAGCACACGAGGCGAGAGCTGGGGATCTACCTGATGGTAGAGTAACTTCCCCTGTTTGACCGATTGAATTAGGCAAGATCACTCCGACGCACCGTGAACTTACTCCCCTTAATTATTTCCGAATAATTCCCATTAGCTTCACGGATCGTTGGTAAAATTGAGAAGAAAACGTTTTTTGTATATCTGTTGGCTACAGCTTTTTTCTTCTAAAGCACTGAAGCGAGCCAGAGTGACCTGGGGAAGTAACTTATTTTGCCTGCCTTTCACTCTTATGCAGTTTACACGAGTTTGTCGCTTCCTATGATCTCTCTCTCTGTCTGTCTGTCTGTCTGTCTGTCTGTCTGTCTGTCTCTCTCTCTCTCTCTCTCTCTCTCTCTCTCTCTCTCTCTCTCTCTCTCTCTCTCTCTCTCTCTCTCTCTCTCTCTCTCTCTTTTTTTTTTCTCTCTCTCTCTCTCTCTCTCTCTCTCTCTCTCTCTCTCTCTCTCTCTCTCTCTCTCTCTCTCTCTCTCTCAGTCTCTCTCTTTCTCTTTGGTGTTTCTCTCTCTCTCTCTCTCTCTCTCTCTCTCTCTCTCTCTCTCTCTCTCTCTCTCTCTCTCTCTCTCTCTCTCTCTCTCTTTGGTGTCTCTCTCTCTCTCTCTCTCTCTCTCTCTCTCTCTCTCTCTCTCTCTCTCTCTCTCTCTCTCTCTCTCTCTCTCTCTCTCTCTCTCTCTCTCTCTCTCTCTCTCTCTCTCTCTCTCTCTCTCTCTGTCTCTGAGTCTCGCTCTCTCGCGCTCTCGCTCGCGCGCGCGCGTGTGTGTGTGTGTGTGTGCGCGCGCGCGCGTGTGTGTGTGTGTGTGTGTGTGTGTGTGTGTGTGCATATATATGCACGTGTGTGTGTGTGTCATGCTTCAGACACAAACATAAACCGACACAGACAGGTAAACCACACATACGCATACACATTGCTCTATGCAATACAAACAGAAATGCAGGTGATGCAACCGCTTACAGTGTGTGGAACATGCTCTCTCGCTGTGCCATGCTTCAGACACTGGAATCAGCAGCAGCAGCAGCGGCAGCAGCAGGAGAAAACTCTGCATCTTCACACGAATGGTGTCAGCTACCGCCAGCGTTCTTTTACACAGTTCTCTGCAAGTATATATTTTATTTTATTTCTTTTCGGGGCGCGCACACTTTCGCACGCACACACACACACACACACACACACACACACAATACACACACGCACACATACACACATACACACACACACACTCAATTTTGTTGTGCTTTTATGCCCATGACCACGTGTGCGTTATGTAGCCTACACCTCGGCATTGTTTTTATATTTCCTCTTTATTTTCAGTCTCTCCCCGTTAGGATACCGGGGGGGGGGGGGGGGGGGCTTTCTAAAAATTTCCCCCACCTTCTCTGTGCCTTAATCTGCCACTTTGCTTTCTGTCATCTACTATCTTTCTGCCTTATTGGCCCATTCTCCTGCCTTTATAAAAAAAATCTTCCAAATACCGTTTCTCCTTTGAGCTCCTCCGAATTCTGAATGTGTCGGCTGTACGCAGCGGGGAGACCAGTGAAAACTGAAAACCGGACACTTACGTACCTTACCCGTTATGGCCATATGACCTGGGAACGCAGAAGAAGAAGAAGAAGATTTTCAAAGTCAAAGGAAGAAAACCAGTAAGCATGAAGATAGGACAACAAGAAAACTTATATAAAGCCCCATCTATTTGGGTTTTTGTTGTTGTCGGCAAGTAATACGTAGTTATTGTCATTTCGTATCGGATAAAAAGAAGAAGAAAATGGTACCTTCTGGTTTCTACACGAAAAAGTATTGGTACCTTTTGACATGATACAGTAGACTTCGGATAAGACGACCCCTCTACGGACCATGAAAAAAGGTCGATTTATCCGAGGGTCGATTTATCCCATCTTCGGATAATTCGACCTTTTTTCTAGAGGGTCGATTTATCCCATCTTCGGATAAATCGACATTTTCTGCAGAGGGTTGACTTATCCGAGGAACAGATAAAATATGGTAAGCCAATGTTTCCTGCAACTAGTTGACCCAAGTATGAAACGCTTACAGAATTATCTCTCTCTCTCTGTCTCTGTCTGTTTGTCTGTCTGTCTGTCTCTCTCTCTCTCTCTCTCTCTCTCTCTCTCTGTCTCTCTGTGTCAGTCTCTGTCTCTGTATCTCTCTCTCTCTCTCTCTCTCTCTCTCTCTCTCTCTCTCTCTCTCTCTCTCTCTCTCTCTCTCTCTCTCTCTCTCTCTCTCTCTCTCTCTCCCTCCATTTACTTTTCTGACTTTCACACAATGTATTTTTTACTAGATCTATAGGGCTTGACAATGTTGTCATCTCCTTCCTGTATTTTTTCTACTATTATTATTTAATATTTTAAGAGGCAAAATGTAGTAGGCCCTTCAGATCTGGACCTGCTAACAAACAATCAGACACAGAGACAACAGATTGAGAATAAATTAAACACACACACACACAAGCAATTAAAATAATTTTATTAAAATCAAGTTCACTTACCTATGAAGACTACAAACAACTAGATACAGTGAAATCCGTTTAGTACGAATTCCAGGGGAGAGGGCCAATTTACTCATTGTAAGCATTGCTCGTTCAAACCATTTTATCGATTTTGGCAACCCTGACGAACCTATCAATCGCTCCTCACATCTACTGTGATGTGCGTGCTGGTAAAGTGTGAAAAAGATAGAAAAACGGAAACAACACACTTACCCAACAAAGCATGGTTGTAAGCCCAGTATCCTGTATCCATGGTTTTTTTAATGCCGATTACAAACACTTTAAAACAGTTTATTAACACACGATAACATCAAAAACATAAAATCCACACACGCGCGTTAAGAGAAAGTTAAAATTTCCCAGAAGTCACAAGATCAGTGCGCAAACAGAATATATCGACCAATCAGAATGCCGCTTACATATCGAGGGGTCAGTCAAGATGGCGATGTTGTTGTCAGTGTGTTCTCGTTCTAGCCAGGTAGTTGTGCAAGAAAGCTTGACTTTGGGATGGCGGTGTGGTTGTAAGTGCGTTCTCGTTCTAACCATGTAGTTTTTGCATAAAAGCTTGACTTTGGGAGTCAATAAATTGTACGTTATATGCAAGTTGCTCGTTGTAGCGAATTTTGAAACCACTCATTACACACGGGCTCTCGTTTAAACCGTACTCGTACTAAATGGGTTTCCCTGTATACTAACTTTTCAAGACAGACCAGCCGCCGTGGTGTAGTGGTTAGCGTCGCGGACTACTGGCTGGGAGGTCTTGGGTTCGAATCCCATCAGAGGCGAGGGTTTTTTCGGTCCTGGACCGACTCCTACCCAGAGTGAGTGGCTGTGGGCTCAATGGGAAGACTGAAACCACACAGTCGAGTTTCATCCGCTTAACGGATGCGATTCTGAGAGTGTTGCTCTAATTGCAAGACCAACACTGCAGGTGTCTGTAGTTCTCGGGCCTGGTTAACGCCGGGATATCATTATGAAAGGAAGCGTAGAATACAGCCCTGCCAAGCAGTCTCAGACCGATATGGAACTCCATAGCATCATCATCATCGTTATCATCGGCCTCATTTTCCATCAATCATAAAAATTAAAAAATGTCTCAAATTCTGTGGCTTTGCATGCCCTGCTCTCATGGTGACCTCAGTTTCGGTTTCCAATCCAGTCTATGCCTTGGTGCGTTCGGGTCAAAGTCATGGGGATCAGTGTATTCTGGGGAGCAGTCGGTGGACGGTCGTGGTGGCGCCCTCGGAGGAGGACCTCACTCACGCTGGCTCCGCGACTAAGAGAATAGTGTCGTCAGTAGGGGGCTTAGTAGGTGGTGTCCTGAACAGGCTCCACTGAACTCCACCGAAGTGACTCAGCAGAAGTGCAGTGTCTCCTCGGTTGGTTGCCTCCTGACGGCCTAACATAGATTCACTCCCCTTGGACTGCTGGTCTCGGTTTCTGCGACTTGAACAAACCCGGGTGTAGCTGCGAATTGGGATTCGGAACGAGCGGCGTGGGAGCAACGCCACTGTACAGCCCAGAAGATGGGACAGCAACAAAACAACAAAAAACTTTTCAAGACAGACTTTTCCTCAAAAAGGCAATCTGCATGCATAATATTGTCAACGGAAATGCTCCAAAAAAGATAACAGATACATTTACGACAAACACAAGCAGACACACCCATTTACTCTCATTCCCTCGACCAAATAATAATCTATTCAAATCTAGTCTCCTCTATTCGGGTGGAGATTTATGGAACAAACTACCCTCCATTTTAAAAAACATGAAAAACAAGAACTACTTCAAGAAAAAAATGAAAATGTATCTCTTCAACAGAACATAATTGATAACTTTATTCCAATTATTTGAAATAATGGAAACGCAGCCTACATAACATATTTTGATAAGTAAATGTGATGTTTTTAAATGTTTCGTTGTTGATGTATATATTGTACATAATATGCTATTCGCCCAGTCCCCATCCTTTTTCCTGTTGTTGTTTTTTGGGGGAATATTTGCTTGTTTCTTTAATTACTTGTATATTTTCCTTTTCTTGTTCGCGACTTTGGAATGTTTAGTTCTTTATTTTTTCTTTACATCATTTTTTATGGATGGCTTGTTGAAAAAAAGCGTTTTTGCTTATACAATGTTCCCATCTGGAAATAAAATTTTGACTTGACTTGACTTCACACACACACACACACACACACACACACACACACACACACACACACACACACACACACACACACACACACAAATGCATGCACACACACATGCATGCACACACGCGCGCATACACACACAGTCACACACAGAGAGACAGGGGGTGGATGGGTGGGAGCATGGGCGTAGCAAGTTTTCCAGTAGTAGTCAGGCTGAAATGAGGGTCTGGGGGAAATTGAGGGGTCTGGGGGGGCTCTGCCCTCCCCCCTTCCCCTACTCTCCCCCAACGCTGATGATAGTTTGAATGTAAAAGATGCAATGGAAGCCTCTCCTGGGAGAATACGATGTGAATTTGCAACCCATATTGTTATCCAGTCAACCCTTGACTGGTTTGAGTGTGACCATCGATTCGATCACCACTCCAACTGCACCCCCTGTTCATTACCCCACGCACCTACATGATGTATGTATGTATGTATGTATGTATGTATGTATGTATGTATGTATGTATGTATGTATGTATGTATGTATGTATGCATGCATGCATGTATGCATGTATGCATGCATGTATGTATGTATGTATGTAGGGGAAGACGGGGCAAAAAGCGCATGTAAGATGCCCACCCCAATTATGTATGTAATTTGTCAAATTTATGAGACGAATGCTAGACATTAACGCTAGTCATGGGTCGTTTCCGATCATGGGCTTCTTGCCAGATAGCAGTCAGTATGCAGATGCAATTCAGATGCTATTCCGGTGGGCTGTTTATAGTGGTGATGCCTTTCTTTAGGTACATCCCCACGCTCTCAGCCAAAACAAATGTAGGACAGCTGGCATCGAGGAAAGTCCCCAAAGGCCAACCAATCCCATTGGCTGCAGCACTAGAGCTAGTGCATAATTATGTTCCCTAGTTTGAGTCATGTTCTTCCACAAAAGAATAAGCTCACCCCACATACAGTAGGTGTGCGTTTAAGCGAAAGACGGATAAGCAAAACTTCCGATAAGCGAAAGCAATTTTCATTTCCCGGCCAAAGCTCTTCTTTGGAAGACTAATTTCCCGACGGATAATCGAAACGACGGTTAATCGAAACTTCTGATAAGCGAAATCCGTGTTTGACTTCCCGCGCACATCTCCCAGACGGCTAAGCGAAACTTCGGATACCTGAAACATATTTTGACATCCCGTACAGCTTTCAAGACGGATAAGCGAAATTTTTATGAAAAAGCATGCCTGCACATACTAGTTTTCCCTGTTACAGAAACTGTGTGACTAATTACATGGGCCCATCAATAAGTAATGTCCTTACACACACACACACACACACACACACACACACACACACACACACACATACACGCATGCGCGTGCATGCATGCACATGCATGCACATGCACGCACACGCACACGCACGCACACGCACGCACACGCACACGCACACACACACACACATACACACACAGACACACACACACACACACACACACACACACACACACACACACACACACACACACACACACATAGGTTCCCTTACCTCCAGCTGAAGCTTTCGTCAAGGATGATGGATACATAACTAATTACATGGGCACATCAATATGTAATGTCCCTACAGTTGTAAAACAGCAACTAAGCATTGGATTTACACGAACCTTTTACATTTATGTAAACTACCCTTCCTTGATAACCACACACATTTTCAAGCGTGTTGGTTTTGATTCTTTTTACAGGCTCAGCTGCAAACATGGCTTTATTAATGACTTTTGGAAAACTACGTCACTTGTCATAATTAAACTGAACGTTAAAAGCAGAACAACTGATGTTTTTCATTGTATAAATGTTATGCCTGTGTGGACAAAAACAAGGGCATGGCACCCTTCTAGGACATTATTTACTGATGTACCCATGTAGCAACCCCCCTCCCCCACCCCACTCCCATGCATGACGTCATTACAGTACGTCATTGTTTCACTGGGCAACTTTGCATTGTATAATAAAACTGCTGTTCAGTAGATCATCTGTGCATGTGTGTGTGTTTGTGTACACAGGCACACACACACACACACTATCGCGTCCGTCACATAGATCTAGATCTAGACTATACCTGAATGAATAGTTCCCCCACCTTCTGGAAGTTCTGTGCTCGTAGCTTCCTCTAAACTGTCACTCTTTTTGACTCCGCCTTTTCCCTTTGCATACTGTCATTCTACTTTCTGTCTGTCTTTCCGGTCCATTCACCTGCCTTTTATCAATAAAAACTTTCAAAAAACATTCCTCCAGCCGAAGTCAGACATGTTGGGCCTAATTATTTTCTTACTTAGGCGCATAACGGCAGCATAGTGCTTCTGCACTCATCATTGACAGGAAACTGTCTGAGCGATCGAAGTAGAAGAAGAACACCAACCACCAGTAACGTCCCATTTTTTGCCTAAGATTAGAATATAGATGTTATTGATAAATGAATTGTTATGGTTCAAGACATGGTTACGGCAGACAAGACAGTCATTTTCCACTATAAAGTCAGCACTGTAGGCATCTTTTACGGAAGTTTTCACGCTGTTCTGCCAAAGGCATGGAAATGAGAAAAGTTCTGCAAATTGGGTGCCAAAACTTTCTGAGACAAACACTCAGCATCGATTTGTAGTAGATCCCGTCAGTTTTCTTGGCTGATTTGTCACTATGGATGAGACATGCATTCACATTTTACAGCATGATAATGCTAGAATCAAAGCAGTGAAAACAGTTTTGATTAACACCTCCAAATACGACTAGGTTAAACACATCTGCTGGTACAGCAACGGCTAGAATCCTTTGGTTTGCTGATGGTATTGATTATGGATTTTCTTGAAAAGGGTCAAGCATTACTGGGGAAATCTATGCAAATCTGCTACACAAGCATCAGGATGCTATCATTTTCAAGAGCTGAGAAAGGCCACTAGAGGCATAGGCATACTATCCATGAAGACCTTGCATTCAATCACAAGTCTGCTGTTGCCATGATTACAGTTTATCAATGTAACTTATAAATTGTTGATAACCCTCTCTGTCTCTGTCTTGTAGAATTGACTCCCTCGGATATCCAGTGCTGTGGAGGATTGGAAGGGTAAAGTACAAAATTCAATGACGTCATAAATATGATGACGTCATCTTCCAAAATTTGCATGTCATCAATCACAGTGTAGATGCACAAATGTGCTAAATGTTGTTTATGTAGCTTAACCCCTTCATAGTTAGGCCAAGAACCTTTTGAACACACGGTAACATCGGTTAAGCGAAAATGGAGTCTAAAAATTTTCGCTAAAGCGTTGTCACGGATAAACGAAATTCGAAATAAGCAAAAGTCAAAATGTATCTCCCCTGGCACTTTCGCTTATCCGTTGTCGACTGTACTCTTAACACATAGTTATTATCTCCAATACCATTATCATGGACATGACTGCAAGAGAGAGAGAGAGAGAGAGAGAGAGAGAGAGAGAGAGAGAGAGAGAGAGAGAGTCAGACAGAAACAGACAGACAGATCTGAGGGGGGAAGAAGAGAAACAAAAAGCTCAGACATTTGTCAACATTTGGATTTATTAATCTTTATCAAGACTTCCTGAAACAGAGAAAGGCAGAGACAGACAGACAGAAATAAATGGAGAGAAAGAAACAGTAAGTCGAACAGTCAATCAGTGTGTGTGTGTTTGTGTTTGCCCATGTGTGAATGTGACATTTTGTGTGTGTGGGTGTGTGTGTGTGTGTGTGTGTGTGTGTGTTGGTGTGCGCTGCTTGCGTGCGTGCGCTTTGCGTGTGTGTCCCCTAAGTCGTGTGTGTGTGTGTGTGTGTGTGTGTGTGTGTGTGTGTGTGTGTGTGTGTGTGTGTGTGTGTGTGTGTGTGTGTGTGTGTGTGTGTTGTGTGTGTGTGTGTGTGTGTGTACGTGTTTGTGTGTGTGTGTTTGTGTGTGTGTGTGTGTGTGTGTGTGTGTGTGTGTGTGTGTGTGTGCGTGCGTGTGCGTGTAGCGTGCGTGCGTGCGTATGTGTCTGTGTATGTGTGTGCGAGCGTGTGTGTATGTACGTGCTCATGCGCACGCGTGTGTATATGATTACGTATCTGTGTAGTACTATGTATTATCATTATGTATGCAAGCATGTGCATGTGCGCGCTCTCGCGCACGCGTTCTATATGGCTACGTGCGTACGTGCGTGTATGTAGGTGTTTGTATGTATGTGTGTATGTATGTGTTTATGCATATGTGTGTATGTTATGTATGTATTTGTTTTTAAAGAAAATACGTATGCATATTTTGGGTGGCCGTTATAATAAAATTCCTCCTTAAGTCTCGGCCCCGCTGGTAGCTGACCCCGATATGAAGAAGTGACAAGGAGTGACAAGACCCGAGTTTGAATCCCAGCAGGGCTCTAGAGAGCACTAAAATACAGACATTGTATTGTGCTCCTATATTATAATTCAATTCCTTGTCACTGTTGTTGTGTTTTGTTTGTATGTGTAGGCTTACATGTTGTCATTGCACCCGTCAAGATACACGTGTAATGTAAATTCTAGTAAGCCCACTATAAGCTTTAAGCTTGTTGTTGCTCTTCTTGTGTTATATATTGTTACAAAATTGCCGTTGAATACATTTGTGTAAATAGACCAAATACAAGCAAGGTGATTGAAAACAAGAAAGAAACAATGAAAGAATAAATACATTAATTAATTATCCATATCCTAAAAAATACAAATGAATGATTGAAGGGGAAGACGGGGTAAAAAGCGCATGGGCAGGTAAGAAGCCCACCCCAATTATCTCATGAAATAAAGAAAATTTCAGTCAAATTTGCCCATGAGACGAATGCTAAATAAAGAAAATTTCAGTCAAATTTGCCCATGAGACGAATGCTGTTGTCTAGCATTCGTCTCATGGGCAAATTTGACTGAAATTTTCTTTATTTCATGAGATAATTGGGGTGGGCTTCTTACCCGCCCATGCGCTTTTTACCCCGTCTTCCCCATTGCCAAATGAATAACATCTTGAATGAACTAATGGGAGAGAGAAAA
>CM065695.1:38916388-38931388 GCA_017654935.2 Phymorhynchus buccinoides | reverse complement strand
TATACACGGTATTTGCCCTTGTGCTCGAAACATAATTGTAAAAGGAAAGCTACACAGCCTGCTACAGGGTGCTGCGGATTTTGTTTTACCCTAAAGGGCCTGCTACACTACATGTTGCATCCCCAATGCCCGGTGAATCCATTCACGCAGGCACGCGCGCGCACACACACACACGCAGGCTAATACTCGGTATTTTACGGTACATAGTTAAAATATCTTTTCTTTTAGACTCTTTGAGCTTACCATGGCTCAACTCAACACTGATGGCCAGTCATAGCATAACTTGCATTCTCGCTGTTTTGCCATGGAAAAGAGTGAGCATTTTTCATACGTCTGGCAAAATTTCATCCACCGGACCGGCCCTTTAAGAAACGTCTTTACTGTATACTCTCTCTCTCTCTCTCTCTCTCTCTCTCTCTCTCTCTCTCTCTCTCTCTCTCTCTCTCTCTCTCTCTCTCTCTCTGGTATGAGTGTGAGTGTGTGAGTGAGAGGGCCAGGTACAAAGAAGCTATTGTAGCTTATCCTTTTTACCCTCAATAAAACATTCGTCTTTCTCTCTCTCTCCTCTCTCTCTCTCTCTCTCTCTCTCTCTCTCTCTCTCTCTCTCTCTCTCTCTCTCTCTCTCTCTCTCTCTCTCTCTCTCAGCATTTTTTGTAGTTACCTACTATTTGTATAGGTTTTTTGTACTGTATGCTAAGGCCTTGTTTGTTCTAAAGAGTCTCTATGTCTTGTATGGAAATGGGAAATTATCGGAACAGAAGTGTTATGTCTATTTTTTGTGTCAGCATACAATATCTGATATGCTATATTGTATTTTTATTATGCAACCTAAAATTGTTTGATGTTATAGCAGTTTGCCCTCCTGTTCACCCCAGTCCCTTGATATGTATTGTGGCCTAAGGCCGATATACATTAAACTATTTCCGAGTTCCGAGTTCTCTCTCTCTCTCTCTCTCTCTCTCTCTCTCTCTCTCTCTCTCTCTCTCTCTCTCTCTCTCTCTCTCTCAAAGACTTTAAACATATTTGGACAATATGCACGCTCGCGCGCGTGTGTGTATGTATGTGCGTGTGTGTGTGTGTGTGTGTATTTGTGCATGTGTGTGTGTGTCCGTGTGTGTGTATGTGTGCGTGTATGTGTGTGTGTGTGTGCGCGCGCGCGCGTTCGCGAATGTGTGGGTATTCATTGCATGCATTGATTTGTGTGTATATGTGTGTGCACGTGCGTTTGTGTGTACGCACATGCGAGTATGTGTGTGTTTATGTGTGTATGTGTGTGTAAGTGTGAGTGTATGTGCGTGTGGAGGGGTATAGGTTACTAATAACATAAAATCTTGATATTGACTTTTCATTCATAAATTATCTGTCTGTCATTCATTAGCCACTCATTCAAAAAACGATAAGCTCTATGCAACCCCACTGGCGTAGGAACGAGGAGGGGGGGGGGGGGGGGGCAGCTGCCCCCCCTGGCTTCGAGGAGGGGGGGGGGGCAGACGTATCTCTCTGCCCCCCCCCCCCCCCCCCCCCCCCCCCCCCCCCCCCCCCCCCCCCCCCCCCCCCAAGAAAAAAAATATAACGGCAAAAAACAACAACAACAAAAACAGAAAGGACACAAGGAAACGAAAGAGTTAATAGTCTCAGCCCATTCACTACACATTGCTGTCATGGACTTGGTACTGCATCAAAGATGGATTTCAGGGGGGTTACAGGGGTTCCACCCCCTCAGACAAAAAATGGAAAGAAAAAGAGGAAGACAAATTGTAGTTCCATGCTACAGTTATTCTCTCACGAGAAGCCTTGATTGCATCTTTTACATTCAAATTATCATCAGCTTCTGGGAGGCAATCAACCCAGACCCATCATCCCACCCCAACTGACCACTTGGAGCTACCCCCTCCCCTCTTCCATGACTGGCTGATCCGCACCAAACATGGTTGCATTTTTATGCTTTTTTGTTGTCTCCTTTCAATTCACATCATGTTTTATTTCATTCATAGATTTTTTTTATATAATTGATTATGATTATGTTTAAAAATAACAATAATAAAGTATTTTTGTAGGATTTACTAAGTCAAGTAACTTAACCTATCCATCCATTCGTCTTGTCCGTGCGCTTGCGCCTCCCCCACCCCCACCCCCCCCCCCCCGTTTTGTTGGCAATCCTGCCCCCCCTGGCTTGAAAACGTTCCTACGCCACTGCAACCTATGACGTCCTTTTACAAAGCCTACGTCATTTTTATTTTTTCATCATAGGTTTTGTCATTGCTGTTCTTTAACATCATCGATTGCGTCTTTTCATACACCTAGTAACCATTCTCTTTTGATTTCTTAACTTGGTCAATGGCTGAGGAAGGCTTTCAGTTTAATTAACTGGTAAAATAAAGTCGAACATTTCTTTATTTTCATAAAAAAGGCTTGTAGTTTTGTGTTTCGTTTTATCATATATATATATATATATGGTATAAAAACACCTACCTACCTACCCCGTACACACACACACACACATGCGCCCGCACGCACGCACGAACACACACACACACAGAGTATTAAGTCAACATTATCTTCTGAAAGTGTCTGTGAAGTCGAGATATCCAACTGACGGATAAGTCGACATTTATTTCTGAAAAATTCTATAAAGTCGAGATATCCGACTGACGGATAAGTCGACATTTGTTTTTGGAAAACGTCTGTGAAGTCGAGATATCCGACTGACGGATACGTCGACTTACGCATAACTCGACATAAAATCAATTGCCGCTGGCACGTCGACTTAAGCGTATTCGACTGTATCATTAAAATAACGTAAAAATGGTAGGTATAAAAAACAAGGTACCTGTGAAAAGGAGAAGTTAAAAAGGTACTGCAGTCATTTTTTCATCTTATCATTAAAATAGTACCTTCAGTATTTTGGTGTTTGATATTTTCTTGTTACAGAGACTTGTCTCTGTGAAATTCGGGCTGCTCCCGCCTGAAGAGCGCGTCGCCAAGTAGTTGTTTTGTTTGTTTGTTTGGTTGGTTGATTGTTTGTTTGTTGTTGTTGTTTTAACATAGGGTGTACGTACATAGCCAGCACGTTACCTATTAAAACTCACGTACAACTTTGTGAAACTCTTTTTTTTATGTAACTGGTATTTTTAAAAAGTTTTCCATGCTTGCCCCCCTTTCCCCTACATACATAGCCATCCAGCCAGCTAGGAACAAACAGACAAACTTCACTGAAAACATTACCAGCTTCGATAGCGCGGCTGGTAAAGAAAGGGAGAAGGAAAAGAAGATGAAAAAGACCAACAATAACAACGACGACGACAACAACAACAACAACAACAACAACAGCAACAACAACAACAACAACAACAACAACAACAACAACAACAACAACAACAACAACAACAACAGAATAAAACAGGAAAATGCGAATAGAAAGGAATTAGACGATTTGTCCACAACATGTTTTTAACACGAATGAAAATCTGTCAACGTCCTCTGGTCCGGAACAGACACATAATTATGGGACATTAGGGGAAGACGGGGACGATCCTGGAGGCATGGGCGGGTAAGTAAAGTCCCACCAGATTAGTCTCATGTAAATGAAGCAAATTTCATGTCATACCATTTTGCCCATGAGACGAGCTTCAAATAATGTCTTAGCATTCGTTTCATGGGCAAATTTGACTGATAAGCTATTTTCCCTTATAGGATTTGGATGAAGATATAATTGGGGTGGGCTTCTTACCCGCCCATCGCGCTTTTTTACCCCGTCTGCCTCCCGGCCCTAGTATATCTACTAATATAAGATGGTGGGGACGATCCTGGAGGCAATGCCCGGAGGCAGTGCAACACCAGTAAAGTCCCGAATTTTTTTTAACAATACAGATAAGTATAATTGTAAACTAGATAAACATGTTTTTACCACATGTCAACCATACCTTTTTATATCCCGACCTTTTCCTCGCAAGATGGAGGCGCTTCAAATGAGCAATCTTTCCACTTCAGCTACGCTTCTTTGTGAAGGCCACTGACCGATAGTACTCCTCAACTACATGTACTTGCAAACAATATGACAAGCTATGTACGCGTACTCCCAGAAATGTTTAAATGTATAGGAGTTCTGTTATGTGGTCTGTCCTTTGGATGAACTGATATAAAAGGAGCGATTGTTGGGATGTTGGATATTTTTATACACACATCTGTATTGTTAAAAATTCGGGACTTTACTAATGATGCACTGCCTCCGAGCATTGCCTCCAGGATCGTTCCCACCATCTTTATATCTACTAATGTCCCATATGTGTCTGTTCCAGACCGGAGAACGTTAAATGAAATTTCATTAATTCATGTTGGATATCTAAAAGTTGACTTGACTGTCCCCCAACATCCGGTGTTGATCAAATCATCACCGGATGTTGGGGACAGTGCTCTCAAGCTTCAAGATTACGAGTTTGGTTTCAACAAATGTTAAGCATAAACAACCGTATGACAAAGCAGCATCAACAAAGAGTTTAGTATGCTTAACCCTTTCGCCGCCAGCCATTTTGCAACCCAAAAGTGCCATTGAACCTAACTGGGTAGAGAACACGCAAAAAAATGCATCACTGACCGTGCAAGAAATTGGGAAAGTAATGCAGAAAAGCTCTGTGACATGGGGATAGAGACGGGGATAGAGAGGAGCAGAGAGTAAGACAGATAGAAAACGGAGAGACAAAGAGTGAGAGACGAGTAGACAAAGTGGGGAGGGGGGGGGAGAAGTTAAGAAAAAGAGCAAGGGGGTGGGGAGGGGGGACAGATGGACTATCCTTGCAGACACTCGTTGACACAGAGAGAGAGAGAGAGAGAAGAGAGAGAGAGAGAGGGGGAGGGTCAGACAGACAAACAGACCAACAGACCATGACCGATTTTTGATGCCTTTTAGTGAACATGGAAGTGTGTTAAATCACTGTGGTGCATAGAATGCTACATTGGCGGTGAAGGGGCTAAGAACAAGTATTTCCATAAAAAATTAAACTCACTGGAAATATGGTCTATACATATATGAAGTAATTTGGATTTTCCGTCCTCCCGGCCCGGAAGGGCACATATGGGACATTTGTATTGATAAAGATGAAATTATACATATATTGCTTACCACTAAGGTAAAATACCACTACAAACATCACTCGACAGATTCGTCAAAATTTTGTTATGATGGGTTCAGTAGTTAAGACTGCGGCGCTTTGAACATTTGTTCGTCAAACGAATCGAGCTCACAGGGATTATATTTATGTGGCTTGCCATAACGGTGGACTGCTTCACCCACGAGCTTCATTGACAGGGTACAGGGACAATTCTTTAAGAAAATAATTTTAATATGACCAAAAAACGACGTTGGACTCATCGAGAGTACGCCCATATGTTTTACCATTTACGTGGAATATCGTTATGGGCATTGTCAGTACAGAGGGAACAATTCGGGCAAATTTTATCATGATCCGTTCAGTAGTAAAGGCCTGCCGAGAACACACGTGCAGGCGCGTGTGTGGAGCGCGCGCGCGCGCACGCACACACACACACAACGCACACTAACATATGCGCGCACACATGCATGTGCGCGCACACACACACATATACACATGCATATGCACGTGTACATGCATGCAAACACTAACACGAACTCTCGCGCGCACACAGACACAGAACGAGACACATAATATAAACGCCCATCTTCATTCCAATTCATAGTAAAATTCTGCTTAACGTCCTCCGATCTGAAACAGACACATATGGGACATTAGTAGACGCCCATCTTCATTCCAATTCATAGTAAAATTCTGCTTAGCGTCCTCCGATCTGAAACAGACACATATGGGACATTAGTAGATAATTATAAAGATGGTGGGAACAATCATGGAGGCAATGCCCGGAGGCAGTGCAACACCAGGAAAGTCCCGAATTTGTAACAATACAGATGTATATAAGCAAAGTAGGCTATTCCTGAGCTACTCCAGCTTCCATAGAGCTGGGAACGGAGCTGGGACCACAAAAAGACTTACTCGTGTAGAACTATGTAATCACCCCCTACCCCACCCCACCCCCACTCCTATATAAACACTTCTTTTGTGTAGACGAATTTAACGTCCATAAGGGTCTACGACCAATGGACAATAATCTCACCTTCACCTAGACGAATTTCTATCAAAGTCACGGGAGCAGAAGCAGACTACTACGCCAGGGTGCTCAAGGTTTTTGTTGTCGTCTGTCGGTAGTTTCTCCGTCCGTAGACAGTTTCTACCTAAACTACACTACACACTAACATTCTTTTTCTAACTTGAAGATGGTGAGATTTTCGTCCAATTGACCGTAGGTCCTTATGGACGTTCTGCTTGAAGGTTGGGTAGTCTTCTCGTTGGTTGATGATGATGATGGTGGGGCCGTTGAATGATGAAAGTGGAATTCGTGACGTGGCATACGTCGTCTTTGATGGGGTTGCGCACCCTGGAATTAACGCTGTCGGTTGCTGGAACATCTCGGACATCCTGGAACTGTTGCATTGAATTTTGGTGCGTAGATGCGAGCATCTGTCGAAGCTTGTCGTTGCCGTTGGCGTTGGCGTCAAAAGTAGCTCCTGCATCTCAGGGCCAAATACCGGGGAGTATGTCATGCGGGCCATAGACACGCAGCCAAGTCGAGCCCTCTCTGCAACTCCCAGTAGACAGGCTACAAGTTCTCCCGCCCTCACGTCCACTGGGCATCGGCATACTGCAGAGACGGTCCAAGCCGCTGCCCGTCGATCCATCCCGTCCGCAAGTCGTTCAACTCCCATGGTGAGGGAGGAGATCCGGCGTCGCCCCTCTCGCTGGCTGCCACACAGCAAGACTTCGATGCCTGCCACCATTGCATCGGGTCATCGCGTAGCGAACTCCCGGTTGGGAATGATGTCTAACTTGAGTGTCTCCCCATCCAAAAATAGGTGGCCAGAGGCGGATCTGAGGGGGGTTTCCAGGGTTTCACTACATTAGCATCCATCTAAATATAGCATCCATTCACGAACCCACTACACCTTAACCCACCATGCAGCTCCCTGGATCCCCGCGGAAACCCCCCCCCCCCCCCCTTCCGAATCATTTGGTCCGCCCCTGGGTGGCCATAGTCCGGATAGTCAATACCCTTGGCCACAAGCCCATAGTAACCTCTTGATATATTCTTTGATTAACCAAAATTCCTTTCGAGGCTTACCAGTTTGTTCTGTGTTGTGTGTTGTGTGTAGGGGAAGACGGGGTAAAAAGCGCATGGGCGGGTTTAAGCCCACCCCAATTATCTCATGAAATGAAGCAAATTTAGTCTCAAGCCCATAGTTAATGCTAGCATTCGTCTCATGGGCAAATTTGACTGACATTTTCTTTATTTCATGAGATAATTGGGGTGGGCTTCTTACCCGCCCATGCGCTTTTTACCCCGTCTTCCCCTAACATATTCAAGGCTAGAAGGCTACGCCACTCTTGGATATAATTATGTTGTTTCGTTTGTATGTCGACCTCTCCACCATTGTTGATGTGTACTGTGTGGGTGAAGTGTCTTAAAGGCGAACTTGGCACATTCTTTTTTGAGAATGATGCTTTGTTTGTCTCACTTTGCTCTGATCCACGCATTGCTAGATGATTGGTATCGTAATCAACTTTGGTGGAGGGGAGTTATTTTGAAAGAGAGTTTTCCCCCTTTGTTCAATTTCATCTACATATATGTTGTCGATCTCCATCACCCCGGGAAATGAAGGAATGCAGTGACGGACATTTTCACCCTCCGCCATGTGAAGCGAAGCAGAAGGGGCGTTCCACTAGGAAATTTGATCAAATTTACAGATTGTTTAGTATTTATTAGTCTCCGAGCCGAAGGTTCGGGGAGCTATTGATTTTGTCTGGTCCGTCCGTCCGTCCGTCCGTCCGTCCGTCGTGCCTCCGTCCGTCCGCTATTCGTCCGTTTTTCTCAAAAACTATTCAATCTATCATCATCAAATTTGGTATACTAGTTTGCCAAGATGCCAGCTATCCACTGATGTATTTAGTTTTACCAAAGATATTCTGAAAGGGTAAGATGGATTACTAGAGTTATCGTTAGTGGGGACAGTACACTTTTCACAGTGGAGGCTATCCAAAAACTCAGACTGGAACTTGAACGGAGAATTCAACTGGCCTATCGACGTGTAAAATGTGTCCTGTTTAAAAGGGACATAACCAGTGTTTCTGTCCTCACTACTCATATAGGGAAAAGAGACCGGATGCTTATCTTCCCCTTTAGAATATACTTTGGTTTACATTAAGGTCAAGGTCGCGCCAGTTACTGGGTTCAAACCCCGAAAATTTTGCATGTATTTTAATGCAGTTTTTTTCACAACATTTCTTGATGAATGGTCTATAACACAGTTGTCATGAATTTTTCTGTGCGCGCGTGTGCGCATGATCGCGCGCGCTCAAATCACGGGTCAGAACCCCAAGGCTATATATAAAAAAACTATTCATTTTCGTGCTGTTTTCATGCGTTTTTATGTAGTTACGTGCTGTTTTCATGCGTTTTTATGTATGTGTACAGCCGACACATTCCGATTTCGGAGTAGCTAGGCGATGCTGCGAGGGGACTTTGCAGCCGATCGGCGTTGCACTTGTTATTATTACTATTAGTAGTACCCGAGCCCCGAGCCGAAGGTTCGGGGAGCTATTGTTTTTGTCTGGTCCGTCCGTCCGTCCGTCCGGTGTCCGGCGTGCCTCCGTCCGTCCGGCTATTCGTCCGTTTTTCTCAAAAACTATTCAGTCTATTATCATCAAATTTGGTATACTTGTTTGCCAAGATGCAAGCTATCCACTGATGTATTTAGTTTTGCATTAAGGTCAAGGTCGCGCCAGTTACGGGGTTCAAACCCCGAAACACATAATCGCTAATATCTCGCGAAGTTTTGCATGTATTTCAATGCAGTTTTTTTCACAACATTTCTTGATGAATGGTCTATAACACAGTTGTCATGAATTTTTCTGTGCGCGCGTGTGCGCATGATCGCGAGCGCTCAAATCACGGGTCAGAACCCCAAGGCTATATATAAAACTATTCAGTTACGTGCTGTTTTTATGCGTTTTTATGTAGTTACGTGCTGTTTTGATGCGTTTTTATGTATGTGTACAGCCGACACATTCCGATTTCGGAGTAGCTCGGCGATGCTGCGAGGGGACTTTGCAGCCGCCCGGCGTTGCACTTGTTATTATTATTATTATTATTATTATTATTATTAGGTACTTTATAGTCACAGAGGCGTCTCTGTGAAATTCGGGTTTCTCTCACCTGGAGACCGCGTCGCAGCCAGAGGCGCGCCGCGCCACCCAATTTAAAAATAATAAAATTGCATGCGATTTTTGTGTGACTGATGAGGGTCACAAATTACAACTTTTTTCGTTGCCACTGGATTTAACGTATGCTAAGTGCATGGGCACACGGGACCTCGGTTTATCGTCTCATCCGAAAGACTCCACGTTCAGACCGTAAGGCCTAGTGCAAAGTGAGAGGAAAAATCCCCTGTACCCAGGTTCGAACTCGGGTTTACTTGACACGAAGCGATCGCGCTACCACTGTGCCACTCTACACCACAGAGTGTGTATTCGAGCTGCGAGCTGGGAAGGAAGGGGGGGGGGGGGGGGGGGGGGGGGGGGGGGGGGGGGGGGGGGGGGGGGGGGGGGGGGGGGGAGGGGGGGCACGACGTGAATTTTACATGTCATCCTTGTCAACTCTTTTTTTTCTTCTTCAGTGATTGGCGACGAATTTGGCTTTAATTTGCTTTCCTCTTTCTCTTGTTTTATTTCGTGTTACGTGTTTGCTTTTCTTTTTGCTTTTGGTATTATAAAGCATTAGACAGATTTCACAAAACTGAGTTGACCTCATGTCCTGCAGTCACGAGAGCGTCTCAGACAGTCAGTCAACACGGGTAGTAGTATGTAAATTAGGCTAAAGGGCCAATCGTTTGGGGAGTTTAGTCCAATTTACATACTACTACCTGTGTTGACCAAGACGCACTCATGACTATACGGAGCCTGAAGTTTGCATAGCCTGCGCCAGTGCTTTCTGGTTGGACTGATGGCCCGAAACGACGAGTTTAACCGTCACTTAAAGGGGCACCCTGACGGATGAGTTTTTGCAAGAAACACGTCAAGATCACCAGGAAAACACCCTTTACAGATATTGCAACACTCACTTTGCTCTGGTTTCCCAGAAATCAAACCGTCAAATCGGCGATTCCTCCTTGGCGGAGGTGCTGGAAATTAAATTATTTCAGTGAAAGAGAAGGCATGTGCCTTCTCTTTTCTAATGGCCGCCTGAGTTTAGACTAAATCGTTTGCACGAAATTTTCACGATACAAGCCTTTTATTATTATTTTTTTTATTCAGTTTACCTAAAGGAGTTTCGCTCACAACAAAGGAAACAGCTCCCATTTTTTCTTCTACTGCACTACAAAAAAAGAAAAAGCTTCAACCACCCTCCACCCACCCCATTCAAAATGGCTTCTCTTTGAGGCATCTCCGCCAAGGAGGAATCGCCGTTTTGACAGTCTGATTTCTAGGAAACCAGAGCAAAGTGAGTGTTCCGATCCTTGAAAAGGCTGTCTTTCTGGTGATCTCGACGTGTTTCTTGCAAAAACTCATCCGTCAGGGTCCACCTTTAATCTTCTATGACCAGTAACGGTGAGTCTAGTTCATGAGCACTAGTCTCCTTTTCAGTGAAGTCTTCATTCAGAAAGATGAGTCCAGCTCAGTCTCATTTCATCGTGGCTGGTGATTATTGTATTGGGATGGCTCTCACTTCAATAGATTAGATCACACAGGACTGGTGTTATTCAGCAAGAAGAAACGAAATTAGGCCACACTGGTAAAGATTGGTAAAGTGAGAGAAAAACATGAAGCAAGGCAATACTGAAAATGCTGACGATTGTCTGACAATTTCCGTCTACGGGGACGCTCAATTTGGCTACGTTCGTTTGGAAGTCAACGACAAGGAAGGAGCGGGTCACGTGACCCTCGTGACGTCATCTGGACGACGGCCCGTTACTCTGTTGTTGCCTAGACAGGGTAGAGGTCCTTCCTTGCAAAGCTCTCGTGTGGTGGTGCAGGCTGGTGGAGGTCAGGACTCGAGAATTGAGAAAAGAGGAAACGATGACACAGAAAATGGAGGAAATACTGGTGCAGAAAATGGAGGAAATAATGATACAGAAAATGGAGGAAATACTGGTGCAGAAAATGGAGGAAATACTGGTGCAGAAAATGGAGGAAATACTGGTGCAGAAAATGGAGGAAAGACTGGTGCAGAAAATGGAGGAAATGACTGGTGCAGAAAATGGAGGAAAGACTGGTGCAGAAAATGGAGGAAATACTGGTGCAGAAAATGGAGGAAATACTGGTGCAGAAAATGGAGGAAATACTGGTGCAGAAAATGGAGGAAATACTGGTGCAGAAAATGGAAAATGGAGGAAACGGAGGAAATACTGGTGCAGAAAATGGAGGAAATACTGGTGCAGAAAATGGAGGAAATACTGGTGCAGAAAATGGAGGAAATACTGGTGCAGAAAATGGAGGAAATACTGGTGCAGAAAATGGAGGAAATACTGGTGCAGAAAATGGAGGAAATACTGGTGCAGAAAATGAAAGAAATATTGGTGCAGAAAATGGAGGAATTAATGGTGCAGAACATGAAGGAAATGATGATACAGAAAATGGAGGAAATACTGGTGCAAAAAAGGAAATACTGGTGCAGGACATGGAGGAAATACTGGTGCAGAAAATGGAGGAAATACTGGTGCAGAAAATGGAGGAAATACTGGTGCAAAAAAGGAAATACTGGTGCAGAAAATGGAGGAAATACTGGTGCAGAAAATGGAGGAAATACTGGTGCAGGACATGGAGGAAATACTGGTGCAGAAAATGGAGGAAAGACTGGTGCAGAAAATGGAGGAAATACTGGTGCAGAACATGGAGGAAATGATGATGATACAGAAAATGGAGGACAGACTGGTGCGAAAAATGGAGGAAATGATGATGATACAGAAAATGGAGGAAATACTGGTGCGGAAAATTGAGGAAATGATGATACATAAAATGGAGGATTATAATGATACAGAAAATGGAGTAAATAATGATACAGGAAATGGAGGAAATACTGGTGCAGAAAATGGAGGAAACATTTATACAGAAAATGAAAAATACAAGTATACAGAAAATGGAAGAGATAATGATAAAGAAGTCGGAGAATATAGTATAACAGGAAATGGAGGATATGATGATACCGAAAAACGGATAATCACAGATAATATCCAGTGTTCAGGTAGCCATCGTCGAACTCGAAACAAGGTGCAAACTACAACTGCTCCAAAAGAAGAGGAGGCTTGTTATCAAACTAGAGAGGAAGCCTCCAGAATGACGACAACAGAAGCACAGACTTGGGCTGCAGACCATTGTCTGCAAATGGGAAATACATATGCACTGATTGAAAATAAAATGTTACCCCAGTCTTCAAAACTAGCAACGTCAACACACATTCAGCCCTCAGAACATGAACATCTACCAGCTCGAAACGCAGATGTTCAGAGAGAAGATGGAACTGTTCAAGATGTGGTAGTAGAGGTCTCGGGAAAGAACCTTCCTGTGTTAGATGACAGGGGGGTGAACTTCGGTAATCTTACTCCAATAGACAGAGAGGATGCCCACAGTGAGAACACCTTTGAAAGAGATAGAAAAGAAAGAAAAGACGTCTGTTCTGTGGATAATGTTCAACAGACTCTTGACCAGCTGTCTGTAGATTGTCAGCAGGATCCCTTTTTACTCACAGAGATCAAAGGAAAACAGAGAGAAGAAACCAAGACAATCGCCTCTTCTGAACATGAAAAACATCAACGCCAGAAACCTTCACATCAAAGCGAAGATTCTAAGCCAAAAAGCAAAGAACCACCTGCACAGAAACTAGAAAACGAAGCAGAAGAGTTGATAATTTGTGAAGACAGCACTAGCAGAAATATGTCTCGGGTGACTGACTATACCGTACAATGTACAAGCAACACATGGACAAGTCAGTTTGCCTCTACTCCAACAGGTCACAGTGATGATGCTCACTTCCCTGTGCACACGAACAAAGAAAATATCTTTGTCAATGAAACAGATCATTCAGATGAAAATGAAACTGAGAATGGTGAAACGAACAATGTGCAGGAAGATACAATCTTAGTCAATGAAACAGATGATACAGATGAAGAAGTGAGTTTTAACGTGAAAACAGAAAGCTTACACGAAGATCAAACATTGGTCACTACAACAGACAACACAGAGCAAGCCGACGTGCAGGATGATGATACAGACGACACAGAAATATATGATTTTCATGGTGCTGAAACGAAGGACATAAAAGATCAAATCGTCATCACAGCAGACCCAGAAGAATATGAAATCAGCCCTCAACCAGACAACGCAGTTGGCGATGAAAACTATAAAAAGAACATCGCAAAAGAAAATAGAAATGACGACACCAAAACAAGCACGAAGAATATGAATGTAAAAACCAGCAACATCATTGTAGGAAAAGTTCGAAAAATTACAAAAGCCAAAACTGTAGCAGGAAAAGTCCGGAAAGTTAAAAAAGCCAGAACTCAACAAAGGAAGGCTTTTGAAACATCGAAGAAGTTGATCGAACATGAAGAAATCACATCTTCCTCAGACGAAGATGAATACCTTCCTGAAAAACCTGAACCTGAAATTATTAAACATAAAACACTCGAAGAGATATATAAATTGTATCGGGGTCATCGTAAAAGTTCTGGAAAGTCAGAGTCCATTTGCTTTGGTGAAATTGTGGATGAACACGTTTTCTTTAAGAGTACCAAAGCAACTCAAACAGTCAGTTACGTCTATGAAGGTATAGGAAAAGTCCGCAGAGAGACTATGAAACTTCTGCAGCAGATGCACTTCCCTTCCTATGAATTGGAAGATAAGGTCCAAAAGATAAAGCAAAACATTGTGACTCAGAAGTCACCAGCAAAGAAAGAAGAATCCACCCCCCATGGTAAAACAAGAAACAAAAAAAGCGTCATTTGCTCATCGAAAAAACATTCTAAGACAATGATTTTGCCAGCAACGAAAAATGGAGGAGCAGGCGTACATTGTACAACCATGGGGACATTTGGTGAACAATTCTCATTTGACAAAGCCATCGATGTTGAACTCTCCTCGTCGTCTTCAAGTGATGACGAATACAGCGATAACAAAACAAATACATACCAAACAAGGAAAACCGGGAATAAACGAAAACCGTTTACTGGGGACCTTGAACCATACTACAAGTCTTTGAAAACAGCTTGGAGAGTTTTTACCTTCTCACTTCGCATACTGATGGAGGTGGAGAGAATGATGCTTGCTTCCACACTAGAGAATGTTGTCCTGTTCACTTTTCTGAAAGGGAAAGAACGTTTGAGTAAGAATTCCATCATATACGTCTACGCCAAGGTCAGAAATTGCTACGTATATGGAATACATAATTTCAAAAGTTTTGTTGATTCTTCCAACAGGTTGATCTCGAGGAAAATCAAACAGAGAAAAGAGACAACACTGATTGAAAGTGAATGAAAGTTACACAAATGCAAAGAAACATGAAAATAAACACATTCGTCAATAGGGGTTCTTTTTTTGTGCTTTGTTTTAAAAATAAGAAAAGTGGTAATAATAATACTAGAAGAAGAAGAAGAAGAAGAAGAAGAAGAAGAAGAAGAAGAAGAAGAAGAAGAAGAAAATAAACACATTCGTCAATAGGGGTTCTTTTTGTGTGCTTTGCTTTAAAAATAAGAAAAGTGGTAATAATAATACTAGAAGAAGAAGAAGAAGAAGAAGAAGAAGAAGAAGAAGAAGAAGAAAATACATTCGTCAATAGGGGTTCTTTTTGTGTGCTTTGCTTTAAAAATAAGAAAAGTGGTAATAATACATTCGTCAATACTAGAAGAAGAAGTAATAACGAAGAAGA